>SJYX01013890.1:606956-624201 GCA_006410675.1 Oreotragus oreotragus | reverse complement strand
TTTGGGCTGTGGAGAACACTTAGGGAACTGATTACTGGCTAGATCTGTCTCTCTCCTTTTGATTCCCACTCTTCTCCTCCTGGTCACCTCTATCTCTTTCCTCCCAATTCTCTTCTCAATGTAACTCTATGAATCTCTCTGGGTGCTTCAGGCTGTGGAGAGCACATAGAGATTTGATTACTGGCTAGATTGCTCTCATCCTTTTTGATTCCCCCTCTTCTCCTCCTGGTCACCTGTATCTTCCTCCACCCTCTTCTCTTCTCCATGTAACTCAGCAAGTATCTCATTCAAATATGAAGGAGAAATCAAAAGCTTTACAGACAAGCAAAAGCTGAGAGAATTCAGCACCACCAAACCAGCTCTTCAATAAATTGCAGAAGAAGGTAAACTTCCAAACTCATTCTATAAAGCCACCATCACCATCACAAAACCAAAGATGCCACAAAAGGAACATAGAAGCAAAAACCCTTGACAAAATTCTAGTGAACAGAATCCAACAACATATTAAAAAGATCATACATCATGACCAAGTGGGCTTTATCCTAGGGATGCAAAGATTCTTCAATATCCACAAATCAATCAATGTGATGCACCAGATTAACAAACTGAAAGATAAAAACCATATGATTATCTCAACAGATGTAGAGAAAGCCTTTGAAAAAATTCAACATCCATTTATGATTATTAAAAAAATCCAGAAAGCACACATAGAAGGAATATACCTCAACATCATAACAGCCGTTTGTGATACACCAGATTAACAAACTGAAAGATAAAAACCATATGATTATCTCAACAGATGTAGAGAAAGCCTTTGAAAAAATTCAACATCCATTTATGATTATTAAAAAAATCCAGAAAGCACACATAGAAGGAATATACCTCAACATCATAACAGCCGTATATGAAAAACCCAAAATGTTTTCCTCAGTGGTGAAAAATTGAACACATTTCCCCTAAGTCAAGAACAAGACAAGGGTGCCCACTCTTATCACTACTATTTAACATCTGTCTCTTATACACATCTAGAACATTGATGNTTATGATTATTAAAAAAATCCAGAAAGCACACATAGAAGGAATATACCTCAACATCATAACAGCCGTATATGAAAAACCCAAAATGTTTTCCTCAGTGGTGAAAAATTGAACACATTTCCCCTAAGTCAAGAACAAGACAAGGGTGCCCACTCTTATCACTACTATTTAACATAGTTTTGGGAGTTTTAGCCACACTAACCAGAGAAGAAAAATATCTAAAAGGAATCCAAATTGGAAAAAAAGAAGTAAAACTCTCACTGTTTGCAGATGACATGATCCTCTATATAGAAAACCCTAAAGACTCCATCAGAAAATTACTAGAGCTAATCAATGAATATAGTAAAGTTGCAAGATATAAAATTAACTCACAGAAATCCCTTGAATTCCTATACACTAACAATGAGAAAACAGAAAGAGAAATTAAGGAGACAATTCCATTCACCATTGCAATGAAAAGAATAAAATACTTAGGAATATATCTACCTAAAGAAACCAAAGACCTATAAATAGAAGACTATAAACACTGATGAAAGAAATCAAAGAGGACACAGTTAGATGGAGAGATACGCCATGATTATGAATCAGAAGAATCAATATAGTGAAAATGGTTATACACTACCCAAAGCAATCTAGAGATTCATTGCAGTACCTATCATGCTACCAACAATATTTTTCAGAGAACTAGAACAAATAATTTCACAATTTGTATGGAACTATAAAAAAACTCAAATAGCCAAAGCAATCTTGAGAAAGAAGAATGAAACTGGAGGAATCGATCTCCCTGACTTCAGACTGTACTACAAAGCTACAGGCACCAAGGCAGTATGGTACTGGCACAAAGACAAAAATATAGATCAATGGAACAAAACTGAAAGCCCAGGGGTAAATCCATGCACCTATGGACACCTTATCTTTAACAAAGGAGGCAAGAATATACAATGGAGAAAAGACAGTCTCTTTAACAAGTGGTGCTGGGAAAACAGGTCAACAACTTGTAAAAGAATGAAACTAGAACACTTTCTAACACCATACACAAAAATAAACTCAAAATGGATTAAAGATCTAAATGTCAGGCCAGAAACCATAAAACTCCTAGGCAAAACATTCTCTGACCCACCTCCCAGAGTGATGGAAATAAAAGCAAAAATAAACAAATTGGACCTAATGAAACTTTAAAGGTTTTGCATAACGAAGAAAACTATAAGTAAGGTGAAAAGACAGCCTTCAGAATGGGAGAAAATAATAGCAAATGAAGCAACTGACAAATAATTAATCTCAAAAATATACAAGCAGCTCCTGAACCTCAATTGCAGAAAAATAAAAGACCTAATCAAAAAATGGGACAAAGAACTAAACAGGCATTTCCCCAAAGAAGACATACAGATGACTAACACATGAAAAGATGTCCAACATTACTCATTATCAGAGAAATTCAAATCAAAACCACATTGAGGTACCATCTCACACTGGTCAGAATGGCTGCTATCCAAAAGTCTTTAAGCAATAAATGCTGGAGAGGGTGTGGAGAAAAGGGAACCCTCTTACACTGTTGGTGGGAATGCAAATTAGTACAGCCACTATGGAAAACAGTGTGGAGATTCTTTAAAAAACTGGAGATAGAACTGCCATATGACCCAGAAATCCCACTGCTGTACATACACACTGAGGAAACCAGAATTGAAACAGACATGAGCACCCCAAAGTTCATTGCAACACTGTTTACCATAGCCAGCATATGGAAGCAACCTAGATGTCCATTGGCAGATGACTGGATGAGAAAGCTGTGGTACATATACACAGTGGACTATTACTCAACCATTGAAAAGAATGCGTTTGAATTGGTTCTAATGAGGTGGATGAAACTGGAGCCTATTATATAAAGCAAAGTAAGTCAGAAAGAAAAACACCAATACAGTATATTAACCAATATATTTGGAACTTAGAAAGATGGTAATGATGACCCTATATGCGAGATATCAAAAGAGACACAGATGTATAGAACAGTCATTTGGACTCTGTGGGAGAGGATGAGGGTGGGATGATTTGAGAGAATAGCATTGTAACATGTATATTATCATATGTGAAATGATCACCAGCCCAGGTTCAGTGCATGAGACAGGGTGCTCAAGGCTGGTGCACAGGGATGACCCTGAGGGATGGGATGGGGAGGGAGTTTGGAGGGGGGTTCAAGATGGGGAACATATGTACACCCATGGCTGATTCATATCAATGTATGGCAAAAACCAGTAAAATATTTTAAAGTACTTACCCTCTAATTAAAATAAATAAATTAAATAAAAAATATATCGGGCGGAAAAAAAAAGTTATTCAAATCACGCATACACACACAAAAACCTCTCCCATAAGAGATTTGTTCACTTTACTCCACAATTTGTATTACTGGCTTTGCTATGCTTTAAGGTGTTTTGCTTTAAGCACTATTTTTTCCTGCACCTCTGATACTGCCCTGTCATGTATTGATTAACCTATGTACCTTTCTTTGGTAGCAGTCATTATCATTCCAAAACTTACAGACATAACAGAATTTATTGCAAATTCATTTGTTCTCCCCACTCTCCACCTCCCTTTTTTTTCTTTGGTCACCATCATCTGAGTCAAAATGTGGGCTGCATTCTTCTAACAGGCATGTCTTTAACCATATGTTCCTTCACTAGCCATGGGGAAGGTAGGAAAATAAGTATGTCAGAAATAGGCAAAATTTTCCCAGGCCAATAAGAAAATTCTTCCAAACTTTAAACATTCAAATTAGGGGAAGAAAACAAAATAAAACTTTAAGTCTTAAGTAAAATAGCTTCAAAAATAAGCATTCATTTCTTTATGTTTTGTGGTTGAATTGGTAGTGATGTGATGGTGGTGTTTGTATATTTGACTGATTTTGCTTCTATCTTTTTTTTTTTTTTTTTTCAATTCATGAGGCAGATTATGGGTTTAAATGAGGAAGTTAGAGTTATTATTAGGAAAATATCACATCATAAATGTAAGTGTTAAGAAAGCATCTTACTGAGTATTTTAAGGTTCCATCTTACTTTTGCTAGACATGGAGCCATTTGGGACGTAATATGTGTGCTATTTCTCAAGGTTGAACCTTGTATCTTATTCTAGAGGGGGTTTTATCCAAACCTAGCTGTTAATTTTCAAAGACAATATTTTTCCCAAAATCCCTCCCAAAATTCTTAATTAAAGCATGAATTTCATAGTATGTTGTAGAGTCTATTCCTTCAAAATCATGAAAAGTATATGCAATTTTATGCTTCCATAGTTCTTAAAATGTAGATATTACTGTAAGATATTAAAGCCTAGCTTCCCACTTATTCTTAAGTTATTGCATCTCAAAAAGTACTCTATAATAAGGAAGAAAAAGAATATACTCTCAGACAGTGTTATTCATTCCCTTAAACCAATTTAAAATTACAGCTCCATAAACATCTGGTGAATAAAATCTGACATTTCAGAGGAGACTTAAACAAACAAAAACTTGGATCATTATGAAATAACAAACTATAAACAGTCTCTGTTATCATCCTTTTATTTATTTGGTGTAAAAGGAAGCATTTTTTTTTTCTATAGGCATGCAGTTGATAAAGTAAGATCTAATATAGGAAAATAAATATTATCTTCTATTTCAGATTCAATACATGTTTTAATTTCTGAGTTATAATTTTATAAAACACATTTAATATATGTAAATGACAAAGATAAAATCTGTCTCATTTCATTCTAAAAAACTATTTTATAGCTTAAATCTAGACATCAATTATTAAGCTTACAGATATGTTGTATCAAATGAGATAATACATTTGCAAATACACTGTAAACTCTGAAACATTAGAATAAATATTCAGTGTTACTGTTTTCAAAAAATTAAAGCAAATGGCCTAGAGCAAGCAAGCCATAGCTAATTAAGAAAAGACACATGCCAGCTTTAGAACAAAACAGTGTTCCAGCCTGCTTATTGTATTTTATTTTCACAGAATGCTAATCATTTTATAAAATAAATATTATTGACAGATAAACTCTGTAGCTAGTACTTAAGCAAATGTTAACTTATATTGTTCAAAAGAGACTGTTAAACTCACCAAAGCAAAGCAAAATAAAGAATTGCATTCATGCTGATAACTTGTAGGTCTTACATAAAATGTGACTAATTTTATCACCTTTAAGGTAAACAACAAAACAACAGCATTTCAATGAAGTGCCAGTTTGAAGCACCCTAAAAAACACAACATGGACCTTCTTAAAGTGAAGTTATGCTGAGAAATATATTGTATTAAATATTTTGTTATTGTTGAAGACCCCAACAGCAAGGAGGAGGGCAATACTGCCTATCAGCCACCTAATTATCTGCAATGTATAAGCAGATATTAAAAGTTAGATGAAGTCTTTACATTTCACCTCTAAGTACCACATTAGTAATTCATGAATCCGCTACTAATGTTTCTATGGCATTCAGGCAGAGTGAAAAATTAAGCAATAATGACTTCAAAGGTGGAAGAACCACAAAATAACTCTGTACTTCTGAGGTCATTTTTACCATTTGAACACAAATTATATGAGTGCACATCATTGGCTTCAGTATTTGTAAGGCATTGCTAATGAACAGGGAAGTTATTTAGGAAATGGAGTGCAGGAGGTAGATATAGATAGAACACTGAAGCTTAACAGAATTGATTCCTAATATAAAAAGAAACTAATTTATTGCTCTTAAATGGCCATAAGTGCAAAATCTGCAAATGAAACAAATTTTCAAAAAATCCAGGAAGTGCACCAGTTTTTCAATAAACATGATCAGATTTAGGTTCTTGCTTTATGAGAATCTTTCCTGGCTCAGTGGGAATCCACAGTAATGATATATTTAAGATGTTTTGTTCTATGCAGTAGCTGATTTTGCAAATGCAGTCACACAAGATAAATTATATTCACCTTGGATTGCTTAAAAGTAATTTTCCTCCAGCTGACTAAATTGTACATTGATATATAATGTCATTGTGTTAAAATAGTAAAAATGGTCCAGTAAAAAATTATCTCAGCCTTAATTGTACAATTTCAAAACAATATAAATGATAAGAGGAAATTTAACTTGTAAAGTATCCAGTGTTGGACATCTTTATGCAAAATAATGAAAAAATAAATGTAAAACTTAGTAATAGCATTTTGAAAATACTCTAGATTTTTAGTTCCATGCATATCCTACCATCTGATATAGATTAATCCTTTTTAATAGGATGTGTGTGATACATCTTTGCTATTTGTTTCATTAGCCACATTGTACTGACTCACATAATAAAATATTCAAATCAGCAAATATACAGTGACTAGGGACTAGATGTGTTCAAAGGATCATAATTATATTTGATTCATTCAATATATAAATGATAGCTATAAAATAATAAAAGGTCTAAATAATAACTTATTATACCACAGTATATCCAATATTATGTCTGTTGATTAATATAACCGACTACAACTAAGTTTCTAATGAGTTAAATGTGATTTAATATATTTAGGTGGTATTTTAATGTGATTAAAATGATGAAGTCTCCAAATAAGATGGTGTAAAGTCAATAACATTCTTAAAATCCATCCTGATAAATTATCCAAAGAAATATGTGTTTCATATATTGGTATCTTTAGAAAATATTCAATAGGATATGGATCAAATGGTATATATACATGTGTGTGTGTGTATATATATGTATATGCTGCTGCTGCTGCTGCTAAGTCACTTCAGTCGTGTCCGACTCTGTGCGACCCCATAGACGGCAGTCCCTGGGATTCTCCAGGCAAGAACACTGGAGTGGGTTGCCATTTCCTTCTCCAATATATGTATATATATATATATGTAAATATATATGCTAAATATTACTCTCTGCTGAAAATATGACTAGTATGTTCTCAAGTTGAAATTGACCATGGGAAGACTGGTTTTTTAAAATCATCTTCAATATATTTACTTGATCAGTCTTCCTTTTTGTAAACAATCCCCCCTCACCATCAAAGACAATGACACTCTTTACAGTGCACTCTTCTGATGCTTGTGCTTTGACATCTTGGGCCAGGCAGATCAACCTGCACGGTAGTAACTACCGCTCACTCTCCACATGAAAATCTTCTTCATTTTGCCTCAGTTCTGACACCCCATACCACGATCTGTGGATGTCCTTCTTATCACACTTAGGCTCTGACACCCAAGTAGGGCAACGCCACCACTGCCCAATTAGCACAAACACCTACCTTGCTCAACCTCATCTAATGATTTTTGAACTAAATGAATCAGGAAAGAAAGGGAGACAGGAAGGAACCTAGCATGAGCTTTCTCATGAGAATATATATATATATTCTCCTGTTCACAGTATTTGGGGCTTCCATGGAAGCTCAGCTCTGCCTGGACACAGGTTTGAACCCTGGATGGAGAAGATTCCCTGGAGAATGAAATGACAACCCACTCTAGCATTCTTGCCTGGGAAATTTCATGGACAGAGGAGCCTGGTGGCTACAGTCCAGGGCATCACAGGAGAGTCGAACACAACTTGGCAACTAAAGAACATTCACAGTAGTTCAGTTCAGTTCAATAGCTCAGTCGTGTCCGGCTTTGTGTGAATCCATGAATCACAGCAAGCCAGGCCTCTAAGTCCATCACCAACTCCCAGAGTTCACTCAGACTCATGTCCATCGAGTCCATGATGCCATCCAGACATCTCATCCTCAGCTGTCCCCTTCTCCTCCTGCCCCCAATCTCTCCCAGCATCAGAGTCTTTTCCAATGAGTCAACTCTTCACATGAGGTGGCCAAAGTACTGGAGTTTCAGCTTTAGCATCATTCCTTCCAAAGAAATCCCAGGGCTGATCTCTTTCAGAATGGACTGCTTGGATCTCCTTGCAGTCCAAGGGACTCTCAAGAGTCTTCTCCAACACCACAGTTCAAAAGCATCAATTCTTTGGCACTCAGCTTTCTTCACAGTCCAACTTTCACATCCATACATGATCACAGGAAAAACTATAGCCTTGAGTACATGGACCTTTGTTGGCAAAGTAATGTCTCTGCTTTTTGATATGCTATCTAGGTTGGTCATAACTTTCCTTAAAAGGAGTAAGCATCTTTTAATTTCATGGCTGCAGTCACCATCTGCAGTGATTTTGAGGACACAAAATAATAAAATCTGACACTGTTTCCACTGTTTCCCCATCTATTTCCCATGAAGTGATGGGACCAGATGCCATGATCTTCATTTTCTGAATGTCGAGCTTTAAGCCAACTTTTTCGCTCTCCTCTTTCACTTTCATCAAGAGGCTTTTTATTTCCTCTTCACTTTCTGCCATAATGGAGGTGTCATCTGCATATCTGTGGTTATTGATATTTCTCCCGGCAATCTTGATTCCAGCTTGTGTTTCTTCCACCCCAGTGTTTCTCATGATGTACTCTGCATAGAAGTTAAATAAGCAGGGTGACAATATACAGCCTTGACGTACTCCTTTTCCTATTTGGAACCAGTCTTTTGTTCCATGTCCAATTCTAACTGCTGCTTCCTGACCTGCATACAGATTTCTCAAGAGGCAGGTTAGGTGGTCTGGTATTCCCATCTCTTTCAGAATTTTCCACAGTTTATTGTGATCCACACAGTCAAAGGCTTTGGCATAGTCAATAAAGCAGAAATATATGTTTTTCTGAAACTCTCTTGCTTTTTTGATAATCCAACAGATGTTGGCAATTTGATCTCTGGGTCCTCTGCCTTTTCTAAAACCAGCATGAACATCTTGAAGTTCATGCTTCATGTATTGCTGAAGCCTGGCTTGGAGAATTTTGAGCATTACTTTACTAGTGTGTGAGATGAGTGCAGTTGTGCAATAGTTTGAGCATTCTTTGACATTGCCTTTCTTTGAGATTGGAAGGAAAACTGAAATTTTCCAGTCCTTTGGCCACTGTTGAGTTTTTCAAATTTGCTGGCATATTGAGTGCAGCACTTTCACAGCATCATCTTTCAGGACTTGAACTAGCTCAACTGGAATTCCATCATCTCCACTAGCTTTGTTTGTAGTGATGCTTCCTACAGCCTACTTGACTTCACATTCCATGATGTCTGGCTCTAGGTGAGTGACCACACTCTTGTGATTATCTGGGTCATGAAGCCTTTTTTTGTACATATTTTCTGTATATTCTTGCCACCTCTTCTTAATATTGTCTGCTTCTGTTTGTTCCCTACATTTCTGTCCTTTACTGAGCCCATTTTTGCACAAAATGTTCCCTTGGTAGCTCTAATTTTCTTGAAGAGATCTCTAGTCTTTCTCATTCAGACTACATAAATCATCAACCACTCTAAAAATATATGGCTACTGAGTAAAGTTATTCCATACTTTTATGGTTTAGGACAGATGCTTAAATTTTTCAAAACTTAGGTTTTGATAGCTTATGGTGAACAATGTCAAATTTATGATCTCCTTAGAAGATTTAGCTTCCGGATCAGGGACCAAGCTTCATCAGTCAGAGCTTTTGTGGGGCAGAAGCCTTATTACAGTGAAAAAGGACAGAGAAAGCTCTGACATAGACATCAGAAGGAGAAAAGTGCCCCACTTGCTTGTCTTATCAATGCTTTACATACTTTTACCTGACCCACTCCCACAACATCTTAAATTAACAAGATTATAACTAACAATAGAAAGGTCTTATTAAAAAGCAGAGACATTATTTTGTCATCATAGGTCTGTCTAGTCAAGTCTATGGTTTTCCAGTGATCATGTGTGGATGTGAGAGTTGGACTATAATGAAAGCTGAACACCAAAGAATTGATGGTTTTGAACTGTGGTTTTGGAGAAGACTCTTGAGAATCCCTTGGATGGCAAAGAGATCCAACCAGTCCTTCCTAAATGAGATCAGTCCTGAGTATTCATTGGAAGGTCTGATGCTGAAGCTGAAACTCCAGTATTTTGGCCACCTGATGCAAAGAGCTGACTCATTGGAAAATACCGTGATCCTGGGAAAAATTGAGGGCAGGAGGAGAAGGGGATGACAGAATATGGTTGGATGGCATCACTGACTCAATGGAAATGGGTGTGAATGGACTGTGGCAGTTGGTTATGGACAAGGAGGCCTGATGTCCTGTGGTTCCTATGGTCACAAAGAGTCTGATACAACTGAGCAACTGAACTGAACTTCACTGAACCACTCCCACAACATAACAAGATTACAAAATAACAAGATTAGTGTGGAGACTCTTGTTAAGAAGAAACATGTTCTCCAGAAAGATACATTGTTTTGTTATATAATCACTAGTATGGAGCTGAAGGAAAAATATATCCTTGAGAAAAAGTGAGTTGTTTTGTTGTATAATCATTAGCTCTGAGTTTAAAGAAGTTATTCTTAAAGATTGTTGTCATAACAACTCAGAGTTTATTAAAAAAAAAAAAAAAAAAGGCCTTATATGACTAAGAAAGAGCAATTTAGGGAAAAAGAGAAAAAGTCCCTTACTCATCAAGGGCTCTGGACCCAGTTCTCCTAGAGGGGCCTGGACTCCTTATCAACCTATGTAAGAATTAACTCTTTCAATTCCTTGAATAAATTTTTCTAAAGCTAGAATTTGCTCATATCCAATTTCAATGTCATGAATCATAATTATATATATATGTATATATATACACATTCTATTTGCCCCTTCTTAAGTATATAATTTTTGACTTTAAGACATAAAGAAAAGCCTCTTAAGATAAGAAAACATTCAATAAAATATCAAGTCAGTTATCAAGCATATATTTAAAAGCCATTTGATTATTTTATATTTAATTATCTAGGTACAATTTTTATCTAGCATATAATCTGTTACAGTGAATCAGTATGCTCAGAGTTAAATAATCTATATCTAATTTATAAGAGATTTTGGCATAACATAGCTTCTTGCCCTTTGCAAAACACTAAACAAGTTACATTGAACTGAATTTTTGTGAGTTGGCAAAATGATACCTAATTACCCAAAATCAGTGTAATACTTTGTTAAGATGGAGCTCAATACATTTTGCTTCCTTACAGAATTCAGTAAGTTAAAAAAATTAAAGGTTTGATCATGTTGAAGGTGACGTTCTCATTGAATTCAGTTCAATTCAGTTCAGTTGCTCAGTCGTGTCCAACTCTTTGCAACCCCATGAATTACAGCATGCCAGGCCTCCCTGTTCATCACCAACTTCCGGAGTTCACCCAAACTCATGTGCATCGAGTCGGTAATGCCATCCAGCCATCTCATCCTCTGTCTTCCCCTTCTCCTCCCTCCCCCAATCCCTCCCAGCATCAGGGTTTTTTCCAATAAGTCAACTCTTCTCATGAGGTAGCCAAAGTGCCGGAGCTTCAGCTTCAGCATCATTCCCTCCAATGAACATCCAGGACTGGTCTCTTTTAGGATGGACTGTTTGGACCTCCTTGCAATCCAAGGGACTCTCAAGAATCTTCTCCAGCACCACAGTTCAAAAGCATCAATTCTTCAGTGCTCAGCCTTCTTTACAGTCGAACTCTCACATCCATACATGACTACTGGAAAAACCAAAACCTTTCCAGGCAAGAGTACTGGAGTGGGTTGCCGTTTCCTTCTCTAGAGGATCTTCCCGACCCAGGGATCGAACCCGGGTCTCCCACATTGTAGGCAGACACTTTACCATCTGAGCCACCAGGGAAGTCCTAATCTTTCCTAGATGGACCTTTGTTGACAAAGTAATGTCTCTGCTTTTTAATATGCTGTCTAGGTTGGTCATAACTTTCTCATTGAATTAAGACTAAATAAATCCTTCCCTTATCATTTACATGTGAAATCTAAAAAACACAACAAACTATTTAATCAAACAAAAAAGAAATAGACTCACAGATATAAAAAGTAAACTTACTGTAACCAGTGGTAAGAAGAAAGGGGTAGGGGCAAATATGGGGTAGAGGAGGAAAAGGGTTATTATGGGACTATGTGAAATCGTGTATTTTTAAACTTTTTAAAATTGTAAAGCCCTATAGAGTTTTAAAAACTTATTATTCAGTTAAAAAAAAAGCTGAGAAAAAAGAATAAATAGATCTAATATATATGGATTTTATGTGTCCCAGTTTCAACACATCACATATTAAGTTAGATTTTTGTCATTCCTCTTCTCAAATGTCTTCAGTGGCTTCTGATTTTATTTGGGCAAAGATTAAATCAATGACATAATTTAGGGCATATTATTATTTTAATCCAGAAAAGAATCAAATATTATTTTTGTAGATAATTCTAGTAAAGTAAAAATGAATGTAAGCCTTAAAATAAAAGTGTTAAAGTAGTGATGATTAAGTTCAGCAGTTAAAGCAATTCAAGCTCCATTATAAAACTGTATAGGCATAACTCCAGTTATGTTACTTTATTTTTTCTTTTCTTTTTGAAGTGATCTGATACATTTATTAGCTGATATTCCCACCATAATTAGGAAGAGAGTGAGAAAGATAAAGAGGGAGAAAAACACTGTAATTAAAATCTCACTCTAACTAGAAACAACATAGTATTATAATAAAGCAAGTCACAAAAGAAGTACACTTTACACTTTTGATGACTGCAGAGTAAGGTCCAGTTAGACCTGATATGAATATGATAGCTGCCTTAGTTAAGATAATATATTTCTCACTAAAACTAAAGCCTGTAACTATCTGTCCACATATAACCTAGAAAGCTTATTAGCATACTAGAATGAATGTTGAGAATACAGATATTCATAATAAATTTAGATTTGACATGATGTCAGACTTCTGTGGGGGCTCAGATGATAGATTTGACACTCTTCATACATAAATATAATAAAATGGGAAAATTTTGAAGTGCGTATATGTGTTTAAAAAATGATAATTTCCAAAATGAGTAACTCATCATATTGTGTGCATATCTGATTGAATCATTCTGTTGTTAAATTTGTTTATTGTCATGTTCTGAGAATAAATTCATTTTGTAAATTGATCAATAGAATAATAATCAGAGAAAACATATTAAGACTTTAAGGTTAAGTTTAAAGAAAGTAACCTCCAGTTGGCTAGCCGATCTTGCTAATTCTGAATGCTGCTCCTTTCTTTGTTCATTCAGTGTTTGATCTTGTTTTGTCTTGTTTGATGTTGTTTGTTTTGTTTTGTCTATTTCTTTTTGTTTGTTCTCATTTGTTTTTTAATAGGAAAATTTTCTTCAAATTGTAATATATATGGACAAAAGACTGACAGAAACACACATACACTTTAAAGAAAAAAAAAATCATAAATCACAAACCATTGTAATCACACATATGCCAAGGCAAAATGTATTTACATGACACCAAAGCCTCACATTTACCTTCACCATTCAGACAAAACCTTCCTCTTGCATTCTTGACTCAGCCAATATTCAAAATTTTATGATTAACATTTCCTTTAATTTCTTTTTACTTTTGCCCCCTAAGGCTTCCCTTGTGGCTCAGCTGGTAAAGAATTAGCCTGCAATACAGGAGACCTGGGTTCCATTGCTGGGTGGGAAAGATCCCCTGGAGAAGGGAAAGACTATCCACTCCAGTATTCTGGCCTGGAGATTTCCATGGACTGTATAAGCTATGGGGTTGCAAAGAATTGGACACGACTGAGCAACTTTCACTGTCTGTTCACTCAAGCATCTCTAAAAATAAAAATATTTTATTATCTGTTATGAATTTATATAGTGGATTCATGATTCAGTGTTTTCTTGTGTTTTCCAGCATTTTTGGTGATCCATATGTCTTGTTAGTTGTTTCCATAGTTCAATAATTACATTGTTGTATGGTTTACCTGCTAACATATGACAAGAATTTGTCCATCCATCCTTTTGCTAGTAGATATTTAGACTGTTTATAGGTTTTTAGTTCACTGATTCCTAAAATGTCGATGTTCCCTCTTGCCATCTCCTGTTTGACTGCTTCCAATTTACCTTGATTCACGGACCTGACATTCCAAGTTCCTACGCAACATTGTTCTCTATAGCATCAGACTTTACTTGCATCACCAGTTAATCCACAACTGGGCATTATTTTCACTTTGGCTCCATCACTTCATTCTTTCTTATTTCTCCACTCCTCTCCAGTAGCATATTGAGCACTTACCAACCTGGGGACCTCATCTTTAAGTGTCCTATCCATTTGCCTTTTCATACTGTTCATGGAGTTCTCAAGGCAAGAATACTGAACTGGTTTGCCATTCCCTTCTCCAGTGGACCGCATTTTGTCAGAACTCTTCATCATGACCCATCCATCTTGGGTGGCCCTACATGGCATGGCTTATAGTTTCATTGAGTTAGACAAGGCTGTGATCCATGTGATCAGTTTGGTTAGTTTTCTGTGACTGTGGTTTTGATTCTGTCTGCCCTCAGATTGATAAGGATAAGAGGCTTATGAAAGCTTCCTGATGGAAGAGACTAACTGTGGGTGAAACTGGGTCTTGCTCTGATGGGCAGGGCCATGCTCAGTTCAGTTCACTTGCTCAGTCATGTCCTACTCTGCCAGGCTTCCTTGCCCATCACCAACTGCCACAGCTTGCTCAAACTCATATCCATCGAGTTGGTGATGCCACCTAACCATCTCATCCTTTGTCATCCCCTTCTCCTCCTGCCTTCAATCCTTCCCAGCATCAAGATCTTTTCTAATGAGTCAGTTCTTCACATCAGGTGACTAAAGTATTGGAACTTCAATTCAGTATCAGTCTTTCCAATGAATGTGCAGGACTGATTTTCTTTAGCATTGATTGGTTGGATCTCCCTTGCAGTCCAAGGGACTCTCAAGAGACTTCTCCAACACCACATTTCAAAAGCATCAATCCTTTGGCAGTCAGCTTTCTTCACGGTCCAACTCTCACAACCAGACATGATTACTGGAAAAACCATAACTTTGACTATATGGACCATTGTTGGCAAAGTAATGCCTCTACTTTTTAATATGCTGTCTAGGTTGGTCATAGCTTTTCTTTCAAGGAGTAAGCGTCTTTTAATTTCATGGCTGCAGTCACCGTCTGCAGTGATTTTGGAGCCCAAGAAAAGAAATTTGTTGCTGTTTCCATTGTTTCCTCATCTATTTGCCTTGAAGAGATGGGACTGGATACTTTTATCCTAAAGTATACTCTAATCAGTATTAATAGCACCACAAAATCCTTTGTTTTGCATTTGTCATATATTTTACACATATTATTACTTTTGACCTTCATAGACTTTTAGGAGTAATTTTTTAAAAATATGCATCTGTTTCTAGGAAGAATTAGAGTTGTAAAGAGGTTAAATTACTTGATTAAATGGTATGCCAATTATTTACCTAATCTACTGAATGTAGAGAAAAAGATATTATAATTCCAGGACTAGTGATTTTTATTCTAAGTACTATATAATCCAGTATATTAAAAGATAGCTGAATCTAAGTTAGATAAAATTTTTATAGTTTTTAATCACCCTGATGAGAAGGGGTGTTTTCAGAACTTACTTATACAGATTCCAAATTAAAAATATTGATATTCAAAATTGTAAGCTAGTATTGGATCTACTCATATTTTTGTAGAAATAGATAGGAAGGTTACTACATAAGCTTAAGGGCTTCCATAGTGGCTCAAATAGTAAATAATCTTCTTGCAATGCAGGAGACCCAGGTTCAATCTCTCGGTTGGCAAGATCCCCTAAAGAAGAGAATGGTTAAGTACTCCAGTATTCTTAACTAGAGAATTCCATGGACAGAGAAGCCTGCCGGGTCACAAAGAATAGGACATGACCAAGTGAACTGAACTGAAGTGACTAACACTTTGATTTCACTTTTTTCCACGTGAGTTTAAATAAGTTTTGGTGTAAGCTTTTCAGTTTTAGCTTCTTTGTAAAGCTCTTGATTCTTGGAAATCTTGGCCACCTGGAAATCTTTCAAACTACTTTTCAAGTCACTTTCAAATTCTTGGCCCTCCTGGAAATTTTTAAGCATCTTAATGTTAAAATTTCCCAAACTAATATTTTGACTTAATTTTAATAATTTTAACATCACTAGCATTACCAACTATGATTTATGCCCTACTGCCATAAATGGAATGACTGTGTTGTGCATCACTCATTGTCTTTGAATCTTCCCCATTAACAACGCTCAGCTCCAATTAATCTCTCATTTGCTGCTTAGTCACTTTGGTCATGTCCTATGGACTGCAACCTACCAAGCTCCTCTGTCCATGGGACTCTTTATGCAAGAGTACTAGAGTGGGTTGCCATACCCTCCTCTAGAGGATTTTCCCCATCCAGGGATTCAGCCTAGGTGTTCTGCACTGCAAGCAGTGTCTTTACCACTGAACCACTAGAGAAGCCCCTAGTCTATCAGCAGTAATTCTATTGCTAGATACATCTCCTTTGCTTACCAAGTGGCTCAGTGGTAAAGAATCCACCTGCCAAGCAGGTAATGTGGGTTTGATCCTTTGGTCAGGAAGATCCCCTGGAGTAGGAATCGCCAGCCTAATCCAGTATTCTTGCCTAGAAAATTCCTTGGAGAGCAGAGCCTGTCAGGCTACAGTCCCTGAGGATATAAAGAGTTAGACATGACTGAGTATGCAGGCACAGAAACAGATAACCATCTATAGCACTATGGGTCCTCTTAATATACAGTTGTCACTAGAAAAGGATTGAAAAGCCGAATATTGTATTCCTCAGTTGCTCTTGTTTCTAGAGTTTGCCATGTGATTAGCACTTGCCAATAAAATATAATCAACCGTGGAGCACACCAATGTGTTTAAACAGTAAACAAGCCTATTAAATACATTACAACTCACTTGCAAAATTAACAAGATCTATATGCAGAGCACATCATGAGAAACGCTGGAATGGAAGAAACACAAGCTGGAATCAAGATTGCTGGGAGAAATATAAATAACCTCAGATATGCTGATGACACCACCCTTATGGCAGAAAGTGAGGAGGAGCTAAAAAGCCTCTTGATGAAAGTGAAGGAGGAGAGCAAAAAAGTTGGCGTAAAGCTCAACATTCAGAAAACGAAGATCATGGCATCCGGTCCCATCACTTCATGGGAAATAGATGGGGAAACAGTGGAAACAGTGTCAGACTTTATTTTTTGGGCTCCAAAATCACTGCAGATGGTGACTGCAGCCATGAAATTGGAAGACGCTTACTCCTTGGAAGAAAAGTTATGACCAACCTGGATAGTATATTCAAAAGCAGAGACATTACTTTGCCGACTAAGGT
>SJYX01013890.1:585742-605548 GCA_006410675.1 Oreotragus oreotragus | reverse complement strand
TGATGCTAAAGCTGAAACTCCAGTATTTTGGCCACCTCATGCGAAGGGTTGACTCATTGGAAAAGACTCTGATGCTGGGAGGGATTGGGGGCAGGAGGAGAAGGAGAGGACCGAGGATGAGATGGCTGGATGGCATCATGGACTCGATGGACGTGAGTCTGAGTGAACTCCGGGAGATAGTGATGGACAGGGAGGCCTGGCGTGCTGCGATTCATGGGGTCGCAAAGAGTCGGACACGACTGAGCGACTGAACTGAACTGACTGAACTGACACATGTTGAAGTCAACATATAGGAGGAAAGTGAAACCCTAAATTATCATGTGGTGGAAAGCACTTTAGTGATTAAAGATGTTAACCACTATGAGATTTTTGAAGAATCTTTTGACTTTCTTGACCATTAAGAGAAGAATAATTAGAAAATGTACAAAAAAAGTTGAAAACAGAGCCTGTAATAGTCACTCAAAAATAAGTTTGTTATTTTTAAATTTGATTTCTTATATAATATTAGAACCATCATTCTTTTCTCAATTTCTTTTCAAATTTTTTTCTAAATAGACTTTATTTTGGGGGCATTTTTTTAGGTTACAGTAAAATTAGGGAGAAGGTGCAGAGTCCCCATGAACCTTTTACCTCAGCGCACGTACACACACACACACACACACTCCCCAGTGTCAACATCTCACCCTAGAATGATTTATTTGTCACAATTATTGAATATAATTTGTTTCCTCATGTAGATATTTTATATATCTCTTAGTATATTTATATTTGTGTATTGAACTTTCAGGGTGCTAGTGTAAAATTTGTTTTTAATTTTATTGATAAATTCCACTTGTTTGTTGCAGATATATAGGAAATTGATTGGTTTTTATAATTGAGACTTGTGTCCTACATCCTAGGTATAACTGCTTCTTTGTTCCAAGTATCTTTTTACCAGTTGGTTTGGATTTCCTCCATAAATAATCAAGTCATCTCTGAATAAAGACAGTCTTATTTCTCAGCCTGTATACCTTGAATTTCTTTTCATTGCCTTATTATATTGGCAAGAGCTTCTAATATATTAAAAAAAAAAAAAAAAAAGCCAGTTGTAAGAGGAGACACCCTTGACTTACTCCTGAGCTTAGTAGGAAAGTTTCATGTTTCTCACATTGAAGTATGATGTTAGCTATAGACTTTTTATAGATGGCCCTTACCAAGTTGAGAGAGTTACCCTATATTCCTAGTTGACTGAAAAGTTTTACTATGAAAGTGCTTTGCATTTTGTCAAACATTTTTTCTACATCAATTTATATAATCATGATTTTTTATTCTATAGTCTGTTGATGTGTTGGATTATGTTAATTTATTTCAAAATGTTTAATTACTGATTTCTTCCATTTTATTTTACTTTACATGCTTCTTTAATTCATTGTCATGTGACAGACAATTTTTGATGATTCTGATTTTTAACTTTTTTCTTTTCACATCTCATCTGTTTTCCCTTGAAAATCTCATATTGAGAGGGTAACAGGCAGGAAGGCCAGGGGTCTCCAAACGGAGGAAATAGCCTGCAAGTGTCAGACATTTTCTCTTTCTTAAGTGGCAGGAGAAAACAAACTAGCGATATTTTTTCCCTTCTCTATACAAATTTAAAGGAGGTTTCTCTTAAGATTCTGTGTTGCCATAATGATACCTGGTTTCACCTCAAGTTAACCAATGCCTTTTTCTTATGGAAATGTTTATCTTAAGCTATGCTAATGTACTATGCATTTACCCCAAACTCTGTCTTCAAGTCGGTTCCGCCTTTTGGGCTCAACCTACTTGATAAACCAGTATGTTACACTCCGATATTGTTCCTCTAATCTATGTAAATGAAACTATTTGTATGGTGATCTGCCCTTCTTCAAGATTCAAGTTAATCATTTTATGGCCCAAGATCAACCATTTGGAGCCAAGGCTATCCCAAAATACTCTTATGGGTGTGGGGCCTGGTGCCATTCTAAGTTTTGAGACATTCCTTTCTTTCATTAACAGACTGCTGGTGACTATATAACATCCAGCTGAATACTAGCAGACGGGTACTCTTTCTGCCCCCTTCTGATGCCTATGTCAGAAGCTTTCTCTATCTCCTTTATACTTTAATAAAACTTTATGACACAAAAGCTCTGAGCGATCAAGCCTCGTCTCTGGCCCCGGATTGAATTCTTCTCCTCCGGAGGCCAAGAATCCCAGCATCGTAATTCAACAACCTTCCAATATATTTTAAACTTTTTCCAATACTGAGGGCTTTCAAATCTCAGATTCAGATGGAAACACTCACATGAGAGCTCTGTACAATAGTAACAGTGATGATATTCATTGTTCTTATATGGTAACATATGCTTTTTTTGAGTATATATCTGTGTCAGACTTTCAAACATTCTCCTTTGTTGTCCCTTTCTGAATCTTACTTTTTCAGATTATACATACAAGCGACATTATACAGTATGTGTCTTTCTCTGTCTGACTTCTTTCACTTAGCATAATGCCCTCAAGATCTACTCTTACAATAAAATGGCATGATTTTCTTCTTTTTTATGGCTGATTAAATTTTATTAACATTACTATATGTGTATATATAGGGTTCGATCCCTGGGTCACAAAGATTCCTTGGAGAAGAGAATAGCTACCCACTCCAGTATTCTTGGACTTCCCTGCTGGTTCAGATGGTAAAGAATCTGCCTGCAATGAAGAAGACCCGAATTCCATCCCTGGATTGGGAAGATCCCCTGGAGAAGGGAATGGCTACCCACTCCAGCATTATTGCCTGAAGAACTCCGTGGACAGAGGAGCCTGGTGAGCTATAGTTTATGGACTTGCAAACAGGAGACATGACTGAACAATTAAAACACACACACATGTATAAATAAATATATATATAGTATATAATATATGTTTTATATACTATATATATATATATGGCCCTTGAACAATGGCAGACATTCTTATATGCATTTCACTTACATTGTCTGTGTTAACGTTAACTACATTAACTATATATAAGATAATGGAGGCCACATACATTGGATAGTATGTGCAAAGTTACTTAACACTTACGAATGGTATTCAGGGGACTTTCACTACTCAGTCTGGAAGAAACTACATACTGGGTGTCTCATTTGACTTTTTTATAAGCACCAAAATTGAAGCAAATTAATTCATTCACTTCATATATTTCTAATTATAATTTTTATATAATTTTCCTCTAGGACTGAACCAAGAGTTTATATTGTTCATTAGTAATATAAACGTTGAAGCATATCTACTGCTATTGCTACTCCTAAGTCACTTCAGTCGTGTCCGACTCTGTGTGACCCCATAGACGGCAGCCCACCAGGCTCCCCCGTCCCTGGGATTCTCCAGGCAAGAACACTGGAGTGGGTTGCCATTTTCTTCTCCAATGCATGAAAGTGAAAGGTGAAAGTGAAGTCGCTCAGTCGTGTCTAACTTGTAGCGACCCCATGGACTGCAGCCTACCAGGCTCCTCCATCCATGGGATTTTCCATGAATCACAGAAAGACATGTAAATAAGAAACATAGATAAATATAGTATTTTTATGAAATTTAAAAATTATCTTATGATGTACTAATGAAATATTGCAATTCCTAGAAAGTTCAAGGAAATGAAATAAGATTGAATGTAAGTGTGTTATCTCATATATAATATCAAGTGAAATGGATAATTATGGGATAAAATTGATTTGATTTTTAATATTATATGAGATATAAAAATAATTAGCACATAGTCTTATAAAATACAATAAAATAACTAGAATCCTTGGAGGCATATTTTTTATTTTATTAGAATTGTTTAGAAATATAAAAATATATACTTTTATAAATATAAATATATATGTTCTTAAAATATATATACATATATAAAATACCAAAATTATGATTGGAAGACTTATGTCCTCCAAAGACATTAATGTTCCAATATCTGGGATTTGTTGGTTCACATAGCAAAATGGACTTTGAAGATGTGAATTAAATTAAGAACTTGAGATGGAAGATTATCCTGGATTGTCAAGGGGTGCCAAAATAATCTCATGAGTATTTCAGTTGGAGAGCTGCAGATGGGGCTATTACTATGACAGAATGATAAGAGGCAACATTGCTGGGTTTGCAGAAGCTGGAAAAAAACAAAAAATAGTTTATTGTCTAGAGTCTCCAGACACCTTGACTTTGGCCTGGTGAGAGCCATGTAAGAATTGTGACCTACAGGACTTTAAAGTAATAAATGTGTATTTATTACTTTAGGAAAAATAGGAAACTAACATACAAGAGCTCTCAATACTGAAGAAAAAAACCAGACACACACTTAAATATTGTATAGCAAAATGAAGAGCATATATAGTCATATATATATGTACCTATAAAATCTATATACATTATATAAATATAGCCACATATATCAGCTGTTTTGCCTGGTGAGAGCCATGTAAGAATTGTGACCTACAGGACTTTAAAGTAATAAATGTGTATTTATTACTTTAGGAAAAATAGGAAACTAACATACAAGAGCTCTCAATACTGAAGAAAAAAACCAGACACACACTTAAATATTGTATAGCAAAATGAAGAGCATATATAGTCATATATATATGTACCTATAAAATCTATATACATTATATAAATATAGCCACATATATCAGCTGTTTCCAAGTTCCCTTTCTATAGGTGCTTTGTCATTTTTTGCCTATATGCAACAAAAGTCCCTCAGTGCAAGAGAGGGCTTCTTTTCCCAAGACGTGTCAACAGAATGTTCATCTATTTCTTGAGGGTTTTGTAGTTTCTGACTTAAGTGGTCAACATTAATCTTTTGTATTACATAGCTATATCTACTTATATATTTGTTTCATTGGATGATAAGAACACATTTAAGTGATGTTTTAGATGAGATCTACTCATTGGAAAGCATCTGACCTTTGAGAATTTAGAAGTTCTGATTATCAATAAATGAATATTGGCAACTTAAAGGTTTTCCCTCTTCCATTCTGAGCCAACAACTTTAAAGTGGTTTTAAAATGAAAAAAAAGAAAAACATAAATTTTATTAGAAATTATTAGGGATCTGGAAAACTAAACATCTCCCATACATGATCGGCTCTAACCAGTTCTGGATAATCAATATACTATAGTTTCCAAGGACATATTTAAATGATTTATAANGTGGTTTTAAAATGAAAAAAAAGAAAAACATAAATTTTATTAGAAATTATTAGGGATCTGGAAAACTAAACATCTCCCATACATGATCGGCTCTAACCAGTTCTGGATAATCAATATACTATAGTTTCCAAGGACATATTTAAATGATTTATAAGTCAAGATGAAGCTGTGAAGAATAATTATTTTCATTGAATTGGGCTTATGTAAATAGTAAAGCATGGCATATCAATATATAAAATATTGTGTTAATATAGTATCCATGATTTGATCTTTTTTACAAAATAAAACAACACTGAGTTTTCACCTAGCATTTATTTTTGAAAGAAATTTATTTGGTGTATTTATAGATTTGTTTAATATAGTTTAAATGTTTATGCACGATTCATTTTCTACTAAGAAATACCTAGAATATTTTTCATTTAAGAAAATGATATAATACTAAAAAGTACTTGTCTCTTTATAACTTAGATTAACCCCTTTTCTCCAAACTTTGAAGTGGTCCCTATCTATATCTTATCTACATCTGTTTATCTTGAAAACTTCTCAGATACAGAGATCTTGCTTATATCATCAACCACCTTCTCATAATCTTTATAAATATAATGGAAGCTCAATATCAAATTCAAGTAGGAAAATGAATATGTACTAGTGCAAACATTTTTTTAAATAAACAATATCCAATATTTGTAAACTTAAATATATCAAAATTATTATACTCCTTTCTGATATATTTGGTTCTTCTTATGAGTAAAGTCTTAATAGCTCTAACTTTAGAATATTTTAGCAAGTACTCCCTGGATTTGGTTATAAAATTAATAAAATATTAGCATGACATTAAACTTTTTTCAATAAAAGAAAATGAAGTGGTTCTATAATAACCTGATTAAAATTAACTACATATAACTGGTCAGTTAGAAATTTAGAGAAATATTATTTCATGTTACAATAGTGTTTTAAATTATTCATTAAAAACTAAATAAGAGTTCTCAATTGGGAAAATACAATTTATTTTTCTTTGTTTTCTGGTGACTTACGGCACAAACAATATCATTCATGATACATTAGTCAACATTACTTAGGAGCATCTAACAACAAAGTTTTTAGTCTTTATTTCAAGGTATATTTTACTTAATTCTTATAAATATCTCTCCACTACTTGTGACACGATAAACATCCTGACACTTTATGAAACAGAATATAAAATATGATTGGATATATATAATATATATTTACTCACAAAAATAGATTGACATCTGTTGGTAGACTATTTCATTTTGATTCTTTTAACTTCTCTGCCCCATGAAGGTGGTGTGTCTTAGTAGACAGATCACTTGGTTTAGTTAAGGGAAGTGAGTCTGTTGACTTCAACCCCAGCAAGGTACAAACATTAGTTTACAATTATTGAATTTTTCTCACCATCAAACTCATTAGCAATACTACTTAAAACAAGGTAATAGTTGCTGGAGTAACTTAACCACTTTATAGTTCCTTTAATTATTTTAAAAACAGAGTCTATTCTTTGTCCTGAAAGACTATGGTCTTCACATTTTTGCTTTAAAAGAAAATAAAAATAAATAACAATTTTTGTATTAAATTTTAGTACAACAACAAAAAATGTTTTAAATACCAAGTGAGATTTTAAAGTCAGTTCACAAGTTGGCAATATGAACTCACCCAGTACTCCCTTCCAAATCATTTTTAGTACATCACTGGCTAATGTGTGCTTAGACTAACACTTATTGACCTCTCTGTGGCTGGTAACACTGTGCTCTCTGTTTATTGCTAATTGCCTCATCTACTCTCTTTAAAATGATGCAGTAAGTTAGAGTAACAATCGCAGACCCTATTATATCATTTGTTTAGGGGATCCTAGACAGATAATTAATACAATTCGCCACAGGTCGAAATCTAGAGCTCATAATGAAACCTAAAAATCTATAACTCCACCCAAGGGCACCTCTCAGGAGTTCAACTCTGTCCATTCAAGCAGTTAAAAGGATCTCATATTCTTTTACTGTAATACTCTTAATCTCTGCACTAAAGCACAAAAGCTACCTGTTTCTATACTTTCTATTCTTCCCAATCTTATGTCGCTTTACTAAGGCTTGCCACATCCATTCTTGTCATTTATATTTTAAAAGTAAATGTATCAATGAATGCTATTTTAATATATATTTTTAAATTATTTTAATATAGTTCTTTAAAATATATACCGTTTTAGAAAATATTCACATACTCTATGATTTTTAATTTGAATAATATTAAGAGAAAAGGGACTATAATTTAAAAATATCAAGATCTATAAATCAAAATAATTTATCCATCATAGTTAAGGAAAAATTTTAGTATGGCATTCAATGCTCATGATAAACTTAATAAAATGACCTCAATATTAATTGCAATTTCTGATAAAAAAGGTTGAGCTTTAAAAGAATAACCATAGGTTGACAGAAATGTTATATTATCTGAATTATTCACTACTATGTAATAGAGAAATATATCCATTCTTTTTGTTATATAATTTCCACTTAAAAGTGGAAAATTTTCCTCTGTTCCATTCATGTTGGACTTAAGTATTCATTTAATGGAATATACCAAAGTATAACTTCTGTATTTGGATATGCATCAGTTTAACTGAGCTGCTTCCTGCAGGGAAATCATTCAGTGACCACAGAGAAGGCTCAGAGCAGAAAATGAGAAATGTGCACAATATACTGTAACTGAGGTGAGGTGTTGTTTGGTTTAAAACTGCATCTAGCCAGTTGTTACAGCACTATCTAGAGTGAGAAAATGAGCCCAGAGGAAGTGAGGAAGGTAAAAGAGGACTGTGATACGCCCTTTTACACATAGAGATGAGCTTGTAATTTTCACTAAATGCTTTAGAGTCATATGTAGAGCCTCCCTGATATTTTGAGAGAAATTCAGCATAAAAAGAATGATATTTTCACCTACATTTCACATTGCAGCAGCTAGCCCCAAGGCTGTAATTGGTCATTTATTTTCTCCCTTCTATCCATTTTAAATTCCCTTTCCTTTTTGGCCAGATAACTAACATTTTATCTGAAGACATTATAACTCTTAGTCACTTTATTCTTATAAGTCTGGGATGATTTATTGAAATTACCATTCATGATAACTACTGGACATGAAGTAAAATGAAGTGAAATTTGTTCAGTCAGGCCTGACTCTTTGTGATCCCATGGACTATACAGTCCATGGAATTCTCCAGGCCAGAACACTGGAGTGGATAGCTGTTCCCTTCTCCAGGAGATCTTCCCAACCCTGGGATTGAACCCAGGTCTCCCACATTGTGGGTAGATTCTTCACTGTCTGAGCTACCAGGGAAGCCCAATAACATCCAGAAAGCAGTTCAATTGAATTATTTGGGAAAGGACAGGGACTATACTGTTATCTTCCACACATAAAATAATTTTTATCGTTCCATTGACAGATATTGATAAAGGGAGTGTTTTTCAGATCAATAGCTACATACCAAATTCCAGAAACCATTTTAATGTGTTCCACAAAAATACCATATCTTGTGAAATAGCTCACAATGAAATTACATAGATAAGCTTATAGTAGTCCTTCATCACCCACCCCAAAAGCCTACTTGTTTATTCCATGATAGTGCATATTACCATGATTATGAATCTGCAATGCTTAATTATGTGTTATTAGTGCTAATCTCTATTATATTTTGATAAAATTTAATTATTGATATTGTGGTCTATCTTAGACTGTGCATAGGACATTAGACTTGATTTTTTCCTACCGTACTCCTCCTACTGCCAACAGCTAACTATATTCATTCTAATTATGCATTTTGGGGCCAGGAAGTTAACAGAAGGTGGGTCCACAGGCTTGTTGAAACCCCTTGAGATAGACATGGACCATGACTCCACTTATGGTTTGCATTCCATTAATTTTGCCTTACAGTGCCTTAAGGAAGGATTAAAAAGATTTAATTTGTCTTATACATTTAGTGTAGCATTTCAGGGCTTTTGTACAAAGAATATGTCTTCTCCTTTACTCTGGGTTTAAGGTTTGGCTTAGATTTGGAAACTAGCAAGATTATATGGTTGTAGCAGCTGATATCATGACTGTGTTCTCAGCTTTCAATTTTTTATTTCTCCATAAATAAGTCAAGGACTATTCTGGTTATCTACAGAGGTATCTTGACCCTAGAAAGACTATGGTCTTTTAGCATTGCAAGTTATCCCTGAGGCCAAGTCATCTAGATTGCCACTCTAACCTTGATGCCCATTAAAATAATTATATTCATCATTCTTTGTCAGTTAACTGGAATTCCTGGGCTTCTAAAATTTCAGAATTCTATTAATTCCAGTGAAACCAGGGAGCACATTTCCATGGTCACATCTCTTACTATTAACTTTGATTTACAAAGGCAACCACCACTGAACTTTTCGAACATGCCAGCGCCCTTCATCTTTTATTCCTGACTGAAGATTTTTTTTTTTTCTTATTTGTTCTTTTTGCTTTATTGAACTGTGTCCTTTAGGTGATCTTGGAAAATATATTCAAGTGGTAAATTCTATGGTCTCCCTAATAAATGCATCCTAACCTTAGTCCAGAACTATCTGACTCCATACTTTGCTAAGGAAGTACAGGTATTTCTACCGCATTGACTATAAGCCATCCCATGTATCCAGGTTTCCTGGAAATATTCCTAGAAGCATTATAAAATTTGCCTCAAGTTTCCTTACTGAGATATTAAGCATGATTAATGAGTAAACACATTCATTTCAACAAATTATCTCCTATCAAGCTTTAAATTTTACCTTACCTATTCCAACCCAATCAAAATCAGTTATGACACAATTGGCTGAGAAGTTTGCAGTGTTTCCTCCATAGATGTTAAAGGAGGTGTTTTTACTTGCTCAAAGGGTCAGGGAAAATGCATGTGTTCAGGATTCTCAAGTTCTTCCACTCAAGAATTCAGTGGAGAGTCTAGGTCCCAAGTGTCCAGAATTCTCTATCAGGGAACTTGGCAAAAATAACTCTTCAAACTATGTAATCTGCTCCCTTTGTATCCTTGTTATTAATTGAATCTCGGGCCTGAGTTTACAAAAGAATCTCCCCTGTGCTTGCAGAAAATATGAATCTCTTTACATGCTGTCATGGAGGTGTTTTAACTTTGATAGTATGCCTTGACCTGATATTGGCTAAGTTGAGACTGCTACTTTTTTCTGGGCTTCTAAAGCCATTACCACAAGCCAGTGATCTCTACAGTCTTTAAAACAAACACTAATTGCCCCATACTAGTCATGTCTCCCATGCCTGCTGTAAACTAATGCTTCATCATACACTTGTGAGTCAGTCCAGGCCTCCACTTGTGAGAATCCTACATATTGTTATCTTATTACATACTCAAGGTTCTCATCATGTATCAAAAGGCTGAAACTGATGTAAGGTTCCTTACCTCTGACAGCAGAGTGACTCTGCATCAGAACTCGCTTATTAATGATGGAAATCTGAGTTCCACTAAAATCAGAGACTAGCTCCAGCACTTGACTGCAGATTGTTCAATATAGGAAGTGAATTAAAGGAATAGAGTGGGATTAAAAAGAAGCATTCCAAGATGTCTGGCTCTAGATTAGTGATCACATCATCATGATTATCTGGGTTGTGAAGATCTTTTTTGTACAGTTCTTCCATGTATTCTTGCCACCTCTTTTTTGATTTAGAGATTATATCACCCATTTTAATAAATCAAAGCCAGTCATAACCTTTTGTATTGTATGAAATATCTATACTATTATATATATTAGTTATATTTTCATATTTTATTAAATTGTTACTTATATATCTAACAGTATTTGTTTTCTTAATAACAAAATCATGTTTTAATCATCTTATTTGTATGGAATACCAAGAAGCTGGAATCAAGATTGCTGGGAGAAATATCAATAACCTCAGATATGCAGATGACACCAACCGTATGGTAGAAAGTGAAGAGGAACTAAAAAGTCTCTTGATGAAAGTGAAAGAGGAGAGTGAAAAAGTTGGCTTAAAGCTCAACATTCAGAAATGAAGATTATGGCATCTGGTCCCATCACTTCATGGGAAATATATGGGGAAACAGTGTCAGAATTTATTTTTTTGCACTCCGAAATCACTGCAGATGGTGGTTGAAGCCATGAAATTTAAAGACACTTACTCCTTGGAAGGAAAGTTATGACCAACTTAGATAGCATATTGAAAAACAGAGACATTAATTTGCCAACAAAGGTCCATCTAGTCAAGGCTATGGTTTTTCCAGTGGTCATGTATGGATGTGAGGGTTGGACTGTGAAGAAAGCTGAGCGCCAAAGTATTGATGTTTTTGAACTGTGGTGTTGGAGAAGACTCTTGAGAGTTTCTTGGACTGCAAGGAGATCCAACCAGTCCATTCTGAAGGAGATCAGTCTTGGGTGTTCTTTGGAAGGACTGATGCTAAAGCTGAAACTCCAGTACTTTGGCCACCTCATGAGATGAGTTGACTCACTGGAAAAGACTCTGATGCAGGAAGGGATTGGGGACAGGAGGAGAAGGGGACAACAGAGGATGAGATGTCTGGATGGCATCACCGACTTGATGGACATGAGTTTAAGTGAACTCTGAGAGTTGTTGATGGACAGGGAGGCCTGGCATGCTGCAATTCATGGGGTTGCAAAGAACCGGACAAAACTGAGTGACTGAACTGAACTGAACTGATAAGGCTTGACTCTGTCAAATACCACATCACACTCTTTCTCCTCATGGAAATATCTTGACTATCCACAGTCTATGTCAGAAAACTAGACAGCTTATTCTAACTTGTATTCTATTGTGCATTTTATTTAACTTAACTTTCCAAATACTTATTTACCTATGGATGATAAAACTGAAATAGGCCCCCTCACCCAACCCACACTAATTCCATTAATTCCACTAATCAGTTTTGAGTAAATTACAGTCAAGCTTCATCTTTTATGATTTGAAATAGCTCAACTGGAATTCCATCACCTTCACTGCTTTGCTCCTAGTGATGCTTCCTAAGGCCCACTTTACTTAGCACTCTGGGATGGCTTGCTCAGGTGAGTGATCACACCACCCTGGTTATCTGGGACATTAAGATTTCTTTTGTATAGTTCTTCTGTGTATTCTTGCAACTTCATCTTCCTATCTTCTACTTCTGTTGGGTTCATGTCGTTTTTGTCTTTTATTGTGCCCAAAATGTTTCCTTGGTGTCTCTAATTTTCTTAAAAAGATCTCTAGTCATTCCCATTCTATTATTTTTCTTTATTTCTTTGCATTGATCACTTAGGAAGGCTATCATATCTCTCCTTTCTCCTTGACAGAACCCTACATTCAGATGGGTGTAAGTTTCTTTTTCTCCTTTTCCTTTCACTTAACAAAGCTAGTGGAGGTGATGGAATTCCAGTTGAGCTGTTTCAAATCCTGGAAGATGATGCTGTGAAAGTGCTGCACTCAATATGCCAGCAAATTTGGAAAACTCAGCAGTGGCCGAAGGACTGGAAAATGTCAGTTTTCATTCCAATCCCAAAGAAAGGCAATGCCAATGAATGTTCAAACTACCACACAATTGCATTCATCTCACACACTAGCAAAGTAATGCTCAAAATTCTCCAACCTAGCCTTCAACAGTATGTGAACTGAGAAATTCCAGATATTCAAGCTGGATTTAGAAAAGCAGAGGAACTAGAGATCAAATTGCCAACATCTGTTGGATCATAGAAAAATCAATAGAATCCCAGAAAAACATCTACTTCTGCTTCATTTACTACACTAAAGCCTTTGACTGTGTGTATCACAACAAACTGTGGAAAATTCTGAAAGATGTGAATACCAGATCACCTTACCTGCCTCCTGAGAACTCTGTATGCAGGTCAGGAAACAACAGTCAGAACCAGATATGGAACAATGACTGGTTCCAAATTGGGAAAGGAACACATCAAGGCTACATATTGTCACCCTGATAATTTAACTTATATGTAGAGTACATTATGAGAAATGGTGGACTGGATGAAGCACAAACTGGAATCAAGAGCGCTGGTAGAAATATCGATAACCTCATTCATGCAGATGACACCACCCTTATGGCAGAAAGTGAAGAGGAACTAAAGAGCTCCCTGATGAAAGTGAAAGAGGAGAGTGAAAAAGCTGGCTTTAAACTCAACATTGAATAAATGAAGATCACAGGATCTGGTCCCATCACTTCATATCAAATAGGTAGGGAAATAGTGAAACAGTGATAGTCTTTATTTTCTTTGGCTCCAATTTTCCTGGGCTGCTCCACACTTCAGCAGCCATGAAATTAAGACACTTGCTCCTTGGAAGAAAAGCTTATGATCAATCTAGGCAGCATATTAAAAAACAGAGACATTACTCTGCCAACAAAGATCTGTTTAGTCAAAGCTATGGTTTTTCTACTCATCATGTATGAATGGGAGAGTTAGACCATTAAGAAAGTTGAGCACCAAAGAATTAATGGTTTTGAACTGTGGTGTTCAAGAAGACTCTTGAGAGTCCCTTGGACTGCAAGGGGCTCCTTTCCTAAAGGAAATCAATCCTGAATACCCATGGGAGTACTGATGCTGAAGCTGGAGCTCCAATACTTAGGCCACATCATGCAAAGAGGTGACTGGTTGGAAAGGATTCTTATGCTGGAAAAGATTGAATGCAGGAGAAGAAAGTGACAACAGAGGATGAGATGGTAGGATGGCATCACCTACTCAATGTACATGAGTTTGAGCAAGCTCCAGGAGTTGATGATGGACAGGAAAGCCTGGTGTGCTGCAGTCCATGGAGTAACAAAGAGTTGGACACGACTGAGTGACTGAACTGAACTGAACTGAACTGATAGTCAAGCTTATCCATATAATTGTATATTGGGACTATAATAATAGTGAATAAGAAAATAATATAACATTTTTTTGTGAGCCCAGTTTTATGCAAGGTATTTACTTTAGGTAAAACTTTTTATTTACATCCTAATCACTTGAGGTTGTGTTTTTATTATAGACATGGGCAAAAAAACTGTGCTGATAAGCTGAATAGTTTTACCAAGGTCATACAATTAAAGAGGAAAACCTACAGTTTAATATTTAAAATTATTTTCCTAAGTACAAAGCCACTTACTTTTATAAGATTCCAATGTACATAGAAGCCAATTTGACCATTTAGTAGTATATGCCATGCTAGAGTACCTTTTACAAGACAAAATATGCACATTCTAGAAAGTCTATTATTTTTATAATCAATAAAACTCTTCCTCACCTATATTTAACAGATAAATGCTATGGAAAAATGTTTTCTAATAATGCTTTAGAACTTTATATTTGTGGTGGAGTAATACTTTGAGATAAAAATTGTTGTTTCTTTCTCTGTTCATTTTTGTGCCATTGTCATTTCAAATTCTGGGAGAGGCCCATGTGCCACAGTTAAAAAAAAAAGAGAGAGAGAGAGAGAAAATATTTTGTATTTAGAAGCAAACCTATAGATTTATAAGAGTATATTTTCAGCCACAAAGTTCTAAGCCATGAAGTATTCAAGACCATTGATTTGGAAGACTAAATAAAAAATAACAAATCAATGCTACTATCTTGTTCTAGAGAATGTGTGCAGTGCTGTGCTTAGTTGTGTCCTACTCTTTACAACCTTGTGGTGCCTGCCAGGTTCCTCTGCGCGTGGAGATTCTCCAGAAAAGAATACTGGAATGGATTGTCGTGCCCTCCTCCAGGGGATCTTTCCAACCAAGGGATCAAACCCACGTCTCCAACACTGCAGGTGGATTCTTTACCATCTGAGCCACCCAGAAAGCCCAAGAATACTGGTGTGGGTAGTCTATCCCTTCTCCAGGACATCTTTTTGCCCCAAGAATCAAATTGGGGTCTCCTGCATTGCAAGTGGATTCTTTATCAGCTGAGGTACCAAAGAAGTGTGTTCTAGAGAATAGTAATTATTTATTGGTTATGGAGGAAAAGAAAAAACAATCCTTGAGAAAAGTTAATATTTTTTCTTCTAGTAAAGCTGATGATATACCTCCTTATGCATTAGGGTTGAGAGGTGAAGAAGTACCTTGCACTGGAGGACTGTGTATAGCAGCAATTAGCAGGGACTGCCTATCCCTTCCCAATGCAGTCACATGATGGATGCCTCAGTATACAAGGAAAAAAATAAATTGACTAGATTTTAGCTAAGATTTGATTAGGTGGTAGTGAAGTTCAATTCCAAATGATGGGGGATTCATAAAGATTGAAGATTGTTTCTCTTATATAAACAGCTTCCAAAGGAATGTTGTCTGGGGCTATATAATTCTCTGAGGCTTAGCATCACAATTCCAGACTTCTTCCGTCTTGTTGGATTATAATCCATGGCCATAGTTCTGGGGTCATTTCATAGTCCCAGGTGGCAACTCCAGGCTTAGTCATCATGTCAGCATTTATAACCCTAGAAAAGAAGAAAAGCAAGAGAAGTGGATGTCTCTTTCTATAAATATAAAAGCTTTCTCAAATTCTGCTCTCACCACTTTTTCTTACATCTTCATATCAGAATTAAGTTATGTGATCACCCTTCACCGTAGGAAAACAAAAAAAGCATGAAGAAAATGTAATCTTTACTTTGTTTGTTGTTTATATTATTGTATAAGAAGAGAAGGGCTATCATGGCACCATTAGCATTTTCTTCTACTGGAAGGGATCCTCGATGACTTATTTTTAATCAACCAGAAAGTTTGTGATTTAAATTTTATTGGGAGTTCGTGTAAAAAAATAAATAAATACAAAAAAAAAGTATAACAAGAAAAAAAAATAAATAAAATAAAATTTTATTGTGATATTATAGAAAAATAAAGTTGCATTTTATGAAGTAAAATGTATAAACTGTTTGTACCCACAACACATCTGGAAAAAAGTTAGAAAATTAAACCATTGAAATATTTTGAGTTACACTTCCATCAAGAACAGATGAAGAACCCTGCATTTTAAGTTTCATCTATTACTAGTTACTTCTCATGGCCATCTGTATATTCTGTTGTGATAATTTCTGAGAAAAATTAAGAAAAACTTCATTTTAGAACCCATATGTTCCTCATATAAGTACAGTTGAAAGGTTTTAAAGGGTAACAAACACAATTCTTTAAGAATCACAGAATTTTTGTGGCAATAAACATGTTATTTGGCTGAAGTGGTAAGTGGTTTGCTAGCTAAGGTTTGGATGTTGAAATTGATTCTCTAAATGTCAAGCAAAACTAAACTTATGTCTTAAATCACCATCTACTTTTAGGTATAATTTATAAATATGTGTATATTACAGGCAAAGGGAGTTTAGGATAGATAGACTTGTAATCATTTATTAAGAAATAAAAATGTGATTGACACAGTTTTGCAAAACTGTGATATAGATTGCAAAATAAGCATGCTAACACCTTCAATTAAAAAACAATGCATTTGGCCATATCATACTATAATGGTGGGGAATTTTGTTTACAACTTGCCTTGATAATTTTTCAAGAGCCTTGGAGCTAGTCCTACATCAAATATGGGAGACCTGGGTTTGATATCTGGGTTGGGAACATCCACAGGAGAAGGGAATGACTACCCACTCCAGTATTCTTGCCTGGAGAATTCCATGGACTGAGAAGCCTGATTGCTTACAGTTCATGTGGTAGCAAAGAATCGGACACAACCGAGCAATTAAAACTTGCACTTGCCTTCATCAAATGTAATATAGAAACAAGGATGAATATTTTGACTTGTCCTTTAATGGTAGATTTTTCATGTGTTTTGTGTTGCTTGTGAAAGTCCCAGAAAATACTGCTGTTCTAAAATAATTATCACTATTACTCATGATCACTCTTTTAAATATATGAACCAGAACATGGAGTTGAAACCAGCCAGCCAACATTACTTTGTGACACTCCTACTTTTCAGTTTGTTTTTCTTATGCAAACAAATAAACAAATTAGGATATGTGTTTTCTTATAGAGTGCTTTTTTAAAATCTGAGATAGTGTGATAGCATATGCAACTCAGATGTGATTTGTCCTTTGAGATTCCTAAGAATGTGTCTCTGTTTCTGGCATATACCCTGAAAAGTTCACCTGAATGCAAGTCATTCTGAAGATTCTAAGAAAAGAATGACAGATGATGACTTTTTGGTTTTCTTATATTCTTCTAGCTAATGACTTCTGCTTATCTTTAATAGTTTAATTTATGCAATATCCTGATGTCCTACACATAGCACGACTTACTCTCATCACATTGAATCTAGTAAATACTCAACACCCTTTAAAAAAATTTGGCCAATATCTCTCTCACACACACACAAACATCAAGCACACACACACAAACTTATAGAAGGTTTCTTTAGTTGTAAGTCACTGAAGATTTTGGGAGTGGAGGAGGTTCTCAGTGAATAAATATATACATGTATATCATCATTTCAGAGAAGGCAGTGGCAACACACTCCAGTACTCTTGCCTGCTTAATCCCATTGACGGCGGAGCATGGTGGGCTGCTGTCTATGGGGTCGCACAGAGTTGGACACGACTAACGTGACTTAGCATCAGGAACATCTCATCATATTCCTCTTATCATGATATTATATATATGAGATATATATATATAATATATATACAATATATATAATGAGGTATATAAATATATACCTCATTATATATAATATCATAATAAGAGAAATATGATGATATGCTGCTGATCCTAAGTCACGTTAGTCGTGTCCAACTCTGTGCGACCCCATAGATGGCAGCCGATTTTTCTGGTAGTCATGTATGGATGTGAGAGTTGGACTGTGAAGAAGGCTGAGTGCCGAAGAATTGATGCTTTTGAACTGTGGTGTTGGAGAAGACTCTTGAGAGTCCCTTGGACTGCAAGAAGATCCAACTAGTCCATTCTGAAGGAGATCAGCCCTGGGATTTCTTTGGAAGGAATGATGCTAAAGGTGAAACTCCAGTACTTTGGCCACCTCATGTGAAGAGTTGACTCACTGGAAAAGACTGTGATGCTGGGAGGGATTGGGGGCAGGAGGAGAAGGGGACAACAGGGGATGAGATGGCTGGATGGCATCACTGACTCGATGGATGTGTTTGAGTGAACTCTGGGAGTTGGTGATGGACAGGGAGGCCTGGCGTGCTGCAATTCATGAGGTCACAGAGTCCGACGGGACTGAGTGACTGAACTGAACTGAACTGATCATCTTGTTTCTTAAAATGTCTTTTGATGATTTTGACAAACCAAGTTCCAAAATTCTGCCAATTCCCCAGTCCTGTGGCCACTGCTGTGTTTTCATTATTTGCTGACATATCAAATGCAGAGGAGCCTGTTGGGCTGTAGTCCATGGATTTGCAAAGAGTTGGACATGACTGAGCACACACCAGGTAATATTACTGGATCATAGAGTATGTTTTTGTTTTTTTTTAAAGGAATCTATACAGTAATGATTAAGAATTATTATATTTGATTAAAGCTACTAACACATTTTTCTTTCTTTTTTTTCTGAAAATCAATTCAGTTGTACTAGTTTCAATAATTTTGTGATGTGATGACATATTTTTATATTATCTGGTGTGGTTTTTATAAGGCAGAAATAATTTTTATATATACAAGTAATTAGTAGATGGTGATTGCAGCCATGAAATTAAAAGACGCTTACTCCTTGGAAGGAAAGTTATGAGCAACATAGATGATAGCATATTTGTTGGGATCCACATTAGGCATTACTGACAAAATGGAGGCATTGCCCCAATCCCCTCTCCTCATCCCACAGGCATGGTCCTGGAATGAAGGATTTAGGTCTTGTGTTCTGACTTATTCTTTCCTTTCTTTGGTTGAGTTGGCTTGAAAGAATGTTAAGGTATTTATTGTTTTTGAGAGAAGCATGAGAAAGCACACAGCCTTCTGCAGTTGTACCCAGAAAATAATCTATAAAGTAACCATTGACATTTGTTCAAGGATCTTTATAAAGAATGTTCCAAGATGAGCACATAGGCTGCAGCTTGAGGCCATGGGAAGGATTGTTATCTGAGACCTGTTTGTGAGGGGAATGTTTATAGCAAAGGAAGTTTGCTGAGCTCAGGGTTTAGGAATAATTAAGAATAGCTAGAAGCCTTTTTAGGAGATAGTGAGCTGACTGGTTCCAAATAGGAAAAGGAGTACGTCAAGGCTGTATATTGTCTCCCTGCTTATTTAACTTATATGCAGAGTACATCATGAGAAACGCTGGACTGGAAGAAACACAAGCTGGAATCAAGATTGCCGGGAGAAATATCAATAACCTCAGATATGCTGATGACACCACCCTGATGGCAGAAAGTGAGGAGGAGGTAAAACGCCTCTTGATGAAAGTGAAGGAGGAGAGCGAAAAAGTTGGCTTAAAGCTCAACATTCAGAAAACGAAGATCATGGCATCCAGTCCCATCATTTCATGGGAAATAGATGGAGAAACAGTGGAAACAGTGTCAGACTTTATTTTTGGGGGCTCCAAAATCACTGCAGATGGTGACAGCAGCCATGAAATTAAAAGATGCTTACTCCTTGGAAGAAAAGTTATGACCAACCTGGATAGTATATTCAAAAGCAGAGACATTACTTTGC
>SJYX01013890.1:524179-535548 GCA_006410675.1 Oreotragus oreotragus | reverse complement strand
ACAGTCTATTCACTGGCTCAATAAGGCACCTAAATTCAACTGCAAATTTCTTCAAAAAAATTTGTAGATTCTGTATAATTTTATCCTATAAATCCTATCAATGAAGAAAGCTTCATTTATAAATTAACTCCTGAACCACATGATTCCCAGTTACTTTCTTATTAATAAATACTTCAGAGAAACTGGGCGTCACATGGTTCAGGAATTAATTTACAAGTGAAACAGAATAAAATTATACTGAAACTTCAAATTTCTTTGAAGAAATTTGCAGTAGAATTTAGGTGCCTTATTGAGTCAATGGACAGTCTCAAAATCATGTATGTTTTTTAATCTAATTCAGTTACCGTCTAGCATCACTCTGATTATTCCATAATAATGAAGATTTTCTCACTATTTTAGCTTACAATTTAGTGATGCAATATAAATTTTAACTTAGCAATTCTTGTAAAACATTTAGTTTTATTACTGATTTATTCCATTTTATGTTAATGTCCTCATATATACATTCTTTGTCTCTCTAACTTCCTCAAGTCCCTTGGACTACAGGGAGATCCAACCAGTCCATTCTAAAGGAGATCAGCCTTGGGTGTTCTTTGGAGGGAATGATGCTGAAGCTGAAACTCCAATACTTTGGCCACTTCACGCGAAGTGTTGACTCATTGGAAAAGACTCTGATGCTGAGAGGAATTGGGGACAGGAGGAAAAGGGAACAGAGGATGAGATGGCTGGATGGCATTACCAACTCAATGGACGTGAGTCTGAGTGAACTCTGGGAGTTGGTGATGGACAGGGAGGCATGACGTGCTGCAATTCATGGGGTCGCAAAGAGTTGGACACTACTGAGTGACTGAACTGAGATGAACTGAACTGAACTCTTTCTCTCGGAACTATACCATCTCAGGAAAAAATGTGTTATATTCAAGACAAAGTGACAGTATATTTTAAAAACAAGTTAAAACTGAAAAATTTGAAAATGAAAAGCAGAGCACTACTAAAAGCTAATCTCAGACAACAGGCATTGGCCAGGACTCCATAGGGAAACTGGGACACAGTTAACTTCAGTTAAAGATACCCAGGTCTTTGAGACTTAACTATCAGCAAAGAGTTTTACATGGACATGATCACAAGATGTGACTCTGGAAAAGAAACATAAAACTGCCAATGAGAGCCAATGAGAGAAATTTAGTCAGTGATTTAATCAATTATGATAATAATATCCATTCAAATGGCCAAATTGTATCAAGAACATAGTCTGTCCTAAACTTTAGGTCTTTAATATTCTTAAATGTAATATCTATCACTGTCTTATTATTAAGTAGTTATATTTTAGCCCAGTATTATTTTATTTTATTTTATTTTAATTTTTTTTGTATTTATTTATTTTTTTACATGAACTCCCATTAATAATATCCATTCAAATGGCCAAATTGCATCAAGAACATAGTCTGTCTTAAACTTTAGGTCTTTAATATTCTTAAATGTAATATCTATCACTGTCTTATTATTAAGTAGTTATATTTTAGATATTTTTATAGAAAAATATTTTGTATACAGTAACATAATTATTTCACAGTCTAAAACAGAAGTTAAGGAGTATGAATATATATCTCATTCTTGGCCAAAGAAAAATATTCAGTTGTCTCTAGTTACTTTAAGTTTCTACAAATGTTACATTTACTGAATCAGCAATAATATGCAAGAAATGAATAAGCAAATAAGAACCATCTTTTGAAAACCTAATACACTGTTCATATTATAGAAAGACTTAAAATGGAAATGGACAAAAACACATTGCAAAAATAGATAAGTTACAAATGCATAAAATGTTTCCTTCAGATGCTTTCTGTTAACTGCAGTATACAGGAAATTGTGAGTTACAGAATATTCATAACTAAAATCAACATTCTCTATTGAGTATTCTAAACATAATTCAGGTTAATTTACTTAAGCTGATTATGGCTTTCCAAGCTTTATTTTTAGGCACTTGATTTACTTATATAAATGATAATTATTGTATTTACAGATGTAAAGATTTTTTTGTAATCATATCAGCATTCTCCTTTATTTAGCATATTCTACCTTGTATACTTTGTGACCTGTAAAATGCATTCACAGTTTGCATAATCTCATTCAACTTCATTTCATTCTCATTTTTTAATTGATAAATTGGAACTAAACCTTGGGTGTTATAGTATTATGCAACTTTGAACATAAATGTTTTCATTATCCAGTTAAAATTTTACTCAGCACCTATGTGTCATGTGCTATGATTCTAGATTTTGGACATTAGAAATAAAGAAATAATGGTAAAGAGTAATTATACATTAAATTGTTGATTAATTTATTTGAGCCAGCATCAATTTGAATTGGGCAGTGCCAAACTGAAAAAGGTTAGCAGTGTTCAACTGACAGAAGCTAGGGAAGAATCTTTTAGAGAGCAGATGCAGAAGCAAAGCAAGGGAATTCTTTTGACTGGCTGTAGCTTATGTGGGTTGCCTAATCTGTAATAGCCTATTTGGCCATTTGTGACTGTGTTTAGATTTCAATTTCTTACTCTTGATGCATTTACAGGAATTTGCTCTGGTTTAGTTTTCAGTTTGCTTAAAAACACTTCCAGAGTACTAGAGCCACCTCAGTCTTATGGAATACTCATTTAATTTCTTTAACAATAGAAAATGAAATATCAGTTTCATAGAACTTACATTGTACCTGACCAGTTACGTGGGTTTTATTCCCAGGGTTCTATAGTTAGAAATACTAAATCTGTATTTAATAAAACCTATATTTTTACAATTTTCATCAAATAAACTCAAATATGTTCATTAAAATCTGAAGTGCCTTTGCACTTTCTATCAACTCTTAAGTAATATTACCCATCAATCATAATAGTCCATGAATTCCTAATGGCCTCAGAGAAAAAGAGTATATCAAGTCACAAAATTTTCAAAGAATTCCATAACATTACTTCTTATCTCTGCTGCTTCATTTTTCTCCCACCTACTCCATCAGCTTCCCTCAGTAGCTCATTAGGTAAAGAATCTGCCTGCAATGCAGGAGACCTGAGTTTGTTTCCTGGGTCGGGAAGATCCCCTGGAGAAAGCAATGGCAACCCACTCCAGTACTTTTGCCTGGAAAATCCCATGGATGGAGGAGCCTGGAAGGCTGCAGTCCATGGGGTCACGAAGAGTCAGACACGACTGAATGACTTCACTTTAACTTTTCACTTTCATGCCTTCGAGAAGAAAATGACAACCCACTCCAGGGTTCTTGCCTGAAGAATCCCAGGGATGGAGGAGCCTGGTAGGCTGCTGTCTATGGGGTTACACAGAGTCAGACACGACTGAAGTGACTTAGCAGCTACACCTAAAGCAACTAGAAAAAGAAGCAATGAAGAACCCCAGGGTTAGTAGAAGGAAATAAATTGTAAAAATTAGGGCAGAAATAAATGCAAAAGAAACAAAAGAGACCATAGCAAAAATTAACAAAGGCAAAAGCTGGTTCTTTGAAAGGATAAATAAAATTGACAAACCATTAGCCAGACTCATCAAGAAACAAAGGTAAAAAAATCAAATCAATAAAATTAGAAATGAAAATGGAGAGATCACAACAGACAACACAGAAATACAAAGGATCATAAGAGACTACTATCAGCAATTATATGCCAATGAAATGGACAATGTGGAAGAAATGGACAAATTCTTAGAAAAGTACAACTTTCCAAAACTGAACCAGGAAGAAATAGAAAAGCTTAACAGACTCATCACAAGCATGGAAATTGAAACTGTAATCAGAAACCTTCCAGCAAACAAAAGCCCAGGTCCAGATGGCTTCACAGCTGAATTCTACCAAAAAATTAGAGAAGAGCTAACACCTATCCTACTCAAACTCTTCCAGAAAACTGCAGAGGAAGGTACACTTCCAAACTCATTCTATGAGGCCACCATCACCCTAATACCAAAACCTGACAAAGATGCCACAAAAAAAGAAAACTACAGGCCAATATCACTGATGAACATAGATGCAAAAATCCTCAACAAAATTCTAGCAATCAGAATCCAACAACACATTAAAAAGATCATACACCATGACCAAGTAGGCTTTATCCCAGGAATGCAAGGATTCTTCAATATTCGCAAATCAATCAATGTAATTCACCACATTAACAAATTGAAAAATAAATGCCATATGATTATCTCAATAGATGCAGAGAAGGCCTTTGATAAAATTCAACATCCATTTATGATAAAAACTCTCCAGAAAGCAGGAATAGAAGGAACATACCTCAACATAATAAAAGCTATATATGACAAACCCACAGCAAACATTATCCTCAATGGTGAAAAATTGAAAGCATTTCCCCTAAAGTCAGGAACAAGACAAGGATGTCCACTTTCACCGCTACTATTCAACATAGTTCTGGAAGTTTTGGCCACAGCAATCAGAGCAGAAAAAGAAATAAAAGGAATCCAAATTGGAAAAGAAGAAGTAAAACTCTCACTGTTTGCAGATGACATGATCCTCTACATAGAAAACCCTAAAGACTCCACCAGAAAATTACTAGAGCTAATCAATGAATATAGTAAAGTTGCAGGATATAAAATCAACACACAGAAATCCCTTGCATTCCTATACACTAATAATGAGAAAGTAGAAAACGAAATTAAGGAAACAATTCCATTCACCATTGCAACGAAAAGAATAAAATACTTAGGAATATATCTACCTAAAGAAACTAAAGACTTATATATAGAAAACTATAAAACACTGATGAAAGAAATCAAAGAGGACACTAATAGATGGAGAAATATACCATGTTCATGGATTGGAAGAATCAATATAGTGAAAATGAATATATTACCCAAAGCAATCTACAGATTCAATGCAATCCCTATCAAGCTACCAGCGGTATTTTTCACAGAACTAGAACAAATAATTTCAAGATTTGTATGGAAATACAAAAAACCTCGAATAGCCAAAGCAATTTTGAGAAAGAAGAATGGAACTGGAGGAATCAACTTACCTGACTTCAGGCTCTACTACAAAGCCACAGTCATCAAGACAGTGTGGTACTGGCACAAAGACAGAAATATAGATCAATGGAACAAAATAGAAAGCCCAGAGATAAATCCACACACATATGGACACCTTATCTTTGACAAAGGAGGCAAGAATATACAATGGAGTAAAGACAATCTCTTTAACAAGTGGTGCTGGGAAAACTGGTCAACCACTTGTAAAAGAATGAAACTAGATCACTTTCTAACACCACACACAAAAATAAACTCAAAATGGATTAAAGATCTAAATGTAAGACCAGAAACTATAAAACTCCTAGAGGAGAACATAGGCAAAACACTCTCCGACATAAATCACAGCAGGATCCTCAATGATCCGCCTCCCAGAATACTGGAAATAAAAGCAAATATAAACAAATGGGATCTAATTAAAATTAAAAGCTTCTGCACAACAAAGGAAACTATAAGCAAGGTGAAAAGACAACCCTCTGAATGGGAGAAAATAATAGCAAATGAAGCAACTGACAAACAACTAATCTCAAAAATATACAAGCAACTTATACAGCTCAATTCCAGAAAAATAAACGACCCAATCAAAAAATGGGCCAAAGAACTAAATAGACATTTCTCCAAAGAAGACATACGGATGGCTAACAAACACATGAAAAGATGCTCAACGTCACTCATTATCAGAGAAATGCAAATCAAGACCACAATGAGATACCACTTCACACCAGTCAGAATGGCTGCGATCCAAAAGTCTGCAAGCAATAAATGCTGGAGAGGGTGTGGAGAAAAGGGAACCCTTTTACACTGTTGGTGGGAATGCAAACTAGTACAGCCACTATGGAGAACAGTGTGGAGATTCCTTAAGAAATTGCAAATAGAACTGCCTTATGACCCAGCAATCCCACTGCTGGGCATACACACCGAGGAAACCAGAATAGAAAGAGACACATGTACCCCAATGTTCATTGCAGCACTGTTTATAATAGCCAGGACATGGAAGCAACCTAGATGGCCATCAGCAGATGAATGGATAAGAAAGCTGTGGTACATATACACAATGGAATATTACTCAGCCATTAAAAACTTTTGAACCAGTTCTAATGAGGTGGATGAAACTGGAGCTTATTATACAGAGTGAAATAAGCCAGAAAGAATAACACCAATACAGTATACTAACACATATATATTTGGAATTTAGAAAGATGGTAATGATAAACCTGTATGCGAGACAGCAAAAGAGACACAGAAATATAGAACAGTCTTTTGGACTCTGTGGGAGAGCGAGAGGGTGGGATGATTTGGGAGAATGGCATTGAAACATGTATAATATCATATAAGAAACTAATCACCAGTCCAGGTTTGATGCAGGATACAGGATGCTTGTGGCTGGTGCACTGGGATGACCCAGAGGGATGGTAAGGGGAGGGAGGAGGGAGGGTAGATTCAGGATAGGGAACACGTGTACACCTGTGGCAGATTCATGTTAATGTATAGCAAAACCAATACAATACTGTAAAATAAAAAAAAATTATAAAAATTATATATTAATGTAAACCCTACTATGAAGTAGGGCATTTACATTACAAATAAATTATCCTGCTTTAGAGCAATTGAATGTAGCATGCATTAGCTACAAGGAATGCATATACAATTTTATTGTGGGAAAGGCCTAAAAAATATGAAAATATACTGAAAATAATTGATTTTTTATGACTAACTCATGGCATTTTATCATTATAAATACTTGAATGTTAAATTGAAGACTTTTTTCAAAGGAATGAATTTCATCAAGCTGAAAATGGGAAATTTAAGAATATAATCTATACATAAATGTTAACTTCATTTTAGTCATTATCTAATGTATGCAAAATATCAGTGTTTCTGTTATTTTTATAAAGGATGTGTACATGCATGTTAAGTTTCCTCAGCCTTGTCCAACTCTTTACAACCCTATGGACTATAGCCCATTAGGGTCCACTGCTCATAGGATTCTCCAGGCAAGAATACTGGAGTGGGTTGCCATGCCTTCCTTAGGGGATCTTCCTGACCCAGGGATCGAACTCTCATCATCTGCAACTCTTGCATTGCAGGGGATTCTTTACTGCTGAGCCACCAGGGAAGCCCTTTATAAGGGATACAGACATGTAAATGATAAGAAATATGTGATTAAAATGTTATGCACCTTTAATATTACTATTATGTATTAATAAAAATTATAAATATATCACTATATGTGCATAAAAATTACTTTTATTATTTTATTACACATATATCTGATCCTGTTCTTAATTATAATATGACAGTAAATTCAGTAAGCTGTAAGTAAATTTCAGGGAACATAATTTTGTTTTTTGCTATTGATTTTTATAATGAAAACAATGTGATGATAAAATCTTTCTCATAACACATTAAGTATACAATTTACATTTTCAATATTGTCTAGAAGACTGTAGAAGCAGCTCCCATATATAAACTCAAAAAAAGTTTATATGTGTCAAATATTAAAGAAGCCATCAAATTATTTATAGAATATCCTCTCCTGTTACTGAATATGTTATTTATGACTAGGCCTTTTATTGTATCATTATGCAGTAATGGTTGACATTTGCAGGAAACTGACTATAAAAGTTGACTTAATACACCCTCAAAAATTAAATCTCATGAGATGTAATTTAATTTTATTTAAAATACTTAACTACTAAACTATATGGACTTTCTGCAGTAACGGGNGGCCTTTTATTGTATCATTATGCAGTAATGGTTGACATTTGTAGGAAACTGACTATAAAAGTTGACTTAATACACCCTCAAAAATTAAATCTCATGAGATGTAATTTAATTTTATTTAAAATACTTAACTACTAAACTATATGGACTTTCTGCAGTAACGGGCTAGCTCGATAGTTGTGAATTGTGCAAACCCTGCACATTCCAAAATTTATCAGGAATGGTCTCTGATAAGCTTTTGAGCAATGCTCTCTGAACACATGAGATGCCCTTGCTGAGAAAAATGTCCTTGTACACTTGAGACCTTGAGCTATATTAGATAATTTATGTTAGCAATATGATTTATGGCAAATATCATGTATGGCAATGATATTTTACACTACTAGCAGCTAGGATTGATCCCCAGATGGTCAGTTGATGTAACATCTGAAAATAATTAATATAACATACCATGTTGACAAAATAAAGAACAAAACTCATATGATCATGAAAAGAGATGTAGAACTATAGAACAATCATTTGAACAATGACACATTTATTTACCATAAAAATACTCAATAGGCTAAGAATAAGATGAACTTTTCTCCATTTTTATAAAGTGCAATATGCAAAACCCATACTTTATACTGCCTGTTACTGACATCATACTCCATAAATGAAAAGCTGAAATTTTCCTCCAGATATAATGAACAAGGCAAAGAGTATTTATTTTGCCATTTTTCTTCAACATTATATTGTATATCATAACTACTACAATAAGACAACAATGAGAACATGAACAAGTAAATAATTTAAGTACATATCCAGTTTGGAAGGAAATGAGTAAAATTATATTTACTCAAAATATGAGTATGTGATACTAGATTTCTCACAGAAATCAGGAAATCACAAAGAATATACAAAAACTACTATAGAAAAGTTATCAAGGTCACAGTGAACAAACTGGATATACAAAATAAGAATTATATTTTTATACACTAACAACTACTAGAACTTGAAATTAAAGAAATAACTGCATTTGTGATAACAGTACAAAATAAAAATTTATAGCATGTCATTAAAATAATAAAATGTCATGCTACAGGCTAAGAAAAAATATTTAAAAATAACACTTCTGTTTAAGGGCTGATATCAGACCATATCAGTTCAGTTCAGTTCAATCACTCAGTCATGTCCCACTCTGCGACAACATGAATCGCAGCATGCCAGGCCTTCCTGTCTATCACCAACTCCCGGAGTTCACTCAGATTCTTGTCCATTGAGTCGGTGATGCCATCCAGCCATCTCATCCTCGGTCGTCCCCTTCTTCTCCTGCCCCCGATCCCTCACAGCATCAGAGTCTTTTCCAATGAGTCAGTTCTTCGCATGAGGTGGCCAAAGTACTGGAGTTTCAGCTTCAACATCATTCCCTCCAAAGAAATCCCAGGGCTAATCTCCTTCAGAATGGACTGGATAGATCTCCTTGCAGTCCAGGAGAGTCTCAAGAGTCTTCTCCAACACCACAGTTCAAAAGCATCGATTTTTTGACGCTCAGCTTTCTTCACAGTCCAACTTTCACATCCACACTTGACCACAGGAAAAACCATAGCATTGACTAGACGGACCTTATTTGGCAAAGTAATGTCTCTGCTTTTTAATATATCTAGGTTGGTAAAGAATACTTATTATTCATAAATAGGGACAGAAATGATACAACTTATAATGAATTAATCTGAATGATTAATCAGTTCAGTCACTCAGTCATGTCCCACTATTTGCAAACCCATGAGTCACAGCATGCCAGGCCTCCTTGTCCATCACCAAATTCTGGAGTTCACCCAACTCATGTCCATTGAGTCAGTGATGCCATCCAACCATCTCATCCTCTGTCGTCCCTTTCTCCTCCTGTCCTCAATCTTTCCTAACATCAGGTGGCCAAAGTATTCAAGTTTCAGCTTCAGCATCAGTCCTACCAATGAGCACCCAGCACTGATCTCCTTTAGATGGACTGGTTGGATTTCCTTGCAGTCCAAGGGCATCTCAAGAGTCTTCTCCAACACCACAGTTCAAAAGCATCAATTCTTTGGTGCTCAGCTTTCTTTATAGTCCAACTCTCACAACCATACATGACTAATAAGCAGCTGAAAAGATGATTCACACATTTTCAAAGCACTGAGATAATTAAAAATAGATTCAAAAGACCACATTCTATATGATGCCATTGATAGGGCATTTTGTAAAAGCAAAAATCTAAATTAGATAAATGGTCACCAGGAGTTCAGAGTGACTGAAAAGATTTGTTACAAATGGATAGGAGGCAATTTTGAAAATAAAACAATTTATTTTAGGCAATAAGTTTTTCTATATTCATGTTAGTGATTGTGTAAATTTATGTATTTTTACGACTTACAAAATTAACATCCAAAACTTTGAATTTGCTGATATGTATTATACTGCAAAAAATTTTTAGTATCATTTAGTGAAACTAAACAATATATTACAAAATGTAGTTTTAAAATATTCACAATATCAGAATCTCAACTTCAAATATAATGTACAAAGGCACTAGGGAATGTTGTCTTGACCCTAGCAATGAAAAAAAGGCCATACACTACAAAATCATAAGTGACCTTGAGTAAAGCAGTAGTGAGTTTGCAAATTAAAACAGTCAACTGAATTTCAAAGGGCAATAATTCCCTCTGAGTGAGAAAGAACACAAACTGTTTCACCTTTGGCAAATCTTTGATGGAAAACATAGTCACCTTAAAAGCAAGTAGGAAGAGTTAAAATTTTAACTTTAGATGCTGAATGTACACTACAAAATTTATTTTGTATACACAGAAGTCTCAAACACAAGAAAACACTGAAGTCCCTGGCCAGCTCTCTTACATGGGTCTCCATAGGTGCTCTTTTCTTTAAAATTATTTTATGGATAATTACTTTACAGAATTGTGTTGTTTTCGGCCAAATATCAACATGAATCAGCCTAAAGTTTTTGGGCAGATCTGGTGATTGGTGGTACATGTCTAGTTCAGTCCAATCACTCAGTTGTGTCCAATTCTTTTCAACCCCAGGAATCACAGCAGGCCAGGCCTCCTTGTCCATCACCAACTCCCAGAGTTCACCCAAACTCATGTCCATCGAGTCGGTGAGGCCATCCAGCCATCTCATCCTCTGTTGTCCCCTTCTCCTCTGGCCCCAATCCCTCCTGGCATCAGAGTCTTTTCCAATGAGTCAACTCTTCGTATTAGGTGGCCAAAGTTTTGGAGTTTCAGATTTAGCATCAGTCCTTCCAATGAACACCCACCACTGATCTCCTTTAGGATGGACTGGTTGGATCTCCTTGCAGCAAGTCCAAGGGACTCTCAAGAGTCTTCTCCAACACCACAGTTCAAAACCATCAATTCTTCAACACTCAGATTTCTCCACAATACAACTCTCACATCCATACATGACCACTGGAAAACCATAGCCTTCACTCCCAGACCTTTCTTGGCAAAATAATGTCTCAGCTTTTTAATATGATGTCTAGCTTGGCAATAACTTTTTTTCAGTGAGCAAGTGTCTTTTAATTTCTTGGCTACAGTCACCATTGGCATTGATTTTGTACTCCCAAAAGTAAAGTCTGTCACTGTTTCC
>SJYX01013890.1:496936-507635 GCA_006410675.1 Oreotragus oreotragus | reverse complement strand
TGGAAATAAAAGCAAAAATAAACAAATGGGACCTAATTAAACTTAAAAGCTTCTTCACAACAAAGGAAACTATAAGCAAGGTGAAAAGACAGCCTTCAGAGTGGGAGAAAATAATAGCAAATGAAGCAACTGACAAAGAATTAATCTCAAAAATACACAAGCAACTCATGCAGCTCAATTCCAGAAAAACAAATGACCCAATCAAAAAATGGGCCAAAGAACTAAATAGACATTTCTCCAAAGAAGACATACAGATGGCTAACAAACACATGAAAAGATGCTCAACATCACTCATTATCAGAGAAATGCAAATCAAAACCACAATGAGGTACCATTTCACACCAGTCAGAATGGCTGCTATCCAAAAGTCTACAAGCAATAAATGCTGGAGAGGGTGTGGAGAAAAGGGAACCCTCTTACACTGTTGGTGGGAATGCAAACTAGTACAGACACTATGGAGAACAGTGTGGAGATTCCTTAAAAAACTGGAAATAGAACTGCCACATGACCCAGCAATCCCAGGCATACACACCGAGGAAACCAGAATTGAAAGAGACACGTGTACCCCAATGTTCATCAAAGCACTCTTTATAATAGCCAGGACATGGAAGCAACCTTTATGTCCATCAGCAGATGAGTGGATAAGAAAGCTGCGGTACATATACACTATGGAGTATTAGCCATTAAAAAGAATACATTTGAATCAGTTCTAATGAGGTGGATGAAACTGGAGCCTATTATACAGAGTGAAGTAAGCCAGAAAGAAAAACACCAATACAGTATACTAATGCATATATATGGAATTTAGAAAGATGGTAATGATAACCCTGTATGCAAGACAGCAAAAGAGACACCGATATATAGAACAGTCTTTTGGACTCTGTGGAAGAGGGCAAGGGTGGGATGATTTGGGAGAATGGCATGGAAACATGTATAATATCACATGTGAAATGAATCACCAGTTCAGGTTTGATGCATGATACAGGATGCTTGGGGCTGGTGCACTGGGATGACCCAGAGGGACGGTATGGGGAGGGAGGTGGGAGCGGGGTTCAGGATGGGGAACACGTGTATATATGTGGCGGATTCATGTTGATGTATGGCAAAACCAATACAATATTGTAAAGTAATTAGCCTCCAATTAAAATAAGTTTATATTTAAAAAAACAACAAGCAGAAACTATGGATATACCTAGTAGGTTAGTAGAGTTGCTTTTCAAACTGATTTATATGGTTTTGGATGACAGAACTGCAAAGTAAATTTCAAGCTGAACCCTATTTTATTCAGTAGAGTGCACAACAGTTGCCATAATGTTGTGAACTAGTTGGATGAAAATATGGATGAATGGATAATTGAATGAGTAAAGGGTAGAGGTTCATTAAAATCAATAGATGTTTTCCTCTTTTACTTTATTTCGTGATTTATTTTAGTTTTAGCTCCAGAAACAAGAAAACAATATGACTATCTCAAAGAGGCAAAAAGGCAACAGTGGGTGGATTGTTTGGATGCAACACATGGAGGACTTTATTTCTGCACTTAAAAATCAATGAGCCTTTGCTTTTAAGCCAAGTGATTTCAGACCATTGATGTATATTATTCCCGTTAGGTATTGATGCCCTAGCAGTGACTGACCAACTGCTGTCTTCACAGCAATCCAGATGGAGATGACCAGTCAAATGACAGACTTGTCACCTTCAGCAAGCAAGCCTGTTATTTCACACATGACTTCCTTTGAGTAAATGTGAGTTTTCACTTTACATACCTGGCCAGAAATCAAGTGGTTTTACAAGAGAGATGTGGAATATCAGGCACTGGATTGTGGCACGAATATCTTATATAAATGGCCATACTATGGTCCCTGGGAGCTGCAGAATAGTCCAAGACTCCTCAATAATCAATCACACCACCATCAAGGCAATAGACAGGGCAAGTTGGAAGCAAGTTTTCCATTACCACTGATGGATGACTTTCACCTTTTTGTGGAAGAGTAGTTTTGACTCTTCATGAATCATAGAGGACATACTTAAAATGCCCAGCTGTGGCCCTAAACAGTCAAAAATATTTTCATACTTCTCTACAGGCATCAAATAGTTTGGGCAATGCCAAGCAAGTTACAATCGATTTCTATAGTTTGGGAAGGTCATTAGGACTCAGATTCATTATCTGCTGAGACTTTTCTTTGTTTTCCATTTATTACTCTCCTTTGAGTGAAACAGAGCTGCAGGAGTGGAACAGAGACCTCAGTTCATTCATCCCTAACACATTATTCGTGTTTCTCCATAACACATTTCTCCATAAATCTGGAGAGGAAGAGACAGAAATTGCAAATGCAGGGATTTAAATCCCCTTGGGCTACATTTGTCAAGATGAGCAGATTGTAAACTGCCTCTTGCAAATATGATAAGCATTTGGGCATCAAGCTAATAACCGGGAACCACAGACTCATTCATTTGTGTGGTGTTTCCCTCCAGAAGTTTCTGAAATTGCTTCTGTAGTCATTACATAGAGCTAGAATTGTTCAGGTTTAGCAGGAAGATTAGACACACTACACTATCTGGCTAAGGAAGTTGGCTTTTTCCAGTGAGGTTGAAATGATAATCTTTTTCTATTTATATCATCACAATCTTTTCAAACTGTGCACTTGGAATACTTGATTTGGGCTTTTCTAAGAAAACAAGGAGAGATCTGTATAATCCTTTAAATTGTCTTAGAGCTTTATAGGCACACTGATGACAAAGAAATCCAAATCATTAAGATGCTCTCACTCACAGTTATGGCCCTTCTTTTGAAAAATAACCTTTGTATTTTACACTTTAAGTCCCTGGCAGGACCCTATCCTCTTCTTCAACAGAAACTATTTTCTTTTGCTTCTTGTTTTGACCTTTAAAAATTTCATGACATAAGTCATCCATTAATAATTTTCATTATAAAAATATTACAAGTAACACTGGAGTTCCCTTTGATTATTATGTCAGATTCTGAAGTTCTCCCAATCCTACTACAACCCTATCCATCTTTGGTCACAAGCATCATTAATAGTTTTGTGTGTATCTCGCCAGACTTTCTTTCAGGAATGTGTGTGTGTGTAGTATATTTTTGTGTATGCTATTACATGTTATTTGAGATAAATATACTATAATGAAGAAAGCTGAGCACCAGAGAATTGATGCTTTTGAACTGTGGTGTTGGAGAAGACTCTTGAGAGTCCCTTGGACTGCAAGGAGATCCAACCAGTCCATTCTGAAGGAGATCAGNCCAACAAAGTTTTGTCTAGTCAAGTCTATGAATTTTCCAGTAGTCACGTATGGATGTGAAATTTGAACTGTGAAGAAAGCTGAGTGCTGAAGAATTGATGTTTTTTAACTGTGGTGTTGGAGAAGGCTCTTGAGAGTCCCTTGGACTGCAAGGAGATCCAATCAATCCATCCTAAAGGAGATCAGTCCTGGATGCTGGGTGTTCATTGGAAGGATTGATGTTGAGGCTAAAACTCCAGTACTTTGGCCACTTGATGTGAAGAGTTGACTCATTGGAAAAGACCCTGATGCTGGGAAGGATTGGGGGCAGGAGGAGAAGGGGACGACAGAGGATGAGATGGTTGGATGGCATCACCAACTCGATGGACATGAGTCTGGGTGTACTCCGGGATTTGGTGATGGACAGGGAGGCCTAGCATGCTGAGATTCATGGGATCACAAAGATTAGGACATGACTGAGCAAGTGAAATGAACTAAACGTTTCCCAGAAGAGGAAGTAAAGATCTTGATTAATGTGTACTTTCTCCTTGATATTCTGTACCTTAAATACTATGATATAAAGTCTATATATCACATGTTACAAGCAAGGAAAACAAAGACACCTTTTCTATCTATCTATCTTCCTATCTGGGGAAGGCAATGGCACCCCACCCCAGTACTCTTGCCTGGAAAATCCCATGGACGGAGTAGCCTGGTGGGCTGCAGTCCATGGGGTCGCTAACAGTCGGACAGACTGAGCGACTTCACTTTCACTTTTCTCTTTCATGCATTGGAGAAGGAAATGGCAACCCACTCCAGTATTCTTGCCTGGAGAATCCCAGGGATGGGGGAGCCTGGTGGGCTGCCGTCTATGGGGTCGCACAGAGTCGGACACGACTGAAGTGACTTAGCAGCATCTTCCTATCTATCTACCTATTTATATTATAACAAACTAAGGAGGAAATGCTTATGACAATTAAAGTACTCAGTTCTACAAGTGACCATATGGTTGTATCTGGTATTTATAATATCTTCATCTACTATCTATTCTGGATAACTTTTGCCTTCCAAAAGCACCTCAACTGATTGAGTTTCTTTACCTGGCAGATTGACTCAAGCATTCATTCTTGAAGAGTTTGGGACATTAGTAGTCTTGCCTGGATTCAGTTCAGTTCAGTTCAGTCACTCAGTCATGTCCAACTCTTTGAGATCCCATGAATCACAGCATGCCAGGCCTCCTTTCCATCACCAACTCCCGAAGTTCACTCAGACTCATGTCCGTCGAGACAGTGATGCCATCCAGCCATCTCATCCTCTGTCGTCCCCTTCTCCCCCCGCCCTCAATCCCTCCCAGCATCAGAGTCTTTTCCAATGAGTCAACTCTTCACATGAGGTGGCCAAAGTACTGGAGTTTCAGCTTTAGCATCATTCCTTCCAAAGAAATTCTAGGGCTGATCTCCTTCTGAATGGATTGGGTTATTTTAATTTTTCATTGACTTAATTGTAGGAAATTGTAGTACTAAGAGACCCTGAGGGATCTCCTGTATTTCACACACATTCGTATCATCATTGCCACATTGCTTTTTTGCTTTAAAGTTATTTCTTTGTTCAGAAACAANCTTCTCCCCCGCCCTCAATCCCTCCCAGCATCAGAGTCTTTTCCAATGAGTCAACTCTTCACATGAGGTGGCCAAAGTACTGGAGTTTCAGCTTTAGCATCATTCCTTCCAAAGAAATTCTAGGGCTGATCTCCTTCTGAATGGATTGGGTTATTTTAATTTTTCATTGACTTAATTGTAGGAAATTGTAGTACTAAGAGACCCTGAGGGATCTCCTGTATTTCACACACATTCGTATCATCATTGCCACATTGCTTTTTTGCTTTAAAGTTAGTTCTTTGTTCAGAAACAACACTGTGTGTAAAACCATGACAGAGGATAAGACTTTCTGTAAATCCACTGATAGTAGTTTTGGCAGAAGCACTAAGTGAAAGGAAGACAAATCCGTATCCTGACTATGTGTCTATTCCAATAAGAACAAAATGCTCTCCCTTCTGTAGTGGAAACTCTCCAGTATAATCAGACTGTTAGCCTGCTGATCATCCTGGGGAACAGTGCCACATCAAAGACTCAACATTCTCTGCTGCTGGCAGATTGAGCACTGAGCCATGGCCATAGCCATATCATCCTTGATGAGTAGAAGTCCCTGTTGCCAAGCTCATGTCTAAACTTCATTCCTGTCAAAAAGGTCCCTTTTGTTCATGAGCCTGTTGACTAAAGACAGGAGTGGTTAAGGACAGAAGCTGGGGTGATATCCAGAAAACAAGTCATTTTATCTATATGATTTTGAAAATTTAAGTTGCTTATCACAATCTATTAAAAAATAAACAGTTCATTGTCTTACAATATTTAACAGCTCATTGTTTGTAAGTAGAATTGAATAGTACAATAAGTTATTTATTCTATCATATTCCATAGATATCACATACATGTTTCAGGGGCCATAGTGGATAAGTTAAACCAAGTATATGCAGATTGTGACCTGCTGAATGAGGAGGCACACAACCCACCTATGTAGGGGTGGCAGATAGCTCTCTTAGCATTTGAGTTCCCACTTTGGTAAAGAGAAAACCCAGAAATTCTGGGATTTTCTTTGAAGCCACAAGCTTCAATACACCTACATGAAGAAAGTAAAGTCACAACATCTATTATGCACAGATCCTAGAAATGAGGGCACAGAGTGAACCAGGAGATTCCTCTATCCCAGGTCACAAGACAGCAGAAGAATAGGGGGCAGCAAGCACCTAGCATTTATAAGGCAGTTGGGCAGAAGTCACTAATCTTGTGTGGGCTCAGTTCTAAGGCTATTTGAAAGTGTCCTGGGAAAACAAAGCAGGAATTTGTGGTGGGAATCTTAAACTCAAGGCCTTATCTGAATGTCCAGAATCTGGGTGTGAGCAGGGTTGTACACCAAAAAATGCTGAAACTGCAACTCAGAATGGCACTTTTCTCATGTACATCATATCATGTATGAAGTTTTTTACCCATCATAATAATTTCTGTCACTGTTTCTACTGTTTTCCCATCTACTTGCCATGAAATGATAGGACCAGATGCCATGATCTTAGTTTTTTGAATGCTGAGATTTAAGCCAGCTTTTTCACTCTTCTCTTTCACTTTCATCAAGGGGCTCTTTAGTTCTTCTTCACTTTATGCCATATGGATGATGTCATTTGCATATCTGAGGTTGTTGATATTTCTCCCAGCAATCTTGATTACAGCTTGTGCTTCATCCAGCCCTCCATTTTGCTTGATGTACTCTGCATACAAGTTAAATAATCAAGGTGAAAATATACATCTTTGACATACTCCTTTCCTAATTTGGAACCAGTCCACTGTTACATGTCTGGTTTTAACCGTTGCTTCTTGACCAGCATACATATTTCTCAGGAGGCAGGTAAGGTTGGCTGGTATTCCCATCTCTTGAAGAATTTTCCACAGTTTGTTTTATGCACAGTTAAAGGCTTTGGCATAGTCAATGAAGCAGAAGTAGATGTTTTTCTGGAACTCTCTTGCTTCTTCAATGATCCAATAGATGTTGGCAATTTGATCTCTGGTTTCTCTGCCTTTTCTAAATCCAGCTTGAACATCTGGAAGTTCTTGGTTCATATATTTTTGAAGCCTGGCTTGGAGAATTTTGAGCATTACTTTACTTGCATGTGAGATAAATGCAACTGTGTGGTAGTTTGAACATTTGAACATTTGTGGTAGTTTGGAATTGCCTTTTTTGGGAATTGGATTGAAGACTGAACTTTACCAGTCCTGTGGCCACTGCCGAGTTTTCCAAATTTGCTGACATATTGAGTGCAGCTCTTTCACAGCATCATCTTTTAAGACTTGAAATAGCTCATCTGGAATTCCATCACCTCCACTAGCTTTGTTCTTAGTGATGCTTCCTAAATTCTATTTGACTTCTCACTCCAGGATGTCTGGCTCTAGGTGAGTGATCACACCATCATGGTTATCTTTCTTTCACAGCATCATCTTTTAAGACTTGAAATAGCTCATCTGGAATTCCATCACCTCCACTAGCTTTGTTCTTAGTGATGCTTCCTAAATTCTATTTGACTTCTCACTCCAGGATGTCTGGCTCTAGGTGAGTGATCACACCATCATGGTTATCTTGGTCATAAGGATTTTTTTTTGCGTAGTTCTTTTGTGGATTCTTGCTGCCTTTTCTTAATATCATCTGCTTGAATCAGATCCATGTCACTTCTGTTCTTTATTGTGCCCATCTTTGCACGAAATCGTCCCTTGGTATATCTAATTTTCTTGAAGAGATTTCTAGTCTTTCCCATTCTATTATTTTCCTCTATTTCTTTACACTGATCACTTAGGAAGGCTTTCTTTTCTCTCATTGCTATTTTATGGAACTCTGCATTCAGTTGGGTATAGCTTTCCTTTTTTCCTTTGCCTTTAACTTCTCTTCTTTCTCAGCAATTTGCAAGGCTCCTCAGACAACCATTTTGCCTTCGTGTATTTCCTTTCCTTAGGGATGGTCTTGATCCCTGTTTCCTGTACAATGCCATGAACCTCCATCCATAGTTCTTCAAACACTCTAACAGATTTCATCCTTTGAATCTATTTGTCATTTCCACTGTAAAATTGTAAGGAATTTGATTTGGTTCATACCTGAATGGTCTAGTGGTTTTCCCTTCTTTCTTCAATTTAGTCTGAATTTTGCAATAAGGACTTCATGATCTGAGCTAGAGACTGCTCCTGGTCTTGTTTTCGCTAACTGTATAGAGCGTCTTCATCTTTGGCTGCAAATTATATAATCAATCTGATTTCAGTATTGACCATCTGGTGATGTCTGTGTGTAGCATTCTATTATGTTGTTGGAAGAGGGTTTTTACTTTGACTAATGTGTTCTCTTGGAAAAACTCTGTCAGCCTTTTCTCTGCTTCATTTTGTACTTCAATGCCTAACTTGCCTCTTATTCCAGGTATCTCTTGACTTCCTGCTTTTGCATTCCAGTCCCCTATGATGAAAACAACATCCTTTTTTTGGTATTCATTCTAGAAGGTCTTGTAGGTCATCACAGAATCATTCCACCTCAGCTTCTTTGGAATTATTGGTTGGGACATAGACTTAGATTACTGTGATATTGAATGGCTTGCCTTGGAAATGAACAGAGATCATTGCGTCATTTTTGAGATTGCACCCAAGTACTGCATTTTGGACTCTTTAGTTGACTATGATAGCCATTCCATTTCTTCTAAGGGATTCTTGCCCACAGTAGTACATATAATGGCCATCTGAATTAACTTCACCCATTCCAGTCCATTTTAGTTCACTGATTTCTAAAATGTCAGTGTTCATTCTTTCCATTTCATGTTTGACCACTTCCAATTTACCTGATTCATGGATGTAACACTCCAAAATTACTACAGATGGTGACTGCAGCCATGAAAATCAAAGATACTTGCTCCTTGGAAGAAATGCTATGACCAACCTAGACAGCATATTAAAAAGCAGATACATTACATTGCTGGCAAAGCTCCATCTAGTCAAAGCTATGGTTTATTCCAGTGGCCATGTAAAGATGTGAAAGTTTGACTATATAGAATGTTGAGCACAGAAGAATTGATGCTTTTTAACTGTGGTGTTGGAGAAGACTCTCAAGAGTCCCTTGGACTTCAAGGAGATAAAACCTGTCAATCCTAAGAAATCAATCCTTAATCTTCATTGGAAAGACTGATGCTGAATCTGAAACTCCAATACTTTGGCCACCTGATGAGAAGAGCTGACTCACTGGAAAAACTCTGATGCTGGGAAAGATAGAAGGCAGGAGGAGAAGGGGATGACAGAGGATAAGATGTTTGGATGGCATCACCTACTTGATGAACATGCGTTTGAGTAAGCCCTGGGAGTTGGTGATAAGAGAGCCTGGTGTGCTGAAGTTCATGGGGTTGCAAAGAGTCAGACAAGACTGAGTGATTGAACTGAACTGATAGTAATTACTTTGCCGACTAAGATCCGTCTAGTCAAGGCTATGGTTTTTCCAGTAGTCATGTATGGATATNCATCACAAAATGTTTCTTAGTTTGTTGGCTACAAGATAATTAAATTAAAATATTAAAAGAAATAGATGGACTGCACTAGAAGGAATGTAATATATGTTACTAACTCCTTTTGAAGCACTTAGGATATCTCATAGGACAAAAAGGAAAATGAATGAAAAGATGTGATTTATAAGATAGTATGTTAGCTCTGTCTTTGCCTTTGATATGAACATATTATGTAAGTGGTTTAAGATTTTGCAAAAAGTTATATTTTCTTTTGATGGCAACTGTAATAGTCAGAATTCTCCTGAGAAACAAAAAGAAAAAAAAAAAACAGATTTATTTTAAGGAATTGAGAAAGCTGATGGCACAGTATTAATCTTAAATTCAGGGGTCTGAGAACTAAGACAACTGATGATACAAGTCAAGTTCACGGACAGGAGAAAACCAGCATACAACTCAGCCAGACACTGAGAGCAAATTCTCCATTTCTATGCCTTTTATCTTCTAATCAGGCACTGGTGCATTGGGTGATGCCTATAGGGTCTGAGAACTAAGACAACTGATGATATAAGTCAAGTTCACGGACAGGAGAAAACCAGCATCAACTCAGCCAGACACTGAGAGCAAATTCTCCATTTCTATGCCTTTTATCTTCTAATCAGGCACTGGTGCATTGGGTGATGCCTATCCACATTTTTGAGAGTCACTTGCTTAATCAGTCTACCAATCCAAATGTTAATCTCATCTAGAAACACCTTCACAAACACACATAAAATATTGTTTAACCAAATATCTAGCATCTCATAACCCCATCAAATTGTCACATAAAATTAATCAGAACAATTTCATCCCTTATCAGATATACACAACTATCCTGTGTATAACCGGAAATGTACTAACCTTTTTCCCAGATGTTCAAGCTGGTTTTAGAAAAGTCAAAGGAACCAGAGATCAAATTGCCAGCATCCACTGGATCATTGAAAAAGCAAGAGAATTCTAGAAAAACATCATTTTCTGCTTTATTGACTATACCAAAGCCTTTGACTGTGTGGATCACAATAAACTGTAGAAAATTCTGAAAGAGAGAGTCATACTAGACCACCTGACCTGCCTCTTGAAAAACCTATATGCAGGTTAGGAAGCAACAGTTAGAACTGGACATGGAACAACAGACTGGTTCCAAACAGGAAAAGGAGTACATCAAGGCTGTATATTGTCACTCTGCTTATTTAACTTATATGCAGAGTACATCATGAGAAACACTGGGCTGGAAGAAGCACAAGCTGGAATCAAGATTCCCAGGAGAAATATCAATAACCTCAGATATGCACACGACACCACCCTTATGGCAGAAAGTGAAGAGGAACTAAAAAGCCTCTTGATGAAAGTGAAAGAGGA
>SJYX01013890.1:476055-486595 GCA_006410675.1 Oreotragus oreotragus | reverse complement strand
GTAGTTTGAGCATTCTTTGGCATTGCCTTTCTTTGGAATTGGAATGAAAACTGACCTTTTCCAGTCCTGTGGCCACTGCTGAGTTTTCCAAATTTGCTGGCATATTGAGTGCAGCACTTTCACAGCTGCACTGGACATTATTGAATCTAAATATACATAAATTAAGCATATGGAATTTGAATATGTAGAAATTTCATTGACTTTTTGCAATAATGATATAATACAAATTACTTTTCTTATAGTAGTATGTTTTCCTTTGCATAATTGCTTTTCAGATACATTTTATTTTTTAGAATTGCTTTAAATTTATTATAAAATGAAGAGGACAGTAGAAAGTGTTCTCATATAGCTCAGCTCAGTTTCCCTGTTCTCAATATCTTCTATTAGAATGATATATTCATTTCAATTAATGAATAAATATTAATACATTTTTATTAAATAAAGTCTGTAGTTTATTAGATTTCCTAAGTTTTGATTTCTTGTTCTTCTCCTATTCCAGGTTTGTGCATAAAATACATTACTTTTAGTCGTGTCTCTTTAATCTTCTCATCTGTGGCAGTTTCTCAAATTTTCTTTGCTTCTGACAAGCAGTTTGAGAAGTAATAGTTATGTATTAAAATGTATCTAGTATTTTTTTCTCATGATAAGAATGGGATTATGGATTCTGGGGGAGAAAGAGCACAGAATTAATTAATGAACTATTTTCATCATGCCATATAAAAGGTACTTTTTATCAACATGATTTATAAGTGATAATTCTGGCTTTGATCTCCTGGCTGAGGTAATATTTGTCAGATTAACTCACAGTAAACTTGCTTGATTTTTCCCTTCTCCATACAGTGCACATTGGAAGGAAGTCAGTATGTACAGCTCACACTTTTATACTCACACTGTGCACAGTTTACAAGTTATGTTCCCCCTCCTTGAGGGCAGAATACCTATTGTATGTAAGCTATCTGAAATTCTGCATGGAATTTGTATCTTCTCTTTTGTTTATTACTTTGTTCAACCATTTATTTATATCTGTATAGACTCATGAATGTTTATTTTGTAATTCACATTAGAATTCAGGACTACTTTTTTTTTTTTTTTTTCTTATTCCAGTTTCTCCAGATTGGGTCACTGGGAACTTTTTCAGTTAGCTGCTGTGCTCCTTAGAAGGAGCACCATCNTTTGTTTATTACTTTGTTCAACCATTTATTTATATCTGTATAGACTCATGAATGTTTATTTTGTAATTCACATTAGAATTCAGGACTACTTTTTTTTTTTTTTTTCTTATTCCAGTTTCTCCAGATTGGGTCACTGGGAACTTTTTCAGTTAGCTGCTGTGCTCCTTAGAAGGAGCACCATCTTTTTTTTTTTTTTTGCACTGCAGAGTGCTCCAGGCTCTCATTTTATGTATTTATTGCTCTAATCCTCAAAGCATCTATAAGGCTTCCCTCATAGCTCAGTTGGTAAAGAATTTGCCTGCAATGTAGGGGATCCCTGTTCGATTCCTGGGTTGGGAAGATCCCTTGGAGAAGGGATAGGCTACCCACTTCACTCATGCCCCAAATTTTTTTGGTTATCACCTCTTTTCCTTTAGTGAGATTTTTTCATATATTTGTAATACAGCTGGGTTTTCTTGTTTTAGCCTGAAGGAATTCTGGGATCCTTGACTCGGCACAAATTTTTGTGTAATTTTACACAATAAAATTAATTATTCTTGCTGAGAAGTTCCATAGGTTTTGAGAAGTGCATAGTCTTTTATCTATATTATAGCATCCTGCAGAATAAGTGGGCTATCCTAAGAAGCCACTGTGTTTCACTTATGCATTCCTCACTCCAAACCCAATTAGCCACTAATAATTTTATCATCTCAATAATTTGCCTTTTCCAAAATATTATAAAGTTGGAATTATGAAGTACGTAGACTTTCAAAATGGCTTTTTTCACTTAACACTTCATGTCTTTATATTGCTTTATGTTTATTTTTGTTGCTGAAAAGTATTTCATTGTATAGATGTACTATTATGTGTTTATCCATTTACCTTTTGAGTGATGTCTTTGTGGTTTCTAGTTTTAGTGATTTTAAAATAAAACTGCTCTAAATAGTACCATGTGATTTTCTGTGTACAGGTTTTCAATCAGTTGGGTAAATATCTAGGAACTGTCAACTGTCAACTGTCTTCCAGAGTACAAATATCATTTTGCATTCCCACAAGCAATGGATGAGTGTTCTTGTTGCTCTATATCCTTACCAGCATTTGGCATTTTAGCCATTCTAATTAGTGTGTAAAGATGTCTCATTGTTTCTTTTTTTTTTTAGTTTTTTAAAATATAACTTTATTTCTTTTCATTGGAGGTTAATTACTTTACAATATTGTGTTGGTTTTGCCATACATCAACAAGAATCCACCACAGTTATACACGTGTTCCCCATTCTGAACCTCCTTCCTTCCTCCCTCCCCGTACTATCCCTCTGGGTCGTCTCAGTGCATCAGCCCCAAGCATCCAGTATCATGCATCGAACCTGGACTGGCGATTCATTTCATGTATGATATTATACATGTTTCAGTGTCATTCTCCCAAATCATCCCATCCTCTCCCTCTCCCACAGAGTCCAAAAGACTGTTCTATACATCTGTGTTTTGTTTCTTTATTTTGCAGTTCACGATGACAAATGATGATGAGTATCATTCATGTTTATTCACCATCTGTCTATTTCCTTTGATGAGAAATCTTTTCAGGTATTTTGTTGATTTTTAAGTTGTTATGCATTGAATTTCTGTAATTTTAGTTCTCCAGCTTTGTTCTATTTTAGTGTTGTCTTGGATAAGTTGAATATAAACTTGAAATCTGTTTTTAAATATGCATAAAATATTTTTCTGGGATTCTCCTTGGGGTTGTGTTTAATCTATAGTTGATTGGGGAACATTTATATTTTCATTAATATTGAGTCTTCCATATCATAATCATGAATAACTACTTATATTTTTAATTTTCTTGGATTTTTATATCAAAATTTTATAATTTTTTTGCATTTAGATCTTATGTATACTTTTTAGATTTATACCTAAAAATTTCATTTTCTGATGCTGTTGTAAATGTGCTGTGTTATGCTTAGTCATTCAGGCGTGTCTGACTCTTTGTGACTCTGTGTCCTGTAGACCACCAGGCTTCTCTGTCCATGGGATTTTCTAGGCAAGAATACTGAAGTGGGTTGCCATGTCTTCCTCCAGGGAATCTTCCCAACCCAGGGATCAAACCCACGTCTCCTGCATTGCAGACAGATTCTTTACTGTCTGTGCCACCAAGGAAGCCCAAGAATACTAGTGTGGATAGTCTATCCCTTCTCCAGGGAATCTTCCTGATATAGGAACAAAACCAGGTCTCTGGCATTGCAGGCAGATTTTTTACCAGCTGAGCTACCAAAGAAACCTGCTGTTGTAAATAGTACAATGCATTTAACTTAAAATTCCAATTGCTAATTTCTGTTATGTATAAATGAAGCTAACCAATAATATAAAGAAAAATCCAGAATTGTTGTTGATTGGAATTGGAGGAGAATTCTTTGGGAGCTTAGACATGGGTGGCCTACGGATGGGTTATAGAATTTACATTTTGCGATATTTAAAAGTGGGGGAGACTATGTGCTTTATTCTTCTCATAGCATCCTCAAGAAGTATCAGGTTCCCCCAAGAGAAATAAGTATGTGGCATCTCTATAGAAAGTATAAGATGGATACAGACTTTCACTCACTACAACACAGCACTGGAACAGCAGAATGTATTCTCATGGAAATGAGAGTGCCATGAAAATCAGGAAGAAAAAGCTTTCATAAAAGTGGTCTTGTGGTAATCAGTGAGCTGTTTCCAAAAGAAATGATAGGTAGATAACATATTGTTAAAAAATGACCTAGGATTTGTGAGTGCATCATCTTCTAGGAACTTCATGCACCTCTAGAGAAAATGGAAGACAATTGTTGACTGCAAGTTTTCATAACTTCACAATATGTATCAAATATATTTCCTGTTGCGTTTTACAATTGTATTTAGAAAAGAATCTGTTCTTACAAAATTCTTCAATACGAAACATTTTGATTTTTGCTTCACTGTCTAGAAACCAAGTACAAAGAAATTCTTAAAAATAGCAATGTACCTCAAAGCAAATTGATCCCGTGGCATATTTCAAAACACTTTCTAAGGAGTTTATTTTTTAACTAGTCAATAAAGACAACATTAACACTGTTTGCAACTATACAATGAATCTACAATAGAAATATTATTCATGCCAAAGTGTTCTTTTAGGATGTTTATAACAACTTGAATCCTTTTCACATTTCACACAGTCTAAGTTTGAAATGGTTGTTATGTTTATGCCAGCAAGATACCTAGCCTTTACTCTTTTCAAATATATATATATAATAGTATTCAAAATGACATATAAATTTTGATTTGCAAATGACTTTAAATGCACCCTTCAGGATATGAGTGATACTATATTGCCTCATTTGTCAAGGTTCACAGAATACAAATTATTTAAATAATCATCAGTTTCTAAATATGCAGCAAAACTAAATAATTAATCTTACCAAAGGCAACATTTTCATAGTTCTCCTACTGTCTGACAGCTGGGCTTTTTAATGCCCCAAACAGTAACTGGTTGGCTAATGCCACTTGTTCAGTACAACATCTATTAATTTGTGTAAGATAAACAAACACATAAAATAAACAACCTGCAGAAAATTAAAAAAAATTCTAATGAAATGTAGTATCAGAAAATGAAAGAATGTATGGGGGGAGACTATGTAATTCTGTAAAACATCAAAAGTATATTCAGTGTAACATTAAGCCATTATGATTACTTTCTTTGCTGAATACATTAGACTTTAAAAAGATTTGCTAGAGCTGTTACTTGACATATGTTCTATATTTGAAAAGATATTATCTGTTCAATATCCACTTCTGCATCAGTAAAAAGTAATTCATGTTTCTGGCAAATATCAAGTAGGAAATTAATGAAAAGTGATTAAGTAAGTACTGGAGTAATGGGATACTTTCATAAATGTTAGCAACTAAATAAATAACTTTTATAAAATAAATTACACTGAAAACTTTGATACATAAAAATTTCCTGCCACACTACCCATTTATATTTTCATTATATGCATATTTCTGATATCCTTGAATTAAAGAACTTAATGCATCTCACTAATAAGTAGTATCATTATAAATATTATTAGCACTAAAATATTGCCCCAAATGTCTGTGACTGAGTACTGTACCATCCCAACTTAGTGGTACTAAGCAGTAAACATTCTCTTATGCTCTTAGACTCTGAAGCTCAGGCTTTGGCTGGAGCACTACTAGACAGCTCTTGGAAGTCTCATATCATTTCAGTTAGGTGTCAGCTGGGACTACAATAAACTGAGCACTGAGCATTCGTAACGACTTGCTTACATGACTGGCTGACAGTACTTTCTGTTGGCTGGAAATTCAGCTAGAGCTGTTGCCTTGAGCACTAACACAAGGCCTCTCCAGCTTGGCAGACTCAGAGTATGTGGACTTTTCCCAGAGAAAATGTCCAAAATAATCATGTAGCAAAGCTGTGTATCCTTTTATTTTCTAGTCTCAAAACCCATAAAGTCTTATTTTGAACATACTGTATTCACAGGTACCCATATTCAGGGGGAGGTGACAGAGATAGCTACTTCTAGATGAAATACACTTACTTACAGAGTAAATTTACATTGTAAAACTACATGTGGATTGGGAAGTAGAAATGGGAAAATTTTGTCTTTTGGATCATCATCCTGGGGAAAATTTTCTGTTCAGTTCTGCTCTTTGGCATGTTCAGAGAAGATGTAAGATTTCTGATGAGACAGGCCTCAGTTTATTTGATCACCCGTGTCTGTGACTGAATAAGTAGCTACATGTAGTTCAATAAAATGTTGGGAATTTTATGTGACCGTATATTTTACAAGAGAACAGATATATAAGAACATTTTCCAAATAATTTCATCAGTGCTATTATGTTAGTAAATAAAAAAGGATGCTATTGAGGAACATGTATCTGTGAAAACATCCCATTTTGCAAAAGAAGCAAAAGACTAAACAAAAATAATGTTTAAAACAAATAAAGTGGAACATGAAAACTTTTTTTTTTGTTTTAAATACTTATACACATGAAAAAAAGAAGAAAGTAAGGGCTTCCCTGGTGACTCAGTGATAAAGAATCCGCCTGCCAATGCAGGAGACATGGGTTCAATCCCTGGTTCAGTAAGATCCCACATGCTAGGAAGATGCCATGCCATGCACCACAACTTTGGAGCCTGTGCTCTAGAGCCCAGAACTGTAACTACTGTGCCCACTTGCCACACCTACTGAAACCCAGGTGCCTTAGAGACTGTGTTTCACAATGAGAGAAGCCACTGCAGCGAGAAGCCCAAACACTGACATTAAAGAGTAGCACACTGCTCACCAAAACCAGAGAAAATCTCCAGCGCTAGAAGAGACCTATTACAGCCAAAAATAAATAAACTTAATTTTAAAAATCTAATCAGAGGCAGCAAAAGTGTAAACATTTCTAAGTAAATTTTAAAGTGAATTATTTCTTTGATTTTTGCCTTCATAAGTTGAGGATTCATGAACTACTATGAAAATATACTATAATTAAAAAGACAATTCCAAGCATTCAGCTTTTATAAAGGTATTTTATTCTAAGAGTAGTTTAAAAAATAAAAGCATTGCTTCTAACTACAAAATATTTCCACTGCTTAAGGAAGCAATGTCATGAATGGTCTTAAGAAAAAATTAGGCATTCTCACTGAATTCTACCTCCCTTAATAAAAAAAAAAAAAAACTCCATAAACATATTTCTATATACGTGCAGGTAATGATATAAAGAAAACCAGAGATCAAATTGCCAACATCCATTGCATCATAGAAAAAACAAGACAGCTACAGAAAAACATCTACTTCTGTTTTATTGATTAGGCCAAAGGCTTTGACTGTATAGATCACATCAAATGGTGGAAAATTCTAAAAGAGATGGGAATATCAGACTACCTTACCTGACTTCTGAAAAAATCCGTGAAGAAGCAACAGTTAGAACTGGACATGGAACAGCAGACTGGTTCCAAATAGGAAAAGGAGTATGTCAAAGGTGTATATTGTCACCCTGCTTATTTAACTTATATGCAGAGTACATCATGAGAAACGCTGGGCTGGAGGAAGCACAAGCTAGAATCAAGATTGCTGGGAGAAAAATCAATAACCTCAGATATTCAGATGACACCACTCTAATGGGAAAAAGTGAAGAGGAACTAAAGACTTTTGTTGAAGGTGAAAGAGGAGAATAAAGAAGCTAGCTTAAAGCTCAACATTCAGAAAACTAAGATCATGACATCCAGTCCTGTCACTTAATGACAAATAGATGGAGAAACAATGGAAACAGTGAGAGATTTATTTTCTTGGGCTCCAAAATCACTGCAAATGGTAACTGCAGCAATGAAATTAAAAGACACTTGCTCCTTGGAAGAAAAGCTATGATCAATCTAGACAGTATGTTAAAAAGTAGAGACACTACTTTGCAAACAAAGGTCCTTCTAGTCAAAGCTATGGTTGTTCCAGTAGTCATTTATGGATGTGAGTTGGACTATAAAGAAAGCTGAGTGCAGAAGAATTGACGCTTTTGAACTGTGATATTGGAGAAGACTATAGAGAGTCCTGTGGACTTCAAGAAAATCAAACCAGTCTATCCTAAAGGAAATAAATCCTGAATATTCATTGGAAGGACTGATGCTGAAGATGAAATTCCATTACATTGGTCACCTGATGGGAAGAACTGATATACTGGAAAAGACCCTGATCCTAGAAAAGATTGAAGACAGAAGGAGAAGCGAACGATAGAGGATGAGATGGTTTGATGGCATCACCGAATCGATGGACATGAGTTTGAGTTAGCTCTGGGAGTTGGTGAAGGATAGGGAAGCCTGACACATAGCAGTCCATGGGATTGCAAAGAATTGGATACAATTTAGAGACTAAACAACAACATTAGATGAGTTTTAGGAGAATTGTATTGAATTGTGGTACCATTAAATTTGATCAGTTTAGGAGATCAACAGAAACTTGGTTTCTGTAAAGTAAGATTCTTAGACTCTAAAATAAACATGTTGGGTATATGCTTTCTAGTTTCCTTTTGTTCTAAAGTTGTTTAATAGGATCATCATCATTACTTTTCCAGAACATGTAAACCTGATTATGTTTAATAAGTTATCCACTGCCAAACAAAAACTGGATTGATTTAGATGGGGAAATGTTAACTGAGGCTTCACAGGTGGTACTAGTGGTAAAGAACTCACTAACCAATGCAGGAGATATGAGACATGAGTTTGAGCCCTCGATCATGAATATCCCCTGGAGGAGGAATTGGCAGCCCACTTCAGTATTCTTGCCTGGAGTATCCTATGGACAGAAGAACCTGGTGGCCTACATAGAGTTTCAAAGAGTTAAACATAACTGAAGTGACTTAGCGTGCATGCTTGCAGGTGGTGCTACAGGTAAAGAATCCACTTGCCAATGCAGGAGATGCAAGAGATGAAGGTTTGTATCCTGGTTTGGGTAGATCCCCTGGAGTTTGAGCCATCTTCCCCGGTGGCTCAGATGGTAAAGCATCTGCCTACAATATGGGAGACCCAAGTTCGATCCCTGGGTTGGGAAGATCTCCTAGAGAAGGAAATGGCAACCCACTCAAGTGCTCTTGCCTGGAAAATCCCATGGATGGAGGAGCATTGTAGGCCACAGTCCATGGGGTCGCAAAGAGTTGGACACGACTCTACTTTCCTGGAGTTTGAAATGGCAACCTGCTCCAGTATTTTTGCCTAGAAAATTCCATGGACTGANATCTCCTAGAGAAGGAAATGGCAACCCACTCAAGTGCTCTTGCCTGGAAAATCCCATGGATGGAGGAGCATTGTAGGCCACAGTCCATGGGGTCGCAAAGAGTTGGACACGACTCTACTTTCCTGGAGTTTGAAATGGCAACCTGCTCCAGTATTTTTGCCTAGAAAATTCCATGGACTGAGGAGCCTGGTGGGTTGTGGTCCATGGGGTCACAGAGTCGGATATGACTGAACGACTGAGCACATAGACATGTACCTGTTAATGAGAAAATCTATTATAATAGGGAGAATAACCCAAAGTTAAAAACAGAAAGTGATTTAAATTCAAATGGACAAAGGCATTTATTTATAAGGAGGGATAGGTAGTAAGGGAAAGCTGAGTAAATGAGCAAAAATGATCAGCAGGATCTGACAAGAAAAATGTTTTGCCATGGTCAGAATATTCTCAGGATAAGCTGGTAAGGGAGTCCATATCACTTTTTATTGCTTGCTCACCTCAGAGGCAAAGACAGTTCAGAGACTAGTGGGAAGGAGAGAAGTCTGATTAAAGTTTGGTCAAGACAAAAGCACAGCGTGACAAATAGGCAATTATGGACATTTGATATCCAATCACATCCCCTGGAAGTACTCAAAAAATACCTTGTTTCAGATCTAAGTTGGATTTAATTTTTAAAAATCTTTGGATTTCTTTCCTTAAGGGGATTCTTAAAAATATAAGTATTGCCATATACACAATATGCATGCTGTTTTACTGTGTTGAAATTATTTCACACTGAGTGAGTAGCCCATGCTGTTGTCTAATATTTTGTTACAAATCCATTCTTAATCACTTCACTACTAGTTCTAATTATATCAAAATAAGTAATCCAGTGGTATGTAGTTTCATTCTGGTTTACATTCTTTAGGCAAAAGTGCTCAATCCTTATTTGGGAATAAAAGGAATAATCATAAAATATGTAAATCCATATGAAGATATTAATATTTACTAATGAAGAAACATAAAATTATATATAGCTAATTCAGTATGGTCTACCTTCATTTATTGACTAGAAACATGCAAAAATGCATATTTTACCCAATTGGTATAGCCATGTAAAGTCCCACCCCACTCTTAAACATTTGAAGCAAGTATGACCAATTTTACAATTGAGAAAAATTGTATTTATTTAGAGAGGACTTATCTATGGTTTTCAATTTTTAAAAGTAGATTATGTATTAAAATTATGATATGTTGTGACATCTTCATTTATCAATTTGGAGTCTCAGATCATATAATTGATTCAAGGTCTTTATATAATAGTATCAGCTCCTGTTGTCTTTAGATCATCTATGCACTTAACTATTTTAACACTATCCATTCAAGTATTAATTATTTTCTTATTGATCACATTATAAGCACAGATTTTTGCATGCAAACACATTCCATGTGCTTTAGTTTTTTAATATAAATTTATTCATTTTAATTGGAGGTTAATTATTTTACAATATCGTATTGGTTTTGCCATACATCAACATGAATCCGCCACAGGTATACATGTGTTCCCTATCCTGAACCCCCCTCCCTCCTCCTTCCCTGTACCATCCCTCTGGGTCATCCCAGTGCACCAGCCCCAAGCATCCAGTATCATGCATCGAACCTGGACTGACAAT
>SJYX01013890.1:443195-465393 GCA_006410675.1 Oreotragus oreotragus | reverse complement strand
AAGTGACAGCAGCAGCAGCATATTAATAATAGTTTCCCTCAAGGCAAAGTATGTTTGAATATATGAAAATATTTCCAAACACATAGTCATTATTAAATGGAATATACTCTTATTACCTCATTTTCAGCCATTTTCCACTTCCAGTTATGATCTCTATGGTAGGTGGTTAGAAGAATTTTTACATTTGTGTGGTAACCCCTCAGAGGTGGGATGTACAACTCATGCTCAAAATTTGTTTTGATGAGACTTGATTGTTGGTGTTCAGTCACTAAGTTGTGTCTGCCTCTTTGCAACCCCATGGACTGCAACATGCTGGACTTCGCTGTCCTTCACTATTTGCTCAAACTCATGTCTAATTGAATGGGTGATGCCATCCAACCATCTCATCCTCTGTAAATGTGATTTGATAGTGCCATACAAGCAACAGGAGGGCATGAAAAATTTTATTGCTCACGTAATGAGGCTTTGGGGGAATTAACAGGGCATACTCTCAACCTGGTCCAAGGTTGTCTTGCAAAAGGGGAAAAGGAAACTGGCTTGACTTTTATAATTGTTAAGGAGAAGAGCTGAAGGGGGAGAAGGCAATGGCAACCCACTCCAATACCCAATACTCTTGCCCGGAAAATCCCATGGACAGAGGAGCCTGGTGGGCTGCAGTCCATGGGGTTGCTAGAAGTCAGACAGGACTGAGAGACTTCACTTTCACTTTTCACTTTCATGCATTGGAGAAGGAAATGGCAACCCACTGCAGTGTTCTTGCTTGGAGAATCCCAGGGACCAGGGAGCCTGGTGGGCTGCTGTCTATGGGGTCGCACAGAGTTGGACACAACCGAAACGAGTTAGCAGCAGTAGCAACAGCAGAGCTGAAGGGAGTATCCTTATGTTGGTGAGAGCTTGCATGCATTATTTCTCCACCAGTTCAAAAGCAGGAAGTACCTTGGCTTTCTTATTAGTTTGTCCAGACATGGATCATAAGGGAGGTGGCAGTGGTGGAACCTGAAACCTGTATTTGATCAAATACAAAAAAAAAAAAAAAAATGAGTTCACATTTATAATAATCTTAATGTATCAGAAAATGCTAAATAATAATCTTACCTAATTCTTTTTCTCTTTGATCATGTTATATACTTCAGAATGTGAGACAGTCAGGAATAGCTCTGTGACTAGGTTTTAATCGCTGAGTTTTGAAATTAAGTGACATTAAAACTTCTGGGTCTACATTTAAAATGCAATAAATATTATTAATTATATTTCCTGCTTAGATGCTGAGTACCACAGTCATATTTATCAGGACACATTACACATGTTAAAATCTGTAACTACTCTACCAATTTATTGCTTTCCCAACCATTTTTTTTTAATTGCTTTCTGCTCCAAATGAAATAAGTCTTTCAACAGAGTTTACAGTTTTCATGACCTGTTCTACCTAATATTAGAATTTCTATTCTAACTAAGCCAAGTAGGGTATATGAGAGAAGCCTCGGGCACAGTACACAGACCTGCTCTCTTCTCATCCAAAGTTTGATACTTTTTAAGGAAAAAAAGCTTCAAATTTGTTGCAGTTATTTGATCATGTTCCAGAGTGCTAAAATAGCTGCTGCTACTGCTAAGAAAAAAAAAAAAAAAAATGAGTTCACATTTATAATAATCTTAATGTATCAGAAAATGCTAAATAATAATCTTACCTAATTCTTTTTCTCTTTGATCATGTTATATACTTCAGAATGTGAGACAGTCAGGAATAGCTCTGTGACTAGGTTTTAATCGCTGAGTTTTGAAATTAAGTGACATTAAAACTTCTGGGTCTACATTTAAAATGCAATAAATATTATTAATTATATTTCCTGCTTAGATGCTGAGTACCACAGTCATATTTATCAGGACACATTACACATGTTAAAATCTGTAACTACTCTACCAATTTATTGCTTTCCCAACCATTTTTTTTTAATTGCTTTCTGCTCCAAATGAAATAAGTCTTTCAACAGAGTTTATTGTTTTCATGACCTGTTCTACCTAATATTAGAATTTCTATTCTAACTAAGCCAAGTAGGGTATATGAGAGAAGCCTCGGGCACAGTACACAGACCTGCTCTCTTCTCATCCAAAGTTTGATACTTTTTAAGGAAAAAAAGCTTCAAATTTGTTGCAGTTATTTGATCATGTTCCAGAGTGCTAAAATAGCTGCTGCTACTGCTAAGTAGCTTCAGTCGTGTCCGACTCTGTGCGACCCCATAGACAGCAGCCCACCAGCCTCCCCCGTCCCTGGGATTCTCCAGGCAAGAACAATGGAGTGTGTTGCCATTTCCTTCTCCAATGCAGCTACTTCTCACAATTTTGTCCAGCTTTGTAGTTGCCTTTCATCATGTGATTTTGCCAAACTTCTCAATCTATTATGCCACAATTTCTGCCTCCCTCATTTCTATTGAATTCCTTTCTTCTTCTCTGATTTAAATCTTTCAGTTTCTTTAAAACAATTCAGTGGTGTCTGTTCACACAGTGGTATATTGGTTTTAGCTTTAATTTGATCTGTATTTATGAAGTAATGTTTTTCTCTGATTTGTATTTTTTCTGAGTTCAGATATTATTTTTAATTTTTTTCAGTTTGTTCAATTACTAAACTATTTCACATTAAGCTAATCCTGACTTATGCTTCTCTTTTATTTATATCACTATTTTCAAAATTTCATATTCATTTGATTTTGATATACTGGGTTACACATTTCATCTGATTATGGGCCTGTTATTAGAGCAAGACTTCATTATTTTTCTCACTCTGTTCCCTTCTCCTGCTCCATAGGAAATTCCTCTTGCCTTTTCTCTACTGACTATGTTCTACACAAATTAGCTGATATTCTTAGTAATGTCTATTCATTCTATAATTTTGTTCTGGCAGGATGATTTTGCCAGCTAGATTTTTAGGCTTTTTTTTTTTTTAGGTCTCAGGGTATGTCAATATTCAGATATTTGCCTCAGTTCAGTCCAGTTCAGTTCATTTCAGTCACAGTCGTGTCCGACTTTTTGCGACCCCATGAATTGCACGCAGCACTCGAGGCCTCCCTGTTCATCACCAACTCCCGGAGTTCACTCAGACTCACGTCCATGGAGTCAGTGATGCCATCCAGCCATCTCATCCTCTGTCGTCCCCTTTTCCTCCTGCCTCCAATCCCTCCCACCATCAGAGTCTTTTTCAATGAGTCAACTCTTCACATGAGGTGGCCAAAGTACTGGAGTTTCAGCTTCAGCATCATTCTTCCAAAGAAATCCCAGGGCTGATTTCCTTCAGAATGGACTGGATGGATCTCCTTGCAGTCCAAGAGATTCTCAAGGGTCTTCTCCAAAACCGCAGTTCAAAAGCATCAATTCTTTGGCATTCAGCTTTCTTCACAGTCCAACCCTCACATCCATACATGACCACTGGAAAAACAGCCTTGACTAGATGGACATTTGTTGACAAAGTAATGTCTCTGCTTTTAAATATGCCATCTAGGTTGGTCATAACTTTTCTTCCAAGGAGTAAATGTCTTTTAATTTCATGGCTGCAATCATTGTCTGTCACAAGATTAGTTCATGCTTTTTTATTTTTCTGTTGCTCCCTTATAAAATATATATTTTTTAAAATTATCATACAGACATTGTTACTCTTGGTGACTACTTCTAGTTTGTGGCTTATGAGAGTATCTTGTTACCTAAGTTTTATTAATTAGTTTACAGAAGTTGCTTTTATATAACATTTTTATGTCTACAGGATAAGTACTTTGGAGACCTGTTTGATACCATGTTACCTTGCTGTTAGCTGGTTTTCTGAGTGTTCCTCTGTTTTTAACTGGTCTTTTAAATAGTTGTCTTAACAGTTTGAAAGAAATAGAAACATACATGAGACTTTAAAATGATATTGGGCAGGAGAAGAAAGGATAATAAACCCGTGTGTGTGTGTGTGCATGTGCGTGCGCGCGCGCGTGTGTGTGTTAGTTGCTTAGTTGTGACCGACTCTCTGCAACCCCATAGACTGTAGCCCACTAGGCCCCTCTGTCCACAGGAGTCTCCAGGCAAGAACACTGGAATGGGTTGCCATTTCCTTCTCCAAAAGGAACTATAGAAAGAGAGAAAGTGAAGATGCATAGTAGTGTCTGACTCTTTGTGACCACATGGACTGCAGCCTGCCAGGCTCCTCCATCCATGGAATTTTCCAAGCAAGAGTACTGGAGCGGATTGCCAGTTCCTTCTCCTTGCAGTAAACCCATACAATGTGAGAACTGTTTGTGCAGACTGATGATACTTAGCCTGGTGAAAATGGAAAATCAAGACAGGCATAACTATTATAGTTTCAAAATTTTAATTTTAAACTAAAATTAAGCTTATAAAAAGTTACAGAAATATTACATAGAGTTTCAGTTTACACTTAACCCAACCTCCTCTACTGTTATTTAGTACAGAAATAACACATTTGCCAGAAGCTTCAAATTAATGCTAGATAGTTAGAACAGGGAAAGTGAAAGTGAAAGTGAAGTCACTCAGTCGTGTCCGACTCTTTGCAACCCATGGACTGTAGCCCACCAAGCTCCTCCATCCATGGGATTCTCCAGGCAAGACTACTGGAGTGGGTTGCCTTTTGAAACAGGGCCCAAAATGGCAGTCAACAATGGTGACAGGCTACAGGAAAACTTACTCACAGTCCTTTCCCTGATTGGACCTGTGTACATGCTTCATTTGCAAGACGTCCCCCTTCCCTGATTGGTCTCAGGCTTATTTCTCATTTGCATAAGAGAAATCATGGACTGGAGTGAAAACCTCTGGCAGGAAAACATGCCCCCTTTCCTGACTGATCTTGGTCTCATGGCTCATTTGTATAGGGTACAATGAATCGAGCTGCAGGAACCAACAATGAGGAAACCAAGATGGTCAAGACCACTTCAAAGTGGGTTAGTATGTTTTCCCGGCTTTAGAGTATATTGCTTGTTTAATAAATCCTGCCTGGTTGAGCTGTCCTGGTCTGTTGTTTCAGTTGTTTCCTACAAGGAGACATGAACCAAGGGAGAAGAATTGACTCAACTTGAACAAAGGCCCAATAAAGTTATGTAAACTGAAGACTTTCATTAGTTTTATTTCCTCCAGTAATGATCTTTTTTTTTTCTCACTCAGTATTCAAAAATTTCACATTACATTTTTGCTAATTCCCTAGGTTGTTCTTATCTTTCATAACCTTGACAAATTTGATGGACCCTGGTTAGTTGTTTCATATCAGCTCCCTCAGTTTTGGATTGCCTGACATTTTCTCATGATTAGAATGAAGAAACATATTTTGATTAGATTGCCTCAGAAATTCTGTGTCCTCAGTGCATCACATCAGGATGTCAACATATCTCATTATATGTTGCAGGTAATGGTAACCCTGACCACTATGGAGTTTCTCTACTTCCATGTTACCTTTTTTGCACTCTTTATAATATTTAATATCATATAAACACTTTGAGTATATAACTATACAATAATTTATGCTTTCACATGCTAAACTATTATCTATGTGAAGATTTTGTCTGCAGCCATTATTAATGTGATATCTGACAAATGTTTATTTTTAATTTTCCCATTTTCTTATTTTTAATTTTTAGAATGCTTATCTCCCTTATATTTAGCTACCTGTTTATATTAATATAGATTAATTCACATTTGTTTTACCCTATGGATTATATTTTATTATTACATTACCATCTTTATACTTTTGTGGCTCAAATTGTCCCAGTTTTGATCTTTAGAAGTTCCATCAAGTTGACTTCCCTGTCCTTTAAGCATGCATGCTAGGTCGCTCAGTCATACCCGACTCTTTGTGACCTCACAGACTGCAGGCTTCCCTGTCCTTCACTATCTCCTACAGTTTACTCAAACTCATATTCATTGAGTTGATGATGTAATCCAAACCTTCTGTCATTCCCTTCTCCTCCTATCCACAATCTTTCCCAGCCTCAGGATTTTTCCCAGCCTCAAGATTTTTCCCAATGAGTTACATTTTCATATCAGATGGCCAAAGTATTGGATCTTCAGCATCAGTCCTTCCAATGAATATTCATGGTTGATTTCCTTTAGGATTGACAGAGTTTGTTTCCTTGGTGTCCAAGGAACTATTAATAGTGTTCTCCAGCATCACAATTAGAAAACATCAATTCCTTGTCACTCAGCCTTCTTTATGGTCCAACTCTCACATCCGTACATGATTACTAAAATCACATGTACACCACATCGTCTTAAGTCAATCTTCTGTTTATAGGCACTTGCATTGTTTCCATTCTTGCTTATTGTAAGTAAAGCTTCAATGAACGTTGGAGTACATGTATCTTTTTGAGTCAGAGTTTTTGTTATTGACAGATACATACCCAGAAGTAGAATCACTGAATCATATGGCAGTTCTATTTTCCGTCTGTTTAAGGAACATCCATACTGTTTTCCTAGTGACTGCACCAGTGAATGAAGGTTTTCTTCTTTCCACACCTTCTCCAGCATTTATTATTAGAGTACTTTCTGATGATAGCCATTTTGACCAATGCAAGGTGAAACCTTCTTGTGATTTTGATTTGCATTTCTCTAATTAGTGATATTGATCATTGTCTCATGTGCCTGTTAGCCATCTGTATGCCTTCTTTGGAAAAATGTTTACTTAGAACTTCTGCCTATTTTTTGATTGGGTTGTTTATTTTTTTGATGCTGAGTTATCTGAGTTGTTATACATTTTGGATGTTAACCTCCTGGTAGGTAGTATCATTTGCAAACACTTTCTCCCATTTTATATATTGTGTTTTCATTTTGTCAATTATTTCCTTTGCTGTGCAAGACCCTTTAAGTTCAACGAGGTCTCATTTTTTATTTTTGCCATTATTTCTTTTTAAGTATGTTCTCTGAAGGGTAGAACTTTGTTGTGGAGAAAATTCTGAAGGTATTCAAAAATGGTTACATTTTTTACTCTATGCTACCAAAATCAAAGGGGATCTTTCTTTGCCTTTCTCCATGAAAGCATGGTGGGGTTTTGGAGGCAAAATGTATTAAAGTTGGGAATTCAGCAGGCTTATAAGAGTACAGTCCATGGATTTTTCTCATTGCCTTACTAATCCTTACTAAATCTCCAGTAATTTGTCAAAATTAATGTGTAAGTGTTTTTATTATGTTACTATATAGCTATACTTTTGGGGGCTCCAAAATCACTGCAGATGGTAATTGCAGCCATGAAATCTAAAGACGTTTATTCCTTGGAAGGAAAATTATGACCAACCTAGATAGTATATTGAAAAGCAGAGATATTACTTTGCCAACAAAGGTCTGTATAGTCAAGGCTACGGTTTTTCCAGTGGTCATGTATCAATGTTAGAGTTGGACTGTGAAGAAAGCNAAAAGACGTTTATTCCTTGGAAGGAAAATTATGACCAACCTAGATAGTATATTGAAAAGCAGAGATATTACTTTGCCAACAAAGGTCTGTATAGTCAAGGCTACGGTTTTTCCAGTGGTCATGTATCAATGTTAGAGTTGGACTGTGAAGAAAGCTGAGCACAGAAGAATTGATGCTTTTGAACTGTGGTGTTGGAGAAGACTCTTGAGAGTCCCTTGGACTGCAAGGAGTTCCAACCAGTCCATCGTAAAGGAGATCAGTCCTGGGTGTTCATTGGAAGGAATGATGCTAAAGCTGAAACTCCAATACTTTGGCCACCTCATGTGAAGAGTTGACTCATTGGAAAAGACTCTGATGCTGAGAAGGATTAAGGGCAGGAGGCAAAGGGGACGACAGAGAATGAGATGGCTGGATGTCATCATTGACTTTATGGACGTGAGTTTGAGAGAACTCCTAGAGTTAGTGATGGACAGGGAGGCCTGGCATGCTGTGATTCATGGGATCACAAAGAGTCGGACATGACTGAGAAACTGAACTGAACTGAACTGATATAGCTATAGATCATTCTGCCCCAGGTAATCAGATCTTGGCTGTAAATTTCTATACTTGCCTATTTTCCCAGATTTCAGGGTGATAGTTTGTCCAATTACCTCAACTGTCCAACAAGTTTAACAAAAATTAATGATTTTCATTTTGCTTTTCTTTTAGTGTAAGAATGGGATTAATGCCTTTCAAGTGCTTCATGTGCCAGAGCTGAAAACAAAAGTGGTCTTAATGTTTTGTTTTAAAGTTTTTTTTTTTTTTTTTAAATCTTAGCGCATTATGATCAGAATGATTTTTTGTACCTATAATATTCTTCTTTGGGGTTTCCTGGTGGCTCAGATGGTAAAGCGTCTGCCTGCAATGAGGGGGATCCAGATTCTATCCCTGGGTGGGGAAGATCCCCTGGAGAAGAAAATGGCAACCCACTCCACTACTCTTGCCTGGAAAATTCCATGGACAAAGGAGCATTGTAGGTTACAGTCCATGGGGTCGCAAAGAGTCAGACACGAGTGAGAAACTTAATGTCAGTGCGGTGCATTATGATCTGAATGAATTTTTGTACTTATAATATTCTTCTTTATTAAAGTTAACCATGTATACTTTTAATCTAGTATATGATCTACTTTGTGAATGTATTCTAGGCTCTTGAGAAGACTGTGTAGGAGGTCGTGTTCAATATACATCATAAAGTCTACCCTGTTGATTATGTTGTTAGATTTTTTCCTGTTTACCTATTTTTTCATCCATTTCATCTGTCTTATACTGAGTGTGATGTATTAAAGCTCGCTATTATTATTATGTTTATATTTGTGTCTTACCACATCTCTTTCAGTATGTACATTATTAAGGTGATTTATGTGTTATGTGTCAATTTACAATATTGTGTTGGTTTCAGTGTTATAGTAAAGTGAGTCTACTATAATATACATATATTCACTCTTTTATAGGTTATTTCCCTATATAGGCCATTACAGAGTATTGAGTAGAGAAGATTTAAGTATCTAAGTAGACATCTCTCCATAGAAGACATACAGATGATTCAAAAGCACATGAAAATATCCTCAACTTCAATAATTATTAGAGAAATGCAAATAAAACTACAATGAGGTTATCACCTCACACTGGTCATAATAGTGAAGTGAAATGAAAGTCGTTTAGTCATGTCCGACTCTTTGTGACCCCATGGACTATACAGCTTGTGGAACTTTCCAGGCCAGAATACTGGAGTAGGCAGCCTTTCTCTTCTCCAAGGGAAGAAAGGGATTTGATTCCTTCCCAACCCAGGAATCAAACCCAGGTCTCCCGCATTGCAGGCGGATTCTTTACCAGTTGAGCCACAAAGGAAGCCCAAGAATACTGGAGTGGATAGCCTATCCCTTCTCCAGCAGGTCTTCCTGACCCAGGAATTGAACTGGGGTCTCCTGCATTGCAGGCAGATTCTTTACCAACTGAGCTATGAAGGAAGCCCACTGGTCATAAAGCCCATCACAAAAAATTCTATAAACAGTAAATTCTGGTGAGGGTGTGGAGAAAAGGCAACCCTCCTACACTGTTGGTAGGATTGTAAACTGGTACAGACACCANCCAGGAATTGAACTGGGGTCTCCTGCATTGCAGGCAGATTCTTTACCAACTGAGCTATGAAGGAAGCCCACTGGTCATAAAGCCCATCACAAAAAATTCTATAAACAGTAAATTCTGGTGAGGGTGTGGAGAAAAGGCAACCCTCCTACACTGTTGGTAGGATTGTAAACTGGTACAGACACCATATAAGACAGTATGAAGATTTCTTAGAACACTGAAAATAGAGCTACCGTATGATCTAGAATTCCTACTCCTGGGTATATATCTTGAGAAAATCATTATTTGAAAAGATACATGCACCTCAGTGTCCATTGCAGTGTAATTTTCAATAACCAAGACATGGACTCAACCTAAATGTCCATCAGCAGAGGAATAAATAAAGACGTGGTGCATATATACAGTGGAATTTTGCTCAACTATAAAAATAATGAAATACCATTTGCAGCACATGGATGGACCTAGAAATAGTTATACTGAGTGAAGTAAGGTAGACAGATTAAGACAAATATCATATGATACTGATTCTATGTGGAATCTAAAATAAATAAATAAATACAACAAATGAACTCACCTACAAAACAGAAATAGAGTAAAGATGAAGAAAATAAACTTATCTTTACCAGGGGTAAGGGGGTAGTGGTAGGGTTCAGAGGGATAAATTGGAAGATTGAGATTGATACATACACACTACTATATATAAAATTGATAACTAGTAAGGACCTACAGTATAGCACACACCCTTCAATAGGTCAGCTGGTAGAGTGGAGGACTGTAGATGAATGCCCATGGCCATCCTTAAATTATTGATTTGAATTTGGCTTGAAAGAGAATGACTTGTTTTTTGCAGGCTTCCCTGGTGGCTCAGATGGTAAAGAATCTGCCTGCAATGGGGAAGACCCAAGTTCAGTCCCTGGGTTGGGAAGATTCCCTGGAGAAGGAAATGGCAACCCATTCCAATATTCTTGCCTGGGAAATCCCATGGACAAATGAGCCTGGCAGGATAGAACAAGGAACTCTACTCAATACACTTCAATGGCCTATATGGATCACTATACTAAGCCTTTCCATTTTATTTTGTTTTAGATGTGGGTCATATACAACAGGTCTTTTCTGGGAGCCATAGTGGAAAATCTTTTTTTTTTTTTTTTTAATGGTTGATTTTTCTCTCTCACTGTTATAACTGATATGATTTTTTCTAACCTTGTAGTAATATTTTATAATTTTGTGTTTTTATTTTGCTGCATTTCTTTTTCTACATAATATATATTCTTTTCTCCTTTATCTTTTTGTTGTTTATTTAGGAAGGTTTATATTTTTCTGTAGTTCTTACCTTTTTGTTTATATTTAAGGACCTCAGATCTTTAAAAATTTAGTTTATCATTAATTGTGATACCCTTTAATACAGAGCTTTTACCTATATGATAAACTTTTCACTTTCTCTTTTCCACTGTCATCACTTTTATATGTTTTAAAATTCTCACCAGTAATACTTAATTGAAGTGTATTCATCCTGTTGAAATCTAATGGTCTTACTAGTATATGACTTGAAATTGATTTTCCTTTGTAAATTTTTTCAAGTTTTATTTCTATTTATGGACTATTTCCTGGGTCATAGTATTTTTTTTTTGACAACTTAAATACATTTGATTCTTTTCTAATTATTTTCATCTCTGCTAACCGTTTTCCTTTTTTTCTGTTATATTCCTTCTTTTGATTGCATTTCTTTCTATTTTCAGTGTTCTTTATTAAATTTCCATATGAATCTAATCTCCATGGAAACTTTTGGAATTTAGTCTTCATGTCTAAAATTTTGTGATTTTCTTCCATATGTTTCTAGTTTCAATTTCTTTATTTATCACTCTTTTTATCCATTTTTATTTTTTAAAATATTTGATTTAACATAGTTTTGCATGTATTTGATGCTTGTTTGAGTATATTTAACTCTGGAGTGTTGATTTATATTTTCTTTGGGGCTTCCCTGGTGGCTCAGACAGTAAAGCGTCTGACCGCAATGCAGGAGACCCGGGTTCAATTCCTGGGTCGGGAAGATCCCCTGGAGAAGGAAATAGCAATCCACTCCAGCACACTTGCCTGGAAAATCCCATGGACGGAGGAGCCTGATAGGCTACAGTCCATGGGGTCGCAAAGAGTCGGACACGACTGAGCGACTTTACTTACTTACTTACTTACTTGGCTCATAATATTTTCTTTGGGTATTGTTCCTCATTTGATTTGTTTGGAACTTTGTTTTTAGATTTTCTGCTATAGCTACACAAAGACTTTATTTTCCCATTTTTTTCTGTTATATTCCTTCTTTTGATTGCATTTCTTTCTATTTTCAGTGTTCTTTATTAAATTTCCATATGAATCTAATCTCCATGGAAACTTTTGGAATTTAGTCTTCATGTCTAAAATTTTGTGATTTTCTTCCATATGTTTCTAGTTTCAATTTCTTTATTTATCACTCTTTTTATCCATTTTTTAGTTTTTAAAATATTTGATTTAACATAGTTTTGCATGTATTTGATGCTTGTTTGAGTATATTTAACTCTGGAGTGTTGATTTATATTTTCTTTGGGGCTTCCCTGGTGGCTCAGACAGTAAAGCGTCTGACCGCAATGCAGGAGACCCGGGTTCAATTCCTGGGTCGGGAAGATCCCCTGGAGAAGGAAATAGCAATCCACTCCAGCACACTTGCCTGGAAAATCCCATGGACGGAGGAGCCTGATAGGCTACAGTCCATGGGGTCGCAAAGAGTCGGACACGACTGAGCGACTTTACTTACTTACTTACTTACTTGGCTCATAATATTTTCTTTGGGTATTGTTCCTCATTTGATTTGTTTGGAACTTTGTTTTTAGATTTTCTGCTATAGCTACACAAAGACTTTATTTTCCCCTTACTGATTTTTATGATAATGAAGTGTATCATGATATTATTAGTTTAATGGTGCCCTCTTCTGTCTGAACAGCAAAGTCCAGTAACTTTAGTATCTTTTTTTTATTATCATTTTATTTTATTTAGTTTATTTTATTTTTTTGTATTTATTTATTTTTTTACACGAACTCCCAAACATGAACCCCCCTCCCACCTCCCACCCCACATCATCCCTCCAGATCATCCCCATACACCAGCCCCAAGCGTCCTGCATCCTGCATTGAACATAGACTGGCAATTCATTTCTTACATGATAGTTTAAAAAAAGTTTGTTACAGACATGTGAGAGGTTTTTTGATAATTCCAAACTGATGGTTTATGTTTGTCTTTAAAAATCTCTCTTCTTCATACCAGTTGCTAAAGAACTTTTCCCCCTTCCTTTTGCTTTTTTTTTTTTTTTCTCACACAGAATCCTTGTATTGAAAGAACTGGCCTTTAAATCATGCAATCCTTTACCATTTTACTGGCTTCTTTAAATAGCACATGTAGCCTTGAATTATGCCTGTTCAAGTGGCTGATAGTTTGAAACCTTTCCCTGTAGACCATGATTTAATCTGTCTAGACACTTTTCCAGTGATTCTGGTTTAGAGGAGATTTAATCTTGGTGGTTATTCAATTATGCTTATGGTCCTTCACTAGTCTCTCTTCTGTCCTCACTGCTGATTTTCTGTCTTCATTTGCTCTTCTGAAAACCTTACAGCTGGGCTGAGGTAGGGTGGCAGCCTAAGATGCTAAACACAGCAATTTGGTGATATCTTACTTTTTATTTACTGCTGGTTATTTATTTATTTATTTTGCTATATTGCAATTTGGCATCATCTGTCATTAAGTTATGCTGATTATGCAGCTTGACGCGGAAATTGTTTTTTTCAGTCTTGTTCTTTTATGTTAGCTGGCAAGAATATTTGGAGACACGGTTTATCATGCACCCGGTATTGTTTATCATGCACCCAGGTTCACCACGCACCCACAAGATGTGTTCTTGACTACATGTCTTAAGACAGTGTTAAGACTGTCATTTAAAATAAGCATTAGATTTGAATACCTTTTATCTCTGGGGCAAAAAGAAGATTACTAAAGAAGGAAAAATTATATATCAATTTAAAGAAGAATATCTATGAGTTAGAAATAAGAAAGATAAAATGGGTTGCATTCAAATATACTGTTTCCCATAAACAGAGCTGGTCAAAGCTTTTTTGGAATCACTACTTGAGAAAAATGCTATGGAAATTTTGGATGCTATAGATCTTTAGCAATTATATAATTCAAAATGTAGATAAGCTAAATTTCCTTTTATCACCCATACAATTCTAAAGATCTATAATTTTTGATTTTCAAGTGCCTGGATACCAAATTTTTAATTTATTTTACTTTTATAAATCACATCCTGCATTTGTTACTTTCTTATTCACTCTTCTTTTTCTATGTTTCCTGCTATATTTAGCTAACCATCCATTTATGCTTCACCCTCTATGTTGTCCCTTCAACTTGTAATACTCAATAATTTTTACATCCTTTAAATCTGCTACTGCAGTAATTCATATGTAGAACCCTGTTAATATATGTTTGACAGACATAGTCTCTGAATGCACTTTTTTACTGATCATTAATATTTTGACAGATACTTACTTTGAAATTGAAGATGATAAATACTATTGGACTAAATTGTTTCACTTATTCTTTTTTTTCAGCAATGTATTATTTTTTTCCAATTTTATTATTATTATTTTTTTTTACTTTACAATACCTGTCTCTTATACACATCTAGATGTGTATAAGAGACAGGAGAAGACTGTGTAGGAGGTCGTGTTCAATATACATCATAAAGTCTACCCTGTTGATTATGTTGTTAGATTTTTTCCTGTTTACCTATTTTTTCATCCATTTCATCTGTCTTATACTNTTTTTTACTTTACAATACTGTATTGGTTTTGCCATACATCAACATGAATCCACCACAGGTGTACATAAGTTCCCACTCCTGAACTCCCCTCCCACCTCCCTCCCCATACCATCCCTCTGGGTTATCCCAGTGCACCAGCTCCAAGCATCCTGTATCCTGCATCGAACCTAGACTGGCGATTCGTTTCTTATATGATATTATACATGTTTCAATGCCATTCTCCCAAATCATCCCGCCCTCTCCCTCTCCCACAGAGTCAAAAAGTCTGTTCTTAAAATTAAAACAAACTTTTCAAAATACTGTGATGTGAAAGTCTCTCAGTAGTGTCCGACTCTTTGCAACCCATGGACTATACATTCCATGAAATTCTCTAGGCCAGAATACTGGAGTGGGTAGCGTTTCCCTTCTCCAGGGGATCTGCCCCACTCAGGGATCAAACCCAGGTCTCCTGCATTGAAGGTGGATTCTTAACCAACTGAGATATCAGGGAAGCCCTAAATATTGTGATATTTGAAATCAAATTTCTTTGTTCAAGTGATGGGTATAGTAATGTTTAGTAGCTATCTAAAGTGATTTATACTTTAAAGTGATGTACTAAAATTTTAGTATTCAATTTGATACATATTCTACCTCAATTTTTGGAAGATAAGTAAAGAAAATGTTTAAAATTAAAACAAATTAATAACTGCATTATTATAAGTACTATTAATAGCAGAGCATATATGAGCAAAGAAATCCTATACCTCAGGCATTAAGATATATGATTTGGAGCCAGAATGCCTAGACTTAACTATTGTCCCTGCTACTAACTAGTTGTGTCAGTTATTTTCTCTCTGTGCCTCAGTTTTCTCATCTACAAAATCTAAATAAAAATCCTAATTAATAAGTTTGTAGTAAAATTTAGTAAATGCATATAAGACTTTTACAATTTTCCTCACTAAAAGCATAATGAATTCCAGCATTTCATTTCATAATCTCCTTTATTATGTGATTTTATGCTAAAGTGAAAGAAGGAGTTGTAGCTGTTTAAAGTGATTCAACATTATATGACACCTGTGCATACACATACGTCAAAACAATATGATATCAAAGAATATTAAAATGCACTAGACTAGGTTTTTAAGTTTAGCATAATCTTTCTTGTTTCTTTTTTTTTTTTTCAGCTCTTTTCATAAATTATTGATGCCAAATTTATTTTTCTTTCTCAGGACTGTTTTGCTATTTGTGTCTTTCATGGTTCCAAATAAATTTTAGGGTTTTTTTTTTTTTTAATTTCTATTTTGTAAAAAAGTAATTAAATTTATAATAGGGACTGCATTAAATCTCTATATGGCTTTGGGTAGAACAGGCATGTTAACATTAATTCTTCTGATCCATGAGTTTAGAATAGCTTGCCATTTAGTTGTGTCATTTTTATATCTTTCATCAATGTCATAATTTTCAAATGTGTCACCTCCTTGATTAAATTAATTCATATGTGTATTATTTTATGCTTTATGCTATTATAAATGAAATTGTTTTCATTATTTCTTTTTCACATAATTTATTATTAGTTATGTAAATGAAAGTATTTTTTGTATGTCAATTTTGTATCCTGAAATTTTACTCAATTAGTTTGTTAGTTCTAGGATTTTTGGTGGAATCTTTAGGACTTTCTATATATAAGGTCAAATTAGCAAGCAGTGACAATTTATGTCTTTCTTTTCATTGTGGATGCTTTTAATTTATTTCTCTTACCTAATTGCTCTTGCTTGCAAAATTAAAAAAAAAAAAAAAANAATCTCCTTTATTATGTGATTTTATGCTAAAGTGAAAGAAGGAGTTGTAGCTGTTTAAAGTGATTCAACATTATATGACACCTGTGCATACACATACGTCAAAACAATATGATATCAAAGAATATCAAAATGCACTAGACTAGGTTTTTAAGTTTAGCATAATCTTAGTTGTTTCTTGTTTTTTTGTTCAGCTCTTTTCATAAATTATTGATGCCAAATTTATTTTTCTTTCTCAGGACTGTTTTGCTATTTGTGTCTTTCATGGTTCCAAATAAATTTTAGGTTTTTTTTTTTTAATTTCTATTTTGTAAAAAAGTAATTAAATTTGTAATAGGGACTGCATTAAATCTCTATATGGCTTTGGGTAGAACAGGCATGTTAACATTAATTCTTCTGATCCATGAGTTTAGAATAGCTTGCCATTTAGTTGTGTCATTTTTATATCTTTCATCAATGTCATAATTTTCAAATGTGTCACCTCCTTGATTAAATTAATTCATATGTGTATTATTTTATGCTTTTTGCTATTATAAATGAAATTGTTTTCATTATTTCTTTTTCACATAATTTATTATGAGTTATGTAAATGAAAGTATTTTTTGTATGTCAATTTTGTATCCTGAAATTTTACTCAATTAGTTTGTTAGTTCTAGGATTTTTGGTGGAATCTTTAGGACTTTCTATATATAAGGTCAAATTAGCAAGCAGTGACAATTTATGTCTTTCTTTTCATTGTGGATGCTTTTAATTTATTTCTCTTACCTAATTGCTCTTGCTTGCAAAATTAAAAAAAAAAAAAAAAAGAGGAAAGCAACAGAATGGGAAAGACTAGAAGTGGCTTGAAGATAATTGGAAATAGCAAGGGAAAATTTCATGCAACAATAGGCATAATATAGGACAAAATGGTAAAGACCTAACAGAAGCAGAAGAGATTAAGATTTGACAAGAATACAGAGAAAAGCAATACCAAAAATGGTCACTCACCTAGAGCCAGACATCCTTGAGTGTGAAGTCAAGTGGACCTTAGGAAGCATCACTAAAAACGAAGCTAGTAGAGATGATGAAATTCCAGCTGAGTGATTTCAAATCCTAAAAGATGAGGCTGTTAAAGTGCTGCATTCAATATGTTAGCAAATTTGGAGAACTCAGCAGTGGCCACAGGAGTGGAAAACTCAGTTTTCATCCCAGTCCCAAAGAAGGGCAATGAGAAAAAAATGCTCAAAGTACTGTGTAATTATGCTTATTTCATGTGCTAGCAAGGTAATGCTCAAAATCCTTCAAGTTAGGCTTCATCAGTACATGAACTAAGAACTCCCAGATGTATAAGCTGGATTTAGAAAAGGCAGAGGTACAAGAGATCAAATTGGCATCATTCATTGGATCATAGAGAAATCAAAGGAATTCCAGAAGAGCATATGTTTCTTATTCATTGATTTGTTTCTTCTTCATTGGGCGTCCCTGTAGCGCAGACAGTAAAGAATATGCCTGCAATGCAAAAGACTTGGGTTCAATCCCGGGTCAGGAAGATCCCCTGGAGAAGGGAATGGCAACCCAGTCCAGTATTCTTGCCTGGAGAATCCCATGGAGAGAGGAGCCCTGAGGGCTATAGACCATGGTGTCACAGAGAGTCAGACACTACTGAGCAACTAACACTACTACTACTCATTGTAGTAGTACTACGTATGCTAAAGCCTTTGACTGCATGGATCACTCTTGTTTATTTAACTTATATACAGAGTATATCATGTGAAATACCAGGCTAAATGAATCACAAGCTGGAACAAAAGTTGACAGGAGAAATATCAGCAACCTCAGATATGCAGATAATATCGCTCTAATGGTAAAAAGGAAAGAGGAACTAAAGAGCCTATTAATGAGGGTGCAAGAAGAGATTGAAAAAGCTAGCTTAAAACTCAATATTCAAAACACTAAGATCATGGCATCCAGTGGTGGCACTTCATGACAAATAGATGGGGAAAAAGTAGAAACAGAAACAGATTATTTTGGGGAGGGGGGCTCCAAAAACACTGCAGATGGTGACTATAGCCACATAATTAAAAGAAGCTTGTTCCTGGGAAAGAAAGCTGTGACAAACCTAGACAGCATATTAAGAGTGGGAGACGTAACTTTTTCCAACAAAGGTCCATATACACAAAGCTATGGTTTTTCCAGTAGTCATGTATGGATGTAAGTGAAAATCATTCAGTCGTGTCTGTTTCTTTGTGGCTCTATGGATTATAAAGTCCGTGAAATTCTCCAGGTCAGAATAGTGGAATAGGTAGCCTTTCCCTTCTCCAGATCAAACCCAGGTATCCTACATTGCAGACAGATTCTTTACCAGCTTATCCACAAGGGAACCCCAATAATACTGGAGTGGGTAACCTATCCTTTTTCCAGGGGATCTTCCTGACCCGAGTATTGAATCAGAGTCTCCTGAATTGCAGGTGGATTCTTACCAACTGAGCTATCAGGGAAGCCCCCAGTGGATGTGAGTGTTAGAAGAATGAGTGTCAAAGAATTGATGCTTTCAAATTGTGGTGCTGGCAAAGATTCTTGAGAGTCCCTTGGACAAGGAGATAAAATCCATCAACCCTAAAGGAAAACAACCCTGAATATTCATTCAAAGGACTGATGCAGAAGCTGAAGCTCCAATATTTTGGCCACTTGATGTGAAGATTTGACTCTTTGGAAACCTGATGAGAAAAACCAACTCATTGGAAAAGACCTTGATACTGGGAAAGGTTGAAGGCAAAAGGAGAAGTAGGCAGCAGAGCATGAAATGGTTAGATAGCATCACCAACTCAAAAGACTTGAATTTGAGCAAATTCCAGGAGACAGTGATCACAGAGGAGGACATGACTTAGCTACTGAACAACAAAAAATTTGCTGAAACTATTTTTAGCAGTGAGCGTATAGTCCATAATGTATTTTAGAAATCATAACAGGTATGTGAGAATTAATAAATATCCATTCGTCCCAGGAAATTGTGACCTTGAATTTGATGGCTGGTTATTACATAGTTATTTTTCTGCTTATAGTACCATATAATTTTATGGATTTTAATATATGTACTTTAAGTAATGTCCTCCTCTCCCTCTCTCCTATTTTAGAAATTATTACTTATAAAAGATCCATTAACTTAATGTAGATTCAAAATCACTATTTATAAATGTTTGCCTATAAAATGAGACCAAACAATTTCTCCCATAGAAATGATGACAAAGAAATTCATTTTCTTAACACCAAAATTTACTTCCAGCCCTTGACATCAAAATATAATGCTTGTTTTGTTGTTGTTCCTAGCTTTGTAGGATTACCTCGAATTATTTACTTGGTAGTGAACTCAGAGTGCATTTTGTTCTGTTGATATTATCTTAAAAATCAATGATATTACACTTTTTCCACTGAGATAATGTTTACTAATGAAATTATACTTAAATTTTACTTTACATAAAAATTGGCATATGGAAATAACATTAATTCAAGTAACTTACTAATATGTTATTTACTATATCAAATAATATACAGAATTCTTAACTAGAGTCATAAGAAGTCTTGGAAACCATCTGTCTTATTCACAAAGAGGGGAACATTCTGTATTGTNAGGAGATAAAATCCATCAACCCTAAAGGAAAACAACCCTGAATATTCATTCAAAGGACTGATGCTGAAGCTGAAGCTCCAATACTTTGGCCACTTGATGTGAAGATTTGACTCTTTGGAAACCTGATGAGAAAACCAACTCATTGGAAAAGACCTTGATACTGGAAAAGGTTGAAGGCAAAAGGAGAAGTAGGCAGCAGAGCATGAAATTGTTAGATAGCATCACCAACTCAAAAGACTTGAATTTGAGCAAATTCCAGGAGACAGTGATCACAGAGGAGGACATGACTTAGCTACTGAACAACAAAAAATTTGCTGAAACTATTTTTAGCAGTGAGCGTATAGTCCATAATGTATTTTAGAAATCATAACAGGTATGTGAGAATTAATAAATATCCATTCGTCCCAGGAAATTGTGACCTTGAATTTGATGGCTGGTTATTACATAGTTATTTTTCTGCTTATAGTACCATATAATTTTATGGATTTTAATATATGTACTTTAAGTAATGTCCTCCTCTCCCTCTCTCCTATTTTAGAAATTATTACTTATAAAAGATCCATTAACTTAATGTAGATTCAAAATCACTATTTATAAATGTTTGCCTATAAAATGAGACCAAACAATTTCTCCCATAGAAATGATGACAAAGAAATTCATTTTCTTAACACCAAAATTTACTTCCAGCCCTTGACATCAAAATATAATGCTTGTTTTGTTGTTGTTCCTAGCTTTGTAGGATTACCTCGAATTATTTACTTGGTAGTGAACTCAGAGTGCATTTTGTTCTGTTGATATTATCTTAAAAATCAATGATATTACACTTTTTCCACTGAGATAATGTTTACTAATGAAATTATACTTAAATTTTACTTTACATAAAAATTGGCATATGGAAATAACTTATTAATTCAAGTAACTTACTAATATGTTATTTACTATATCAAATAATATACAGAATTCTTAACTAGAGTCATAAGAAGTCTTGGAAACCATCTGTCTTATTCACAAAGAGGGGAACATTCTGTATTGTCCCTAAACAAGTGGCTCTCTAGTCTTTACTTCCAAAAATAAAGAGAGGTTTCTTGTCTCCTATGAAAGATTATCCCCTAATACAAGACCTAAAAAGTTGTTCTCCAGGTTTAAATGTTTTATAATCTTCATCCATTTCAGCTCAGTTCAATTCAGTTCAGTCACTCAGTCGTGTCCAACTCTTTGCAACCCCATGAACCGCAGCACCCCAGGCCTCTTTGTCCATCACTAACTCCCGGAGTCCACCCAAACCCATGTCCATTGAGCCTGTGATGCCATCCAACCATCTCATCCTGTCTTCCCCTTCTCCTCCTGCCCTCAATCTTTCCCAGCATCAGGATATTTTCCAATGATTCAGCTCTTCGCATCAGGTGGCCAAAGTATTGGAGTTTCAGCTTCAGCATCACTTTGAATAATTTGGACATGTTGTCTTCTTTTAGAAAACAACATGCTAAGTAACTGGTGTCCTCTTGCTTTTCTTTTCTAAAGTGTAATTGTGCAGTTAACTTTTTTTTCATAATGAAGTTTTCATTGTTCTTCTCATGAGGAACATTATTATGTCAATGTTCATATTAAACTTTGAGATTCATAACTCAAAGACAAAAAATGCTGTGATTTGATGGCCCATATAGTCTTGCAGCCTAAAATCACAATATCTCCTTAAAAAATAAAAAATCCAAACTACCCACCTTCATTTTCTACATAAAGAAGAGTAACAATATAATATCCTAATCTTCTTTTTCTTATTTTCATTTTTAAATTACATACAAGACTTTTTTTCCCCTATCCTTATGGAAATTATTCTCTTAGTTTCAATAGTTCAGTTCATAAAGAATCGTCCTACAATTCAGGAGACCCTAGTTTGATACCTGGGTCAGGAAGATCCGCTGAAGAAGGCATAGGCTACCCACTCCAGTATCCTTGGGCTTCCCTTGTGGCTCAGCTGGTAAAGAATCTGCAGTGAGGGAGACTGGGTTGGGAAGATCCGCTGGATAAGGGAAAGGCTATCCACTCCAGTATTCTGGCCTCAATAATTTCATGGACTCTATAGTCCATGGGGTTGCAAAGAGTCAAACACGACCCAGTGACTTTCACTTTCAATATATAATTTCACTCTTCAGAGAATATAAACCTATAAAAAAGACCATTGCCTACAGATTTCAACATACTTCCATAGACAGTGTCACCTACAAAATGACACTTGCCATCTGCATCTACAAAGATCAAATCATGAGCTCCTGCAAATGCTGACCTTCAACATCCCCTGAAAGGATTTCAGTGTGGAAATAAGGAATGAGACACACTGTCTTCTGGGAAAAACTGGCAGGGCAGGTATCCAGATACATATTTTCAAAAGATTTGTGAGCCCAATTTTTACATCTCCTCATATTTAGAAAATCACTAAAAACATTTCTGGTGAGGTCTGCTCCTCACAACTA
>SJYX01013890.1:412943-428730 GCA_006410675.1 Oreotragus oreotragus | reverse complement strand
GCGTTTCTCATGATGTACTCTGCATATAAGTTAAATAAGCAGGGAGACAATATACAGCCTTGATGTACTCCTTTTCCTATTTGGATCCAGTCTGTTGAAAGCAAACAAACAAACACAAGTTGAAAGGATCTTTGCATTTTTGTAATGATTTCAGTATTTCATTTGTGGTCTGACTTTTATTGGTATAACTTTTGTTATCTGTATTTGTTAAACTTAGAATGAACCTATATGTTACCAATTCTCATAAAATGGCTATGTACATTTCACATGAAGTTATTTTCTCTGTTATCTGGGTGCAAAATCTTTTGAGCCTGATGCCAGGATTACAGTCTCCATTTTTTATTATTTATTATTGGAATTAGATCTTAAGCATATGTGCATTGCATGAAGATGCCCATGGGAGGCTCATGACTCTTTGTCAGATGGCAGACCTAGAGTTGTTGAAGGTCAGGAGAATAGTAATCAGAAAAGAAATTTAGATATGACATAGTAAGTTGAGAGTATCAACTAGCTCCTACAGAGAAAACTTGAGTCAATAAGGTCAAATTGAAATCCAATTATGATTCTTGCAATTATGACTCTCTTTTGATCTCCCTAAACAAAGAGAAACTGAAAGTGATCTGGAGGGATCTGGAGGAAACCAACCCAGCTGTTGCTCCTTGCCAACAAAACAAGTCAGTCTGGTGCCCATCACCAGACCTCACAGCACCATGGCTTTGACTTCACATCACCTTCCAAATTTAACACAAATTTCCCTGGTATTAAATCATAATCTTAGTACTTATATTGAAATGTACTTACAGTTACCCCAAGTTTAAAAAGTTAAAAAAAAAAGCAAACTAAGGTATTTACATAGATATGTGCACACACACATATACATGTGCAAACACACATACATGGTGCTTTGTTTTGTTGGCTACTATAATATAGAAAAATCATCTACATTTATAAGATAATTGGCTAATGATATTAAAAATCTAGAGTCTTTTTTATTACCAACTTTAGATGATTCACTTTCATTGACTGAAGGATAGAATGGAGAGGAAACACTGAAATCAATATGTAGACAGGATTTAAGGAGACTGCATATATAATTTTCAGGAAATTGTGTAAGTGTTCACTTCAAAGTAAGCACTAATTACAATACATTAATATGGGTCAGTATGTTCTAAAATAGATAATGCCTACAATATAGTATATTTGGGATTTGTGAAATAAAATGTTATTTTTAATATTTCAATCACTCTCAAAAAGTGATATTATTATTTTTCTTTTGTAGATTAGAATACTGAATGATAGAGTGAGTAGAAGAGTCAGAGTCTAACTTCTAAACACCCTGACTCCAAAAACAAGCTGTTAGTTTTGCTACACTGATTCAGTTTAAAACAGACAAAAGCAGAGCATAAATCATAGTCACCATTTGTGTCTGAAAATTGAGAAAATAAACATTTGATAAATAAACTTACCAATGAATTATAAAAGAATGGATAAATGAAGTAACATTTGAGATAGTAAAGAAAACATTGATAAAATTATAAATGACCATTATAGAACTTTAAAGATTCTTATTTCAGGCATGGAGGATTTTTTTCTTTTTTTAATCTTTCTGGGATCATTTAGTTTTGTCTCAGGTGATGAGATCAGATTTACAATTAACTGAAAAGTTGGCAGCCACAGAATACTAGAGAGTCATTAGGATATATGAGAAATTCTAGCATAACTTTTTAAAATATAAAACATATGAAGAAAATAAAAGAAAATAGTGCATTAAAGAGCAACATATTAAATTTAAAATTTCAATAAAAATTTCTTATTCTTGAAATGTTGCTTATTCATCTAATATGTGGAGATTATGATATTTCAATTTATATTTCAAAAGACCTCAATTTAAAAAAAAACAGAATTTTCAAAGTTATCCTTTGAAAATATTATTATTATCCTTTGAAAATCAAGTTATTCTTTGATTCACACAGTTAAAGGCTGTCAGTTCAGTTCAGTTCAGTCTCTCAGTCATGTCTGACTCTTGGCGACCCATGAATTTTGCACATTGCACCTTGCTGCATGCCAGGTCTCCCTGTCCATCACCAACTCGCAGAGTTCACACAAACTCATGTCCATCGAGTCAGTGATGGCATGCAGCCTTCTCATTCTCTGTCATCCCCTTCTCCTCCTGCCCCTTATCCATCCCAGCATCAGAGTCTTTTCCAATGAGTCAATTCATCGCATGAGGTGGCCAAAGTACTGGAGTTTCAGCTTTAGCATCATTCCTTCCAAAGAACACCCAGGACCGAGCTCCTTTAGAATGGACTGGTTGGATCTCCTTGCAGTCCAAGGGACTCTCAAGAGTCTTCTCCAACACCATAGTTCAAAAGCATCAATTTTTTGGCACTCAGCTTTCTTCACAATCCAACTCTCACATCCATACATGACCACTGGAAAAACCATAGCCTTGACTAGATGGACCTTAGTTGGCAAAGTAATGTCTCCGCTTTTTAATATGCTATCTAGGGTGGTCATAACTTTCCTTCCAAAGAGTAAGCATCTTTTAATTCCATGGCTGCAGTCACCATCTGCAGTGATTTTGGAGCCCAACAAAATAACGCCATGATCTTCGTTTTCTGAATGTTGAGATTTAAGCCAACTTTTTCACTCTTCTCTTTCACTTTCATCAAGAGGCTTTGTAGTTCCTCTTCACTTTTTGCCATAAGGGTGGTGTCATCTGCATATCTGAGGTTATTGATATTTCTCCTGGCAATGCTGATTCCAGCTTGTGTTTCTTCCAGCCCAGTGTTTCTCATGATGTACTCTGCTGCATAGAATTTAAATAAGCAGGGTGAGAATATACAGCCTTAACGTACTCCTTCTCCTATTTGGAACCAGTCTGTTGTTCCATGTCCAGTTCTAACTGTTGCTTCCTCATCTGCATATGGGTTTCTCAAGAGGCAGGTCAGGTGGTCTGGTATTCTCATCTCTTTCAGAAGTTTCCACAGTTTATTGTGATCCACACAGTCAAAGGCTTTGGCATACTCAATAAAGGTGTAGTCAATAAAGCAGAAATAGATATTTTTCTGGAACTCTCTTCCTTTTTTGATGATCCAGTGGATGTTGGCAATTTGATCTCTGGTTCCACTGTCTTTTCTAAATACAACTTGAATGTCTGGAAGTCCTCAGTTCACGTACCATTGAAGCCTAGCTTGGAGAATTTTGAGCATTACTTTGCTAGTGTGTGAGATGAGTGCAATTCTGTGATAGTTTCAACATTCCTCGACATTGTCTTTCTTTAGGATTAGAATGAAAACTGACCTTTTCCAGGCCTGTGGTCACTGCTGAGTTTCCCTAATTTGTTGGCATATTGAGTGCAGCACTTTCACAGCATCATCTTTTAGGATTTGAAATAGCTCAGCTGGAATTCCATCACCTACACTAGCTTTGTTCATAGTGATGCTTTCTAAGGAACACTGGACTTCACATTTCAGGATGTCTAGCTCTAGGTGAGTGATCACACCATCATGGTTATCTGGGTGATTAAGATCATTTTTGTATACTAATTTTGTGTATTCTTGCTGCCTTTTCTTAATATGTTCTGCTTCTGTTAGGTCCATACTGTTTCTGTCCTTTATTGTGCCCATCTTTGCATGAAATATTCCCTTGGTATCTCTTAATTTTCTTGAAGAGATCTCTGGTATTTCCCATTCTATTGTTTTCATCTATTTTTTCACATCGAGCACTGATGAAGACTTTCTTATCTTTCTTTCTTATTCTTTGGAGCTCTGCGTTCAGATGGGTATATCTTTCCTTTTCTCCTTTGCCTTTCACTTCTCTTCTTTTCTCAGCTATTTGTAAGGCTCCCTAAAATAACCATTCTGCCTTTTTTGATTTCTTTTCCTTGTGGATGGTCTTGATCACTGCCTCCTGTATAATGTCACAAACCTCAGTCCATAGTTCTTCAGGAACTCTGTCTGACAGATATAATCTTTTGAATCTATTTGTCACTTCTACTGTATAATTGTAAGGGATTTGGTTTGAATATATATTTAATAATGTACTAAACTCAACACCACCCTTATGGCAGAAAGCAAAGACAACTAAAGAGCCTGTTGATGAAAGTGAAAGAGGAGAGTGAAAAAGCTGGCTTAAAATTTCAACATTCAAAAAACTAAGATCATGGCATCACTTATTGGTAAATAGATGGGAAACAATGGAAACAGTGACAGACTTTATTTTCTTGGATTCCAAAATCACCACAGATGGTGACTTCAGCCATGAAATTAAAAGACACTTGCTCCTTGGAGGAAAACCTATGACCAACCCAGACAGCATATTAAAAAGTGGAGACATTACTTTACTGACAAAGATCTGTCTAGTCAAAGCTATGGTTATTCCAGTAGTTACATATGGATGTGAGAATTGGACTATAAAGAAAGCTGAGCACTGAAGAATTGATGCTTTTGAAGTGTGGTGTTGTAGAAGACTCTTGAGAGTCCCTTGGACAGCAAGGAGATCCATCCAGTGAATCCTAAGGGAAATCAATCCTGAGTATTCATTGGAAGGACTGAAACTCCAATACTTTGGCCACCTGATGCAAAGAACTGACTCACTGGAAAAGACCCAAATGTTGGGAAAGATTGAAGGCAGGAGGAGAGAATGGGATGACAGAGGATAAGATGATTGGATGGCATCACTAACTCGATGATCATGAATTTGAGCAAGCTCTGGGAGTTGGTGATAGACAGAGAAGCCTGGCATGCTGCAGTCCATGGGGTCGCAAAGAGTCAGACATGACTGAGCAACTGAACTGAAACTCAACACCATTGTGTTGGAATATAAAAAATATAGTTAATGGTTTTTCCTGATCGTTATTCTTGGTCCATTACTTTGACAAACAATAATGACTGTCCTCCATCAATTTTTTTTCCCCCATTGAGGTTCATAATCTCTTGACTTTGGTGGGTGCATAGCTGCTTAACTAATGACACACATCTTGGAGAGATGACCAAGTTTTTGCCAACAGATTACAAGTGGAAGTCATATGTTGTTTCTGTGTTTTAACTTTAAAGGAAAGAGAAGTACTCTTATTTTCCTTTACTATTAAATCTGGATTTTGGTGCTAATATGGTGATGGGATGATGAAAACATGCACTAAGTATAACAGAGAAATAGGAAAAAAAGATACTACGCTTCTATCTAACATTTTACAAGTATTTATCAGACTTATACTTCTTAATAATCAGATTAGCAAGTCAAGATATTAAATAACTATCATTTTTAAGGTCACTTTTGTTACTAATTATAAGCTCTATCTTACCTACAGCACATGTAGTTGTTTCACTTCAGCCACCCAAATGGCTGTTTTATTCTATACCGGAGCTGTAAAACAGATATTTCTGAGTAAAGACAGTGTTCTGCATTTGCAACATACAGTATGTCATCCACTAGCCTCATGTGGCTTTTGAACATTTCAAATGTGGCTAGTGCAATTTAGGAATTGAATTATTTTATAATTAAATTAAATTATTAATTTAAATGTAATAATCGATATGTGGACAGCTTAGTTTTATATATTGGAATTTCTGAGAAATGCAATTCTTTGGTAACCTCAATTTCAGACATGCTATTCTTTAGTTACTCTAATTTCTTTTTACCTCCTATCTTTCCTGGACTCTTCTAAAATGTTAATGCAATGAAAGTAAAAATTTAAGTTGAAAAATGATTCTAGAATAATTAATCATTAATAGGATCCTTGATTGAAACTCAATTAAAGTTATTACAAGGGATATTATAAAACATATGTTTTTAGACAATTGGAGAAGTTAGAATAGACTATATTTAAGTAACAACATATTAAAAATTTTTGGTGTGACAATTTTATTGTGATTATGTAGAAATATATACTTGCTCTTAGTATATATGTTCAATGCAGGATGCAGGATGCTTGGGGCTGGTGTATGGGGATGATCTGGAGGGATGATGTGGGGTGGGAGGTGGGATGGGGGTTCATGTCTGTCTCTTATACACATCTAGATGTGTATAAGAGACAGCCATTAGAGTGGTATCATCTGCATTCAGTCTATGTTCAATGCAGGATGCAGGATGCTTGGGGCTGGTGTATGGGGATGATCTGGAGGGATGATGTGGGGTGGGAGGTGGGATGGGGGTTCATGTTTGGGAGTTTGTGTAAAAAAATAAATAAATACAAAAAAAAAAAAAACACAAAGGAATGGCATCTTTAAAGTGTTGAAAGCAAAGCTTTTTCTAGAATTTTGTGTATGACAAAAAGCTTCAAAATTAAGGCAGATGTGGGGGATTCATGTTGATGTATGGCAAAACCAATACAGTATTATAAACTAATTAGCCTCCAATTAAAATAAATAAATTTACATTAAAAAAATTAAGGCAGCTGTCACTCTCTGTCCTGGCATATTAAGACCTGAAATGAGCTTCTTTACCTCCTTTCATTAAAAAAAAAAAAAAAAAAAGTTTCAAATTGCTGGTTTCCATCCCCCATATTCATCATGGATTTGAGATAGGAAAGGAAACAACTGACCCCAAATCTAAAGAGAAACAGTAACTTTAGGGAGAGAGGAGATTGGAACACAGTCGCAGCTGGGGTTCATATAAGAATAATTCAGCTAGGAGCTCTGACAAATTGTAAAAGGTTGTATTGGGAAGAGCATGATACTGTGAAAACCCTAGAGATCTAGAAATGGGATGTCTTCTCTCCTTATAGGATCTTCACAATGATTCCACAAGGTAGAGAGGAGAAAAGATCAGAAAAAGCCCTAGTAAGTGTCCATGTTGGTGTAGACTTTGGCAGAGTAGGGGTGGTGTGAGAAAAAAAAAAAAAAAAACTGGGAGCAAAAATCTTTCTATCCCTGCTGTTCACTGGAGATTTCTGCAGTGAGCTAATTTTTCTTTTTCTACAATGGAACAAAAGTGTTAACTGTTGGGGGAAATTGCAACACTGCTGACCTTAAGATATTAGTAACTCCTCATTACAGTTCTGCAATGTGAGAAAGGGGAGACTGAACCCAATTCAGGAAGTACAAAATTAAGTATGGAGAACAATGCTTCAGACAGGGGAGGGACAGGGAAAGAGGACTATGTTGCTTCGACTGTGAAATTGTTGTTAGACCAACGCTAACAGTGAAGCAGAACCCCAGGAGACCCAACCCAAGCCCCACTCCTAGATCCTGCCAATTCCCAGTTAAGCTAATAAGCTTCAGATAGCAAGTGCCTTGGGAAGGACAGAAGGGGAACTAGAGCTTGCCAAGATATACTCTATGAGGCATGACAAGAAGATAAACTTAAATATCATAATAAAAGACATGCTTTTGTATCAATCAAAGTGGCCCATTTTCAGGCATTAAAAAACATTTACCTAAGTATCTACTGCCCTGTATAAAGCTCATGCACTTCAGTCAATGATTCCCTGATGATCAGTGAGGTATTCAGGCCATTAATATAAGAAAAAGAACATATGTAATAAAAATTAAAAAATGAAACATATTACAAAGAAGCTATTTTGTGAAAGGTGTTAACCTTTGTAGTCTGAAAAATATTAACACTTTGAGGGAAAAATTAATAATATGTTATAAAAGTGAAGCTGGAAGATATTTTGTATGTGTTGAAATTGAGGTAAGGAATCTATGTGTGAGTGACTTCTAAAGAGATGTGAATAAAAGATAAGTGAGTTGACAAGGATTTGATATGTGAAATTATAAGTTCTGAAAGTCTAGTTTTTTTTCTTTTTTTTTTTTTTTATTCTCACTTTGGATTGTTTCTCCTTCCACAAGTGTGTGATAGGATGTACCACTAAAGTTCTGCCCAGCTGGGAGGGTTTTCATTTCATGCTATCTTGCAGGGCCATCTCCAAAAGGGACTGTAGCACAGCTCCAATCATTTTTCCTCCACATTCTTACTGAAACTATCTATTTAAAAAACTCTTTTTTTAAATTTTTTGATATGCTAGTCATAAGGGATACCTATGTCACTGTAGGTGTGAGGTGTTTGAGAGACAGGCACTAGTACAGTCGTGGGTGATATGGAACTGGGTTCTAAGCCACCCAGCAGCTTATCTTTACCTCACCTGCATTTTGTGTCAACTGGTATGTGGTTCAAATTTATGTCCTTAACTGTAGAACATGCTGCCTCCAGAACCCAAAGAATTATGTTAGCATTGGGATTACATCTTAGTGGTGAAAGAAATCAGATGCAATAATTCCTATTTTACATTTTTGGTAATATTTCCAAAACCTCAGAACACTAGACACCTGAAACCATCCTGGAACTTTATAATAATATTTTACAAACTCTCAAAGTCATTTGCATCATTTATTATAAGGCTTACACTTTATGCAGTTGTAGGAGCTGGTAGAGATACCTTTGTAAAACTGTTTCATCTGCAAGTAGCTTTAGATCAGTGACTCTGTAGATCAAACTAGCTGTCAATAAGGAAGAAAAGCTAGACATGAATTGTACAAGAGCAAAATAATGCACATATTTGAAATTAAAATAGCATAAAATCTCTGACTTTGACCAGGAAGTGAGATAGAGTCCATTGTTTGCTTATTGATTTTACTGTTGGCCTAGTATTCCTTCTATTCTGTATTATTTTTAAATTATATAATCTCTAGTCCTAATGGAAATAAAGCATAACCTATTTAACTATAAATAAGTAAATCATACCTAGATTGGGTGTTTGGATATCATTGGGCAATATTAAACATAAAAATAAAGCAAATTAAGATTGATATGCCTTCTATCTTAAATTACATAATACTGGTGGTTTTGTAAAAGTAATGTACTAGTTAACATGAAAGATAAATTGAAAAATTACTCAAAATAAGCAATAGTGAAAATTGTTAATTTGCCTAATTTGATGGTGGTTTTAGAACAAATTGAAAATATATTTGAGATTATTTTACAAATAGCTTAAGGGGAAATATGACCCATTTCAGAAAACAAATTAGTGAAAACAAAGCAAACTCAAAGAATGAAATTATCTTCTTAGGTCTCATAATATATTAAATTGTAATAACATTTTTGTCCTCACTTTCCAGTGCTTTGTTTTCTCTTTTAACTTGATGATAAAGTAAAATAAGAACTTTACACAACAAACTTGTAAACTTGAAAATAAGATATTCTGAGTAGATTATAATTAAGATAAATAATGTTATAGAGATTATCATATGAGGGTATTTGATTGTGATTAATTCTTTTATTGGATTATGATACAAATAATTAAAAATTATATTTGAGCTAAGTTTTCTTAGTTTTGTTTTTACTTACAGTTGAAATACTTAGAATTTAATAAATGTGCAGAAAATTTCGGCCATTACACTACAAAAGAGATATGAGACATGAGATATCAGAACTTATCCTTCCCATGGACAGAGGAGCCTGGTGGGCCACAGTCCATGGGGTCGCAAAGAGTCGGACACGACTGAGTGACTAAGCACAGCACAGGACAACACGTTCTGTACATAAAACTATTCTGTATGAAATTACAATGGTGTGTGTATACACACACGCACACACGCACACATACACATATCATAATACATTTGTCAAAACACAAAGAATATACAACACCAAGAGTGAACCCTAACGTAAATCATGGACCTTGGGTGATGATGAGTCAATGTAGGTTCACCAAATGTAACAAATTTATCACTCTGGTAGGGCATGTTGATAATAATAAGCTATGGGGTGGCGGTGGTATATGGGAAATCTCTGTACTTTCTGCTCAATTTTGCTGTTCACCCAAAACTGCTTTAAAAATAAAGTCTACTAAAAACAAAGAAGAAGCACTGTTTTGACCTTCATTATTCAGTGTGTGAATAGCCATTATAAGCATCACTTGGAACTTGTTAGTGCGAGTTCATGGGTTTCATCTCAGACCTACTCAGAATCTCTGGAATCTGTTTTAAAAGGCATTCCACCCAGAAAGGTGTTCTAATGCTCACAGAATTTTGAGAGGCACTATCCTAATACTTCACAAACTTTAATGTGCAAGAATCACTAGGTATTTCATTAAAATGAAGATTCTGATTCAGTAAATCTAGAATGAGGCAGAGATTCTGCACTTTGGGCCAGGTCCAAGGTGATGTCCAGAAGCTGCTGGTATAAAGACCATTAAGGAGTAGCAAGGCTAGAACAAAGCAGTGGAATGAAGCCTTCTCTTCCACTCCAATCTCTCTCCTCTGCCCCCCTGCTCCCAAACAGATATGCTACAATAATGTCTCCAATGTAATGTACCATAGGAAGAGGAAAGAAAACTGTCCACCCTTGGTATAAGCAATAAGTGAGTATCTGCAAGGAATTTAAAAACATTCAGAAATTTGACTAAAATTGGTCCCCTTTAAAAAAAAAAAAAAATCATCTTGTGTTGACAAGTCTAAACATTATCAGGGACAAAATATTCCTCCTCACCAGGAGTCTGTGTATCACCTTCTTGTTTTCTTTTCCTTCTATAATGGCCATAAAGATTTGGAGAAATGGGGCCACAGAAAGTAGGAAAGTTTGATCAGGAATTAAAAACTCCTAATCCCAAAGAAGTCAGGTTTCTCTTTATACCAAGTAAATCCCTTACTTTTCCCTTCCCCATTTTCTCAATAACACTGCAAAGAAGCTTTAAGGAAATGGCTAATATTGTGCATTTGCCTCGGGTAAATCAAGAAATCTCAGGTCTAACTAGAGCTCTGTCCAGCTCTGAAATCGGCAATTATTTAAAATGTATGGAGCTCAAGGAGAAGAGGGAGAAAGATGGAAAGGCAGAAAACAAGGAGGGCAAAACTCCCATAAAGACTTCAACTGAAGCATGGATGTACCACACAAAGATCAAATGAGCAATCCCCTTTCTGAGAAAAGATGATCTAGAATTTCTCAAAGTACAGCTCTTCACACCTGTGTCACATGCAGATTCTTGGGCCTCGCCTAGACTTTCTGAATCACCAATAAACATGAGATAAGAAATCTGCTTTGTTAACAAGCACCCAGAAGATTCACATGCCCAAAGTAGGTTTGCAAAACACTGATTTATTGGACAGCTGAGTTCCAGAAGTTTTACCATGCCAAGTTTTATAGCTCTCTTCTCAACCACCTGGAAAAGCATAGTTTGAGTCCCTAGTGACTAAATGAGAAAGTTCTAGCTGCCCTTCATGGGACTCAACACACCAGTATCCTTCCGAGGACTGAAGGAGTAGGCTTCATATCACTTCTGGAGAACTCTTACTGAATGGCACTCAGCTAAGACCCAATCAGCTTGCATGAGAAACAGTCCTAGGAATTTGTTACTCTGTCTCCCACAGTGAAGGCTTTGAAGATGTTGCTAATTTGGAAAATGTGCCCTCTTCATAAGACTCGGGAAACATTTCTTTCGTGTATTGTATATAGTTGTCCATCTTCTGAACAATTCGATCACTTTTATCTTTGGAATAACTGAATTGTTTAGCTCATCAGATTTCCTTGTCTACACTGACCAGGAGAGCACTTAGAGTTTAGTCTGAGACTTATACTTCACCAAACGGATAGGATTTAATAGCATGCATTTGTGCGTCAGTTTCAGTTCTGACTACTCTTTTTATGATCCTTCTCTTTTTTCCCACTTGCCTTTTTCACCTATATCCAATTTCTTATCTTTCTGTCTTTTATGTATCCTTGTAAACCACTTTAAAATACTTTCTGAAACAAAGCATGTTATAGGCAAATAGATGGGTAGATAGAAAGATAAATCCTTATGGACTTCATTTTCCTTGGTTATAAAATGAGGAATTCAGAGTTGGTGATCACTAACATATCTTCTAAGTTTAAAGCCCAACATTTTATCATAAGTTTTGGTACAACACTGAACTCTCCTTTTAAATATAACATATTTCTGATGTGTTATTGCAACATTTTTCTAAGAGCTTAGTCATAAAAGGGAAGAAATATAAATTTCAAAAAACATTCTGTATTACAAAATGTAATTGCTTTTCACTTCACCTGATTTGGGGATGTTGTTTTAAGACTTTATGAAACCAATAGAAGAAAATAAAAATTATAGTATCAGTAAAAACAAAACAAACAAAACCTTCATCTAAAATTGTAATCAACTTTGTTTATTCCTCAATCTCACACCCACTTTTTTAATCTTCTTTTTCCATCCTTTCCTTCTACCAGTAGATAGGAACACAAAATTTTGATTTGAAAGCAATTAGTTCCAAAGTTTTAATTTTCAAAATGTAACAACATCAAATACTGTGAATGTATTCACACTGAATTGAACACTTACCATGGTTGAAACAGTACATATTCTGCTGTATATATTTATACCACAGTTTTTTAAAGGACAAAAGTTAACAATATCAATCATGAGAGGTTGCTACCTTTAATCCTGACCCTGTGCATTAATACGTTTGTAGTATCCTTTTATTTTTTACATGTATGGATATTGTGTATGCTCCAATAACTATAAGATGGCAGAGGTGATTTATCATTTCTATCTCCTCCTAATAATGCTGCTATTTAAAGAAATATAAACAGCAGTTCACAGAATGCAGCTGCCACTGAAATATCAGAGATATTGTTTTCTCTATAAAGAATTTATTTTTTATCATCCACTGATTTGGATAATGGTTTAGAGTGCTGTCTGGGTATCCTTTCACCCCAAAACACTTGTGATATTTTCAATAGAGCATTGTGCATGTGTGTGCATGCTCAGTGGCTATGTTGATGTCTAACTCTTTGAGACCCAGTGACCTTAGCCCTCCAGGCTTCTCTGTCCATGGGATTTCCCAGACAGCAATACTGAAGTGGGTTGCCATTTTCTTCTACAAGGGATGTTCCCAACCCTGGGATCAAACCCAAGTCTCCTACATTGCAGGCATATTCTTTACCATTGAGCCACCTGGGAATCCCCAAACAGAGCATCATCCCTGCCTAAATAACATACTAGGTCTATTTTCAGCCCATCTAAATGTAGCATATAACCACATTCCTTAAACAAAGGTCTTTGTTTTACCCTAAAAAAAAAATTTAAGTCTTATATATGTAGAGCTAAAGATGTAGCAAGAGATAGACAGATATAGAAAAAACTGTTATTGCCATATTGAAAACCAGCATTTCATATGGACAAGAAAAATGAAAAAAAAAAAAAAACCTCAAAAAAAAGGAGAGAAAATAGAAGAAATTTAAACCAACTTTTATCAAAAAATTTTTGTGTTCTGCAAAGTGTTTGAAATGGAAGAACTTATTGAATTCTGATCCTCTAGCCTCAAAAAAAAAATTAGCATTTGAGACACATATTAGCACATCTCGATTCCACCCTGTCCCTATTTTAATATCATTACCCTAGCTCTAACCCCTGTCTCCATAACGTTACTTCAAAATAATGACTCTTGGACCTCCCCGATAACATAGGTAGAGAGAAACCAGCACAACACAGCCTCATCGTCTCCTTCCTGTTACATCCAAAATGGTGAATGCACCCCTAGGCCCACCCACGATGCATGTCTCTGAGACCAACTTATTTCTTCATGTGTGTATGTTAACAGAAAGGACCACCCTGGCCCAGACAACAATCTCCCCTAATGGCATCACTTTGCTGCACCCACAACAAACCCTAGGGTAATGGAATATTTTGGAAAACCATAGAACCAGGAGTAGCATTCACTGGTCTCCTAGTCCCCATCACAATAAATTCAAGAATTATTTATGACATTTGCAGATTTAACCTTGGTCCCGGGTACATGTAAGGGCAGTAAATGGACAGACAATCCTTCTAGGTGATCAGCCATACAAGAAACCCTCTAAACACATTACCTACTCTTCCTTTGGTCTTCTGCCTCTAGCGGTTGGATCCTCATGCACTACCATCAGTCAAAGTCCCCATCCCTCATTTTATCCTTTTATCCTATCTCTCACTAGCCCAGATTTAAGATGTACTCACTTTTTCACAGTATCAGTCTACACTTTGAATAAATGTAATTGGCTGTCAAATTTTACTTAATCAAATTTCATTAGAGCATTTGCTTCCCACAACTCATGATTATTAAAAGACCTTATATTAAAGAAAACACCCTAAACAGGAAAAAGAAAGGGCAATAATAAACAGATTTTGAGAATATAGAGTCTGTAAGAACAGCCCCTTTTAAAGTCCTTTTGAAGTCTCCTATTGAAATAACCTTTAATCAATATAGTTTAAATCATCAGCATTGTGGCAATAAATTGTTACAAATATTAACAGGAAAAATGGAACAAGTCACATTGTTACAAATATTTTTGTTGCCCTTTTAAAGATACATGAAATACAAGGTTGAACCCAGTGATTTAATGCCTTTTAAACTGTCACCTAAATGTCATGTTCTTTTTAAAATTACAATCTCTTAGTCCTAATGAGTCATAAATTCATTACTGTTAAACTCTTGACTCTGATTCCAGGTTAAAGAGCACTATATAGTTGGTTTACATTTCATTATATCCCATTAAATTGCTTTTGCTATGTTTTTTCAGATATTTACTTACTATTTAGTAATTTTATAGTTAGAACACTAAGGCAATTTTTTAAAACTAAAACTGTAAATTTTATTTCAGAATGTACAGACTTGATCTTATTCACTTTTATAAAACTGATGCCTACTCTAGTGTCTGCCACATTGCTGGCATCTAGTCAATACTGAATAAATTAGGAAAAAATAATTTTCTAGACAACCAAGTCCACCATAAATCTAAGCTGAAATATTATAGTCAGGACACTGTTCCCTAGTCCTCCCTATACAGGACTTGAAACTTCTAAAAGACTGTTTTTGTTTGTTGGCATTCTTCTGGCTTCTTTGTGTCTTTGTATTTTTAAGATGACATTTCTTCAATTTTAAGGTTCCATGGATTATAAAGGAAACGGTTTACAAATAGCTTTATAAGAGAAAAACAAGGAAAAATAGAAACTACCAAAATGAATGTATACATCAATTTTATGATGTAGCCCAGTCATATATGTGTTAAAATGTAAAATTTTACTGCCTTAGAACCAAGCAGACAGAGTATAATGGTAGTGACTTATCTTGTTATTATGACCTGTCTTTGTTTTATTTTCTAGCCCATCAGATGCACTTAGGGCAGGATATGGACTTTGAGGAAGTGTGCTAGATTTCTGTACTCTTTGGGGGAAGTCTATGGGCAGTATTAATCAGGGGCTATGTGTTCCCAGGGCCTTTTTGCTCAGCATCTGTTGTACTATGGATTCCCAACAAAGTGGGAATAGCAAGCATCTCATGTCACAAGGAAAAGCGTAATAATTCTTACCGAGCACAGGTACCGAGAGTACCTCAAAAGAACGAACTTTGGAATGTGTACATATTGAAATGTATATAGTGGAACTGTTTTCATTTAAGCAAATGGTTATGAGAGAATTATCTAAAGTTTAAATTGTTCAGGTTTCCCTTTTCCTATAACCTAGTCTGAATGACTCTATTTTGGAAACTTGAAGGGTTCAAGCAATTGAAGTTTTCACAAAGACAGGTAAAAATGGCCTGCAAGAATGGTAAGAAATGGAGAGAAGAAGGGAGAATCAAAGGTGAAACATAGGCAAAACGTTCTTGGGAACTCTAGGACATTCTAATCCAAATTACCAACTGTTAGTCACCCACCCTGCTTATTTAACTAATATGCGGAGTACACCACGAGAAACGCTGGGCTGGAAGAAGCACAAGCTGGAATCAAGATTGCCAGGAGAAATATCAATAACCTCAGATATGCAGATGACACCACCCTTATGGCAGAAAGTGAAGAGGAGCTAAAAAGCCTCTTGATG
>SJYX01013890.1:329044-412830 GCA_006410675.1 Oreotragus oreotragus | reverse complement strand
GGAGAAATATCAGTAACCTCAGATATGCAGATGACACCACCCTTATGGCAGAAAGTGAAGAGGAGCTAAAAAGCCTCTTGATGGAAGTGAAGGAGGAGAGTGAGAAAGTTGGCTTAAAGCTCAACATTCAGAAAACGAAGATCATGGCATCTGGTCCAATCTCTTCATGGGAAATAGAGGGGGAAACAGTGGAAACAGTGTCAGACTTTATTTTTTTGGGCTCCAAAATCACTGCAGATGGTGACTGCAGCCATGAAATTAGAAGATGCTTACTCCTTGGAAGAAAAGTTATGATCAACCTAGATAGCATATTCAAAAGCAGAGACATTACTTTGCCAACTAAGGTCCATCTAGTCAAGGCTATGGTTTTTCTTGTGGTCATGCATGGATATGAAAGTTGGACTGTGAGGAAAGCTGAGCACCAAAGAATTGATGCTTTTGAACTGTGGTGTTGGAGAAGACTCTTGAGAGTCCCTTGGACTGCAAGGAGATCCAACCAGTCCATTCTGAAGGAGATCAACCCTGGTATTCCTTTGGAAGGAATGATGCTAAAGCTGAAATTCCAATACTTTGGCCACCTCATGCTAAGAGTTGACTCATTGGAAAAGACTCTGATACTGGGAGGGATTGGGAGCAGGAGGAGAAGGGGATGACCGAGGATGAGATGGCTGGATGGCATCACAGACTCGATGGACATGAGTCTGGAGTGAACACCAGGAGATGGTGATGAACAGGAAGGCCTGGCGTGCTGTGATTCATGGGGTCGCAAAGAGTCGGACACGACTGAGCGACTGAACTGAACTATGAGACACATATAAGGACATGATCACTATGGTCCAGAAGAGGCAAAAAAAAAAAAAGTGAAAATTTAAAGTATATAATATCTTTAGTAAATACTGTGAAAGACTACTTTTCTCTTTCATGCATTGGAGAAGGAAATGTCAACCCACTCCAGTATTCTTTCCTGGAGAATCCCAGGGACGGGGGAGCCTGCTGGGCTGCTGTCTATGGGGTCACACAGAGTCGGACACGACTGAAGTGACTTAGCAGCAGCAGCAGCAGCAGTGAAAGCCTAATCAGTGTGATATGTATGTGAATAGTTGAGGCTCATAAATATATTTTGATTTTATATGTATGACAGCTTTAGAAAGTTCTCAAAAGAGATGGCATCTCAACTGAGCTGTGGAAAACATGTATAATTATATTAACATGCAAAATGATTACATTAGTTTTAAAACCTTTCTATGTATAATGCCTTTCCTTGCTACTTACTGCTCTTAGGATGAAATAAACCAGGTTAACCTAGTCTTCAAGGTACTGCAAATTCTGTCACTTACCTGCATATCCAGCCAAATCATAGTTGGTACTATGTATCCCTCCCTTCTACGATTAAGGCTCATTAGTTTTCTATCATTTCCTCTCTGCCTTTTATCTGCAAAATTTATTTGTAATTCATATAAATCTTCAACTCTAGGGACATAGTTTTCTGTTATCTGCTCTATATTTCTGACTTTAGGACTCTGCAGCAATATTTCCTGGCTTCCATGCTGCCTTAGTTTCTTTTAGAGACTGGTAATTAAGGGTTAACAAATTCTTCTAGTGTCATGTATCATTGGGTTCATTCAGTGTGCATATTGGTGCCAGCACCAAATACTTGAAATGTATATTTGTGATTCTTGTCATATCTTCATTTATTTTAAAAATTTATTTACATCAGTAAAGAGATGAAGTTGGAAGGATGATAGTGAATTTTAAAGAATTTAATCAAGTCATTTTTCAAACTGCAGCTGATGTTGCAGATATGGGCCTTATTGGAATAAATCAGTATAGATGCTTCATCAAGGGAGGCATTTGTGCCATTGTGTGAAGATAAAATATTTTTTAAATGGTGCTTTTACCTAGAAAGCATAATATTGTACTCATATGAAAATATCAACATTAATCCTCCAATTATAAATGTTAGGAAGTTTACTGTCTTGTAGGACAGTGTGCTGACTCACTGTATTGATGAGCTCCTTTTGATAAACATGCAGCCACCTTAGATGCCTTACACAGAGACAAACAATTAAGAATGGGAGATTATTATGTTCAATATGTACCTTATTTAAATTTCTGGTGCTTCACTGGGACGTATGTTGATAGAGCACTAAAAGTGGAGAAAGAAATATCATTATTGGTGGCTCATGCCAAAGCAAAAATTGTTCTGGACAAAGTTAAACCAGTAAATTGGAAACAAAGACTTTACTATTGCAATAAGACAGAGCTCAGTCTCATCTTAACTCTACTGAAACAAAAGATGTAAGAGGGTTGGCAGTTTAAGAGCTGAAATGAGCTAGTGGAAAAGTATTAAGGACATTTGTGGGGAGATTGCTTAATAGGATGTATTCAATACACTGAGTTATTCCTGAGTTTGCAGATTTATTTCTCTGGATTAGGCCATCTGTGTTTGTGAATTAGCTCCCACTGGAGTTAGGTTCCCAGACTACCTGAGAAATTTATACACAAGTCTGTTTTAAAGGGATGGTACCAGGGTCCAGCCCTGGTTGGATCCAGAGTATCTGAAGTGTGGACAGTGTGGCAAGAGAGATATATTGATATTGAGACAGATAAGGAAAGAATTTGCAGTTAGGAGAACAGAGGAGAGAAAAGAAGTTGATATTCCTTGGTTTACATAGAAAACCAATAAAGCCCAAAGACAAGGGACTTGCACCAATCACATAGGCTGCAGGTGCCCTCCCGGTCTCCAGAGGGAGTGAAGACGCAAAGCACCTTCCCATTCAGGTCTTAGAAGCCCAGGCAAATAACTGAACACGGAGGGCCCCTGTGCTCCAAGGGATCAGCCTGAAAAAGAGAGTAAGAGAATGAAAGGAAGAAAGAAAGAACGACATGGGGGAACCAGGCTTTTGTGGAACGTCCCATCTCTTTATTTTTCAGGGAAGCTTTTATACTTTAAGTTGTACATAGAGATAAATGTAAGAAGCAGAGTCACGCAGGGTCAGCTGCTCTGACCCTTATCTAAAGACAGAGTGTTCTTTGCATACCTTTGTTCTTACAAAGGTCTTACATTTGTTTACAATATCTTCTGGTCTGGAGATCGATTAACATTTTATGGCCCATCTTTCTTTCTATTGATAAAGGTTAGTCAATCAGAAAACTTGTTTTTCCTTAAGATCTGCTTAGTCTTAAGATAGTGATAAAGTTATATTCTTACACAGCAAGGATACAATGATTTATAACAAAGAAAGAGGAGTACAGTGATTTATAACAAAGTGAAAATTCATTAACTCAAAAGTCTAGTATTGCTAACATCAAAACTTCTATATTTCTTTTTCTACATTCCAATTGCATTGATTAACATACTCCCAGGTGCCTAAGGGTATGGAGGCCTGGCGGCAATCGTTAACTCAGCACTGAAACCCTTCACCAACATGATTTTTATCTTTAGAAAAGCCCTATGCTAAGACTTTCAAAATACTCCGAACTCTCTGTGCTATTTATGGCTCTATATTTCTTTTTCTACATTCCAATTGCATTGATTAACATACTCCCAGGTGCCTAAGGGTATGGAGGCCTGGCGGCAATCATTAACTCAGCACTGAAACCCTTCACCAACATGATTTTTATCTTTAGAAAAGCCCTATGCTAAGACTTTCAAAATACTCTGAACTCTCTGTGCTATTTATGGCTGAGAGGTTGTGAACAATCATGTGCATAGTAGCAAGAGTGTGGATAAACCTGTCACACAAGCTAGACTGCCAGCAGAGAGGTTTGAGCTGAGACGATCCTTTTATATGAAGGAGATTATTAACTGGAGCTCTAAGTTAATTTTCCAGAGAGAAATGGTTGGGGATAGCCCCTGTTAATGTCAGAAGAGTGTAGTATAACAGACATATTTTGGTTTCAGGGGTAGATGCTCGAGCAGATCCAGGGGATCCCTTTGAGTCCTGATCTGCCTTTGCACATCAGGTCTCTTCCTCATGACCTTTGCCATGGGTGTGATCTCCCCTGCTGGCTCCCTTGGGAAAGACATTCCTAGGCTGTAAAACAGACAAGATCTTTTTAAAATATTTAGATCTCAAAGTCACAGAGAATTAATATACAGTTATTTATTATTTTTTTTTATTTTGTTTTGTCTTTTGGCCATGCTACTCAGCTTGAAGGATTTTAGTTCCCTGATCAGGGATCGAGCACAGGCCATGACAGTGAAAGCCCAGATTGCTAACACTATATTGCCAGGAAATTTCCTATTGTTAAAACTCTTCTAAAGTAAATTCTCTAAGAAAAGTAAGGTCAGGGCCTAGAGTTCTGAAAGAGTCTTTCTAAAGTTTAGTCAGGTTGAGGGACTATTACAGCTATCTTGATCACTTACTTTTGATTTTGCAGATACTATTGTTGCTTATTTTGTTATTTGAATCATTTCCTGGATGACCTAATTGACTTAACAGTTAGTTTAATGGGACCAAAAGAAGATGGCTACCCTAGCTTGTCTGACTGCATTGTTAACAGCTTTTTTTTTTTTGGATACAGGCAATGCAATAGTGTAGGAATGGATTGTAACAAATGGAAATAATACATTTATGCCATGTTAATCAATGTTTTGAGAATCATGAGGTTCATAAATTATAAACAAATTACTCTCAGTTTGAAAAGCAATTTCTCTCTCTCTCTCTCTCTCTTTGATCCTAGATTTGTTACTTCTTGTTAGGCTCTGAAATGTAAAACTTACTATTGGGCATACGAACATTCTTTGATGTAACCTTCTCCTTGTGAGCTGGATTTCTAACTAGCTATAAGGAGTTTAAAACTGCATTTCATAATTAAAATAGTGTATTTCAAATAAAGTAAAAGTTAGTTCTTACAGCATGATTATGTTTCAGGAGTGGTCTGTCATAGTATGCAAATTCCTTGGACAGCTATTGCCTCCCTAGCTTATCTTCTGATAGATGATTTTTTCTTTAATTTCTATTGGATGAAAATCAAACACTACTCTGCCTGCTCTATTGTCTTAAATGAATGTGGTCCTAAAGGGAAGGTGAAAAGTAAAACTCTTTCAATGACTACATTAAAAAATTCCAATTTGTCTAATATTTATTCAGACTTATGGGCACTGTAGAGGGAATAAAAAGCAGTATATTTGGTATATGGGTCTCAACTTTTTGAGAAGTAATCAGTGAAATTACCACAAAGGAAGGGCTCTGCTATAAACTGAATGTTTGTGTCCTTAAAATTCATGGAGGCTGGGCTTTTGGGAAGTAATTAGTGCCTTTATAAAAGAGATTCCAGAGAACTCCCTTGCTCTTTTTTTCATGTGAGGATTCAGCCAGACAGTGGCCTTCTATGAACCAGAAAGTGGGCTCTCACAAGATACCATCTCTGTCAGTACCTTAATTTTGGACTTCCTAGCCTTCGGAACTATTAGCAATAATTTTCTGTTTTTTATAAACCATACAGTCTGTGGTATTCCATTATAACAGCTTAAATATTCTAATACATGTCCAGAATAGACATGTGAGAGTTGTGCCAAATGTAAATGTTAGAGAGAAGGTCTTCATGGTTAGGAGGTGAGGACAGCCCACTCAATGGATGCCAGTGGAACATCTTCCTTAGCTACACTAAAGTTAGCATTTTGGGATCAAAAATAGTGACTACAGAGCTAACGACACAGATCATGATGGTATCAACACAAAGGACTCTTCCTTTATAAAGGTGCTGAATGGTTAATTTGCTAGTAGTATAATTATATTTAAGCTCCAATATCATATCGCAGGGAAGTCAGCCAATTGCCTAGAGACATGTTATCTACATTAGAATCAGTGCATAGTGAAGGAGTTTGTTCACTCTAGAGGTAGTTCCTCAGGAGGCTGTTTAGAAGTTTCTATTAATCAAGTCCCTGAAAGTGAAAAGTGAAAGTGTTTGTTGCTCAGTCCTGTCTGACTCTTTGCAACTCCATGGACTCCAGCTCCCAGGCTTCTCTGTCGATGGAATTCTTCAGGCAAGAATACTGCAGTAGGGTGCCATTACCTTCTGCAGGAGATCATCCCAACCCAGAGATCAAATCCAGGTCTCCTGCATTGCAGGCAGATTCTTTACCATCTGAGCCACCAGGGAAGCAATTCCTTGGTAGTGCCTTAATTTCTTCTCATTCCTAACTTTGATTTCAGACTGCATAGCCAATTTGAGATATATGCAAGAAAGTTGCCTTTTCGGGTAAATAAGAATTAACTATTTGGTTTTCAATCAAATATGAATAATATTACACATTTTAAACAAAAAGAAAACAATACACTTTGGATATATTAGGATAAAAAAATAGTAACACAGTTTGACAGATTGATTGCATGTCACCATGGAGAAGGATAATAAAGATTAGTGTTTATGTTTTACCTACCAAAAGATTGACTGGAGAGCATTCACACAAATAGGGAATTTTTTTTTTTTTTTTTTAAGATACACCTGAATCATAATAAGGGTTCTACCAGTAAGGACCTTTCCAGTTCTGCAGGAAACCACTGGCCTTAGGGTATGGCCCGTCTGGGAGGTGGGGCCATTTATCACATTTGGCTAGAGGGCCTGGAGGGCTTCCTTGTGTGGCTCAGTCAGTAAAGAATCTGCCTGCAATACTGGAGACCTGGTTTCCATCCTTGGGTTGGGAAGATCCCTTGGAGAAGGAAATGGCAGCTCACTCCAGGATTCTTGCTTGGAGAATACCCAGGATTCTGGTGGGCTACTGTCCATGGGGTTGCAAAGAGTTGGACAAGACTGACTGACACAGAGGGCCTGGATGCCTGACAGTAGGTGCTTGGGCACTGCAGAACAAATTGTGCATGTGCTTGCTGTCCCATGTTCACCCACACGTCCTGGAATAGATCCTTGTTTCTGAGCTCTGTAGAAATAGTCAGGGACTTCAGGGAACCTATCATGCCTAGATCCACCTGGCTCTGAAACAAGGACGTTATGTTCTGTCAAAGCTGGATCTCAAGCCATTTAGGATCTGACCAGGGCCACAACTGATGAAAGACACCTGGGAACCACGAATTCCAGACAAACCTCAAGTCCTTTAAAGATAGCAAAGCTTTATGGGGTCTGACTGAAACCTCTTTTGCAGCTTCTTGGTCAGTGGTACTGTGCGGGGGACTACTGGTCCCTGGAAGATGGCTTAGTGGGCCAAGATAGGCTGCTTTCCTACAAGTCTACAGAACCAGGTGCCTCCTGGATGGACTGTGCACCCTAGTGAAATGTGCACGCACATATTCTCTGACTCCACTCCTGGAAATCAGGTACAGAGCATTTCAGTTCTTCCTTATGCCTCTTAATTTGTTGCTCTTTCTTTCTCTAAGCTTTTTTTTTTTTTTTAAGTATGTTTTTAATTGGTCACTTGAACCTTTTTGTACCATGGCTACTTATCTGTGCACCCTAGTGAAATGTGCACGCACATATTCTCTGACTCCACTCCTGGAAATCAGGTACAGAGCATTTCAGTTCTTCCTTATGCCTCTTAATTTGTTGCTCTTTCTTTCTCTAAGCTTTTTTTTTTAAGTATGTTTTTAATTGGTCACTTGAACCTTTTTGTATCATGGCTACTTAAAATCTTATGTAGATATTTCCAACATCTCTGTCATCTCAGTGTTGACATCTATTGATTTTTTTTTTTTTAAGTTCAGTTTAAGATCTTACTAGTTCTTGGTGTGACAGGCAATTTCCTTTTGAAATCATACATGTTCTTATTATGCTATGAGATTTTATTTTTATTTAAAACTTCTTAAAAATTAGCTTTTCCTTCTGCTGCTCTAGCAGAAGAAAAGAGAACTCTAGCTTTTTACTACCAAAAGATGAGGGGTGGGGGGTGTTCCCCAGTAGGTCTTCATTAACATCCCAGTGGGGATGGTCCTTTTTAGAGCAGAGTAGGATTGGAGATTTCATTCCCAATGAGATCTCCTCTGACACTGTGTGATCATGGCCTCATTATTAACAGCAATGATGAAATTCCCGACTGTCTGTTAGTCTTCTCTTGCAATAGATCAGGGGATTCCTTGGTAGCTCAGCTGGTAAAGAATCCGCCCACAATGCAGGAGACCCCGGTTACATTCCTGGGTGGGAAAGACCCCCTGGAGAAGGGATAGGCTACCCACTCCAGTATTATTGGGCTTCCCTTGTGGCTCAGATGGCAAAGAATCTGCCTGCAATATGGGAGACCCGGGGTTTAATCCCTGGGTTGGGAAGATTCCCTGGAGAGGGCATGGCGACCCACTCCAGTGTTCTTGTCTAGAGAATCCCCAGGGACAGAGGAGCCTGGCAGGCTACAGTCCATGGGGTTGCAAAGAGTTGGGCATGGCTTAGCAACTAAGCACAGCACAGCATACCACCTCAGAAAAGAAAATAGGTCTCATTGCCATTGGAGGTAGGATATCAAGCTCCCTATATGATCCACTGATTCAAAACAGGGAGGCATTTCATTATAGGCTAGTGGCGATGAAAGTCCTGGCTCCCTACTTGTCATTTCTTACACTATTTTCAGTTCAGTCGCTCAGTCGTGTCCGACTCTTTGTGACCCCATGAATCAGAGCACGCCAGAACTCCCTGTCCATCACCAACTCCTGGAGTTCACTCAGACTCCCCTCCATCGAGTCTGTGATGCCATCCAGCCATCTCAACCTTGGTCGTCCCCTTCTTCTGCCCCTAATCCCTCCCAGCATCAAAGTCTTTTCCAATGAGTCAACTCTTCACATGTGGAGTAATAATCCATTTCTGAACTGTAATGAAAAGCTAAAGATCTAGGATCTCGATTCAGCCCTTGCATGTGTAGTTGGGACAGGGGCCCAGTTTTTTTTTTTTTTTTTTTTTTTTCTGTGACATTGAGCAGATGTAGAGCAAATAACTATCCAAAAGCTTTCTTTTTCTGTCCCTTTATCTCAAAGTAACAGATACTTGTTGGCACTTTTTTTGTCTACATCCATTGGCTTTTCTGGGTTGCCAGCTGCTTCAACTACAAGCCTTGAGAAAACGCATGGAACCTACCACCATGTGCTTCCTCTGGTCCTAATTACCCTTACTCATGTGACTTCTCTCTAGTCTTAAGAATCTTCTTATATTTGTTTTATTTACAATGTCAAATATTTTTAGTTTTTCTTAGTGGGAGAAATAAGGTAAAACACCTCCACTCCATCTTCCCAGAGGTAGAGATCAACAGTTAAGTGTTTTAATAAATGACAAAACTAGTAGCCTATGCTTTCAAAAAGTAACAAGTAAAAGAAAGGACACAATGAGCCAATATAAAGGAGACCCAGAGTGAGAAACTCTGAAACAAAATGAGGATAATCTTTGTCGGGTACCTGGCTTAAACAGTATACTGCTTTAAAATAAACTCTGAACATTTTTTTTAAACCTTGTTTCCCTTGTTAGATAATTTGATGACTCATAATTTCAGCCTTTTTTTTAAAATCTAAGTCTTGAGAAATTTTGGTTTTTAAATTTCACCCCATTTTGGCTTCACATGTAATTGTTTTATTGTTAGATAATGAAATGATTATTTACTTGTCGCTGTTCTATAGAATTATTTATAACAGAGGAATGTAAGTAACAAGTGGAAATTTTAGGTGATCATATGTACTTGTCAGTATTACCTCAGCCTCAAAATATTGAAAACTTCAAATATTTATCCATGATACTGCCATATTATCTAGGGCAAATACTTGAAAAAGTTAAGAAACTATGATAATCCTTGAATGGAAGTAAAAATGTTCTTTTGTGGCCCTTTCTGTTAGCATTAGTTGTATTTTGGCACATGCCTAGAACAGGATTCAGTTGAGAAGTAATTGAAAGACGAGGATATCCATAAAATATTTGTAAAGTTTTCTCTTTGACTTTTTGTTGTGTCTTCATATAACTTCTATCAATGCAGCCAAACTTTTTTTATGAAGGTAAGTATTTCTAAGAAACTGAAATTTAGTTTGATGTTTGACTCAAGCACTTTGTTTTTTAAGAATAAATTCGATACAAATATACNCCAATACTGTTTCCACTGTTTCCCCATCTATTTCCCATGAAGAGATTGGACCAGATGCCATGATCTTCGCTTTCTGAATGTTGAGCTTTAAGCCAACTTTTTCACGCTCCTCTTTCACTTTCATCAAGAGGCTTTTTAGTTCCTCTTCAATTTCTGCCAGAAGGGTGGTGTCATCTGCATATCTGAGGTTATTGATATTTCTCCCAACAATCCTGATCGAGCTTGTGTTTCTTCCAGTCCAGCGTTTCTCATGATGTACTCTGCATAGAAGTTAAATAAGCAGGGTGACAATATACAGCCTTGACATATTCCTTTTCCTATTTGGAACCAGTCTGTGGTTCCATGTCCAGTTCTAACTGTTGCTTCCTGACCTGCATACAGATTTCTCAAGAGGCAGTTTAGATGGTCTGGTATTCCCATCTCTTTCAGAATTTTCCATAGTTTATTGTGATCCACACAGTAAAATGCTTTGCCATAGTCAATAAAGCAGAAATAAATGTTTTTCTGGAACTCTCTTGCTTTTTCCATGATGCAGCGGATGTTGGAAATTTGATCTCTGGTTCCTCTGCCTTTTTTAAAACCAGCTTGTACATCTGGTAGTTCATGGTTCACTTATTGCTGAAGCCTGGCTTGGAGAATTTTGAGCATTACTTTACTAGCATGTCAGATGAGTGTAATTGTGCGGTAGTTTGAGCATTCTTTGGCATTGCCTTTCTTTAGGATTGGAATGAACACTGACCTTTTCCAGTTCTGTGGCCACTGCTGAGTTTTCCAAATTTGCTGGCATATTGAGTGCAGCACTTTCACAGCACCATCTTTCAGGATTTGAAACAGCTCAACTTGAATTCTATCACCTCCACTAGCTTTGTTCATAGTCATGTTTTCTAAGGGCCACTTGACTTATTCCAGGATGTCTGGCTCTAGGTGAGTGATCACACCATCGTGGTTATCTTGGTCATGAAGCTCTTTCTTTGTACAGTTCTTCTGTGTATTCTTGCCTCCTCTTCTTAATATCTTCTGCTTCTGTTAGGTCCCTACCATTTCTGTCCTATATTGAGCCCATCTTTGCATAAAATGTTCCCTTGGTATCTCTAATTTTCTTGAAGAGACCTCTAGCCCTTCCCATTCTGTTGTATTCCTCTATTTCTTTGCATTGATCCTTGAGGAAGGCTTTCTTATCTCTTCTTGCTATTCTCTGAAACTCTGCATTCAGATGCTTATATCTTTCCTTTTCTCTTTTGCTTTTCACTTCTCTTCTTTGCACAGCTATTTGTAAGGCTTCCTCAGACAGCCATTTTGCTTTTTTGCATTTTTTTCCCCCATGGGGACTGTCTTGATCCCTGTCTCCTGTACAATGTCNGTCGTGAAGATCTTTTCTGTACAGTTCTGTGTATTCTTGCCACCTCTTCTTAATATCTTCTGCTTCTGTTAGGTCCATACCATTTCTGTCCTTTGTCGAGCCCATCTTTGCATGAAATGTTCCCTTGGTATCACTAATTTTCTTGAAGAGATCTCTAGTCTTTCCCATTCTGTTCTTTTCCTCTATTTCTCTGCATTGATCACTGAGGAAGGCATTCTTATCTCTTTCTTTCTTGCTGTTCTTTAAAACTCTGCATTCAGATGCTTATATCTTTCCTTTTCTCCTTTGCTTTTCACCTCTCTTCTTTTCGCAGCTATTTGTAAGGCCTCCTCAGACAGCCATTTTGTTTTTTTGCATTTCTTTTCCATGGGGATGGTCTTGATCCCTGTCTCCTGTATAATGTCATGAACCTCATTCCATAGTTCATCAGGCACTCTGTCTATCAGATCTAGTCCCTTAAATCTATTTCTCACTTCCATTGTGTAATGATAAGGGATTTGATTTAGGTCATACCTGAATGGTCTAGTGGTTTTCCCTACTTTCTTCAATTTCAGTCTGAATTTGGCAATAAGGAGTTCATGATCTGAGCCACAGTCTGCTCCCAGTCTTGTTTTTGCTGACTGTATAGAACTTCTCCATCTTTGGCTGCAAAGAAGATAATCAATCTGATTTCAGTGTTGACCATCTGGTGATGTCCATGTGTAGAGTCTTCTCTTGTGTTGTTGGAAGAGGGTGTTTGCTATGACCAGTGCATTCTCTTGGCAAAACTCTATTAGCCTTTGCCCTGCTTCATTCCATATTCCAAGACCAAATTTGCCTGTTACTCCAGGTGTTTCTTGACTTCCTACTTTTTCATTCCAGTCCCCTATAATGAAAAGGATATGTTTTGGGGGTGTTAGTTCTAAAAGGTCTTGTAGGTCTATCCTTGTATAATCTGCAGAAGTGCGCCGGCTGTGACAGACCTCGCAGAAGAGTGGCCGAGAGGAGCTACCCCTCGTCCGAGGTCAGGGGTGGCGGCCGAGAGGAGCAACTGCAAGTCCAAGGAGTGGTGGCTGCACGGGGCACAGGAACGCCAAGAGGATCTACTCCACGTTCAAGGTCAGGAGGGGCAGCAGTGAGGAGATACCCCTCATCCAAGGTAAAGAGCAGCAGCTGCACATTGCTAGAGCAACCGTGAAGAGATACTCCACACCCAAGGTAAGAGAAACCCAAGTAAGATGGTAGGTGTTGTGAGAGGGCATCAGAGGGCATTTTCTGATTTTGTCAGTAACCTGTTGGTTATTTAGAAAAGTGTTGTTTAATCCCCATGTGTTTGTGTTTCTTATAGTCTTTTTCTTGTAATTGAAATCTAGTCTCATAGCGCTGTGGTCAGAGAAGATGCTTGATACAATTTCAGTTTACTTAAACTTACTGAGGTTTGATTTGTCACCCAAGATGTGGTCTATCCTGGAGAATGTTCCATGTGCACTTGAGAAGAAGGTGTATTCTTCTGCATTTTGAAGAGATACTCCACACCCAAGGTAAGAGAAACCCAAGTAAGATGGTAGGTGTTGTGAGAGGGCATCAGAGGGCATTTTCTGATTTTGTCAGTAACCTGTTGGTTATTTAGAAAAGTGTTGTTTAATCCCCATGTGTTTGTGTTTCTTATAGTCTTTTTCTTGTAATTGAAATCTAGTCTCATAGCGCTGTGGTCAGAGAAGATGCTTGATACAATTTCAGTTTACTTAAACTTACTGAGGTTTGATTTGTCACCCAAGATGTGGTCTATCCTGGAGAATGTTCCATGTGCACTTGAGAAGAAGGTGTATTCTTCTGCATTTGGATGGAATGTCCTGAAGATATCAATGAGATCCATCTCATCTAATGTATCCTTTAAGTCTTGTGTTTCCTTATTAATTTTCTGTTTTGATGATCTATCCATTGGTGTGAGTGGGGTGTTAAAAGTCTCCTACTATTATTGTGTTACTGCTAATTTCTCTTTTTATGTCTGTTAGTGTTTGTCTTATGTATGAGGTGTTCCTATGTTGGCACATAGATATTTACAATTGTTGTCTTCCTCTTGGATTGATCCCTTGATCATTATGTAGTGTCCTTCCTTATCTCTTGTAATCTTATTTATTTTAAGGTCTATTTTATCAGATATGAGAATTGCTACTTCAGGTTTCTTTGCTTCCCATTTGCATGGAATATATTTTCTCACTTTCAGTCTATATATGTCTTGAGGCCTGAAGTGGCTTTCTTGTAGACAGCATATATATGAATCTTGTTTTTGTATCCATTCAGCCAGTTTGTGCTTTTTGGTTGGAGCATTTAATCCATTTACATTTAAAATAATTATTGATATATATGTTCCTATTGCCATTTTCTAATTGTTTGGGGTTGATTTTGTGGATCTTTTTTCTTCTCTTGTATTTTTTGACTATATAAGTCACTTTAACATTTGTTGTAAAGCTGATTTGGTGGTACTGAATTCTCTTAGCTTTTGCTTGCCTGAAAAGCTTTTGATTTCTCCATCAATTTTGAATGAGATCCTTGCTAGTTACAATAATCTTGGTTGTAGATTTTTCCCTTTCAGTACTTTAAATATATCCTGCCATTCCCTTCTGCCCTGAAGAGTTTCTGCTGAAAGATCAGCTGTTAAGCATATGGGGTTTCCCTTGTATGTTACTTTTTGCTTCTCCCTTGCTGATTTAGTATTCTTTCTTTGTGTTTAGTCTTTGTTAGTTTGATTAATATGTGTCTTGGTGTGTTTCTCCTTGGCTTTATCCTGTATGGGACTCTTTGTGCCTCTTGGATTGATTGGCTATTTCCTTTTCCATGTTGGAAAAATTTTCAACTATAATCTCTTCAAAATTTTCTCATACCCTTTCTTTTTCTGTTCTTCTGGGACCCCTATAATTAGATTGTTGGTGCATTTGATATGGTCCCAGAGGTCTCTGGCCCACTCCAGTGTTCTTGCCTGGAGAATCCCAGGGACAGGGGAGCCTGCTGGGCTGCCGTCTATGGGGTCACACTGAGTCGGACACGACTGAAGTGACTTAGCAGCAGCAGCAGCAGAGGTCTCTGAGACTGTCCTCAGCTCTTTTCATTCTTTTTACTTTATTCTGCTCTTCAGAAGTTATTTCCACCATTTTATCTTCCAGCTCACTGATTCATTGTTCTGCTTCAGATATTCTGCTATTGATTCCTTCTAGAGTATTTTTAATTTCAGTAATTGTGTTGTCTCTGTATGCTTTTTCTTTGATTCTACCAGGTCTTTGTTAATTGATTCTTGCGTTTTCTCCATTTTGTTTTGAAGGTTTTTAATCATCTTTACTATCATTATTCTGAATTCCTTTTCAAGTTTTTCAGGAAATTTCAAGAAATTTTCCCATTTCCTCTTCATTTATTTAGATTTCTGTGTTTCCAGTTTGTTCCTTCATTTGTGCAGTATTTCCTGCCTTTTCATTTTTTTAAAAAAAGTTATTGTGTTTGTGGTCTCCTTTTCCTAGGCTTCAAGCAAAGTTGATATTTCCTTGAAGAAGGTTGAATTCTTTCTTCCATTTTGTTTCTGCCCTCCTAAGTTTGGTCCAGTGGTTTGTGTGAGCTTCATAAAGGGTGAGATTTGTGCTGAGTTTTTGTTTGTTTCTTTTTTTTTCCTCTGATGGGCAAGGCTGAGTGAGGTGGTACTCCTGTCTGCTGATGATTGGGTTTGTACTTTTATTTTCTTTGTTGTTTTATTTGAGGCATCCTGCATAGGGTGCTGTAGTGGTTGGGTGATGCTGGGTCTTGCATTACAGTGGTTTTCTTTGTGTGAGTTCTCACTATTTGATACTCCCTAGGGTTGATTCTCCAGAGAAGGCAATGGCACCCCACTCCAGTACTCTTGCCTGGAAAATCCCATGGATGGAGGAGCCTGGTAGGCTGCAGTTCATGGGATTGTGAAGAGTCAAACATGACTGAGGGACTTCACTTTCACTTTTCACTTTCATGCATCAGAGAAGGAAATGGCAACACACTCGTGTTCTTGCCTGGAGAATCCCAGGGACAGGGGAGCCTGGTGGGCTGCCGTCTATGGGGTCACACAGAGTCGGACATGACTGAAGTGACTTAGCAGCAGCAGCAGCAGTAACAGGGTTGGTTCTCTGGTGGTCTAGGGTCTTGGAGTCAGTTCTCCCACTCCAAAGGCTCAGGGTTTGATCTCAGAAATTAAGTTTGCCATCAACTTCCTCACGATGGGCTTTACCTTCATAGAACCTTAAGAAAAGTGGTATGCATCCACATTTTAAGCCTCTCTTTCCAGAAGTTCCTTAATTTCAGACAAGTTCTTTAATCTGACGAATCACTCTCCAGGTGCTTCCTGGACTGGGTCTTTGCCCATATTACAATTTTTAACTGTAATACAACTATTATTGCTACTGTCACTACTACAACAAAAATGACAGAAACAATGATTACTTCTATTTTAAAATATAGTCTCAGCACTTAATACAACCTTCATTAAAACCCTGCTTACTGAATTTTGAGTGAGGCTTCATGCTAGCTACTAAAGAAGCAGTCCCAGTTCTCAAAGTGTATATTCTAGTGGTAGGGGAAAAGAATAAAAAAGCAAATAATAATAACAACCAAATAACCACTGATGTTGGTAAATGTTTTCAAGAAAGTAAACTTAGTGATAGAAAAGATTAAATTGAACAATTTAGTTAGGTCAGGTTTTCCCTTGAGGAAGTCATATTTCACTGAAAACTAAAAGATCAGTTAGCCACTCAAAGAGCCAGGGGTAAATGGAAACAAAAATAAGCTCCTTGAATTAGGAAAAACTAAAAAATGTAATGACGGTGAAGATGTTATAGAATTTAGATTTTATTCTAAGCTCTCTGGGAAGTCACTGAAAAGATTTAAAGCAGGAAGTGGTTTGTGCTCAATTTTTATGGGCTCGGTCACTTAATTATGTCTGCCTCTTTGCAATCCCATGGACTATAGCCCACAAGTCTTCTGTGTCCATGGGATTCTCCAGGCAAGAATACTGGAGTGGATTGCCATTTCCTGCTCCAGGGAATCTTCCTGACCTAGGGATGAAATCTGCATCTCCTGCATTGGCAGGCAGATTCTTTAGCACTGAGCCACCCAGGAATCCTTAACTAGCAACAGAATTTACATTTTATTCTACACTCCATGGGGAGTAATTGAAAAGATTTAAGCCAGGAAGTGGCATAATTTTATTTATATCTTTAAAAGATTACTCTAGCTCTTCCTTTTCCAGCAATATTAGGCTAGGTAATGAGCGACTGAACTGAACTGAATTTAGACAAACTAATCAAACCTTCACATTTATCCTAGTCCTTAAATTTTTCTTACAAATAAAACTCCAATAACTATAGCTAGGACACAACAAAACAGAGCCAGGCACATTAAAAAACACACATATACACACCAGAAAAATCAAAACAACTGGGGCTCCAGATTTTGGAACCATAGTTCACAGATTTTTAAACTATACTTACTATGTCCTTATTTAATTCAGCCAAGAACTAAAAGCAATAAAAATGATATATGTTTGAAAAAGAATCAAATAGAAACTGAAATTAAAAAAATATGATAGAAGATACAACTTGAAAGGTGAGTTTAACTTCAGGTTACAATCTGTACATGGCTGAGGAGAGAATTAATAGGCTGGAAGTCAGGTCAGAGGAAAGTATCCAAAATGACTCATAGACAAAAAGAATTCACACAGACACCCACACACATAAGGCAAAGAGAGAGATAGGGAGAATACTAATAATGGTAGAATTCAAAATAATACAAAATAATAGTTACTAAAGGAAATAAGACAAAGACTGGAGGAGAAGAAATACCTGAGAGTATTTTCCAAAATTATTAGAAGGCAAAAGGCCCAGTAACCCCCTGGCAAGATAAACACACACACACACACACACACACACACACATTTAGTCTTTGTTAGTTTGATTAATATGTGTCTTGGTGTGTTTCTCCTTGGCTTTATCCTGTATGGGACTCTTTGTGCCTCTTGGATTGATTGGCTATTTCCTTTTCCATGTTGGAAAAATTTTCAACTATAATCTCTTCAAAATTTTCTCATACCCTTTCTTTTTCTGTTCTTCTGGGACCCCTATAATTAGATTGTTGGTGCATTTGATATGGTCCCAGAGGTCTCTGGCCCACTCCAGTGTTCTTGCCTGGAGAATCCCAGGGACAGGGGAGCCTGCTGGGCTGCCGTCTATGGGGTCACACTGAGTCGGACACGACTGAAGTGACTTAGCAGCAGCAGCAGCAGAGGTCTCTGAGACTGTCCTCAGCTCTTTTCATTCTTTTTACTTTATTCTGCTCTTCAGAAGTTATTTCCACCATTTTATCTTCCAGCTCACTGATTCATTGTTCTGCTTCAGATATTCTGCTATTGATTCCTTCTAGAGTATTTTTAATTTCAGTAATTGTGTTGTCTCTGTATGCTTTTTCTTTGATTCTACCAGGTCTTTGTTAATTGATTCTTGCGTTTTCTCCATTTTGTTTTGAAGGTTTTTAATCATCTTTACTATCATTATTCTGAATTCCTTTTCAAGTTTTTCAGGAAATTTCAAGAAATTTTCCCATTTCCTCTTCATTTATTTAGATTTCTGTGTTTCCAGTTTGTTCCTTCATTTGTGCAGTATTTCCTGCCTTTTCATTTTTTTAAAAAAAGTTATTGTGTTTGTGGTCTCCTTTTCCTAGGCTTCAAGCAAAGTTGATATTTCCTTGAAGAAGGTTGAATTCTTTCTTCCATTTTGTTTCTGCCCTCCTAAGTTTGGTCCAGTGGTTTGTGTGAGCTTCATAAAGGGTGAGATTTGTGCTGAGTTTTTGTTTGTTTCTTTTTTTTTCCTCTGATGGGCAAGGCTGAGTGAGGTGGTACTCCTGTCTGCTGATGATTGGGTTTGTACTTTTATTTTCTTTGTTGTTTTATTTGAGGCATCCTGCATAGGGTGCTGTAGTGGTTGGGTGATGCTGGGTCTTGCATTACAGTGGTTTTCTTTGTGTGAGTTCTCACTATTTGATACTCCCTAGGGTTGATTCTCCAGAGAAGGCAATGGCACCCCACTCCAGTACTCTTGCCTGGAAAATCCCATGGATGGAGGAGCCTGGTAGGCTGCAGTTCATGGGATTGTGAAGAGTCAAACATGACTGAGGGACTTCACTTTCACTTTTCACTTTCATGCATCAGAGAAGGAAATGGCAACACACTCGTGTTCTTGCCTGGAGAATCCCAGGGACAGGGGAGCCTGGTGGGCTGCCGTCTATGGGGTCACACAGAGTCGGACATGACTGAAGTGACTTAGCAGCAGCAGCAGCAGTAACAGGGTTGGTTCTCTGGTGGTCTAGGGTCTTGGAGTCAGTTCTCCCACTCCAAAGGCTCAGGGTTTGATCTCAGAAATTAAGTTTGCCATCAACTTCCTCACGATGGGCTTTACCTTCATAGAACCTTAAGAAAAGTGGTATGCATCCACATTTTAAGCCTCTCTTTCCAGAAGTTCCTTAATTTCAGACAAGTTCTTTAATCTGACGAATCACTCTCCAGGTGCTTCCTGGACTGGGTCTTTGCCCATATTACAATTTTTAACTGTAATACAACTATTATTGCTACTGTCACTACTACAACAAAAATGACAGAAACAATGATTACTTCTATTTTAAAATATAGTCTCAGCACTTAATACAACCTTCATTAAAACCCTGCTTACTGAATTTTGAGTGAGGCTTCATGCTAGCTACTAAAGAAGCAGTCCCAGTTCTCAAAGTGTATATTCTAGTGGTAGGGGAAAAGAATAAAAAAGCAAATAATAATAACAACCAAATAACCACTGATGTTGGTAAATGTTTTCAAGAAAGTAAACTTAGTGATAGAAAAGATTAAATTGAACAATTTAGTTAGGTCAGGTTTTCCCTTGAGGAAGTCATATTTCACTGAAAACTAAAAGATCAGTTAGCCACTCAAAGAGCCAGGGGTAAATGGAAACAAAAATAAGCTCCTTGAATTAGGAAAAACTAAAAAATGTAATGACGGTGAAGATGTTATAGAATTTAGATTTTATTCTAAGCTCTCTGGGAAGTCACTGAAAAGATTTAAAGCAGGAAGTGGTTTGTGCTCAATTTTTATGGGCTCGGTCACTTAATTATGTCTGCCTCTTTGCAATCCCATGGACTATAGCCCACAAGTCTTCTGTGTCCATGGGATTCTCCAGGCAAGAATACTGGAGTGGATTGCCATTTCCTGCTCCAGGGAATCTTCCTGACCTAGGGATGAAATCTGCATCTCCTGCATTGGCAGGCAGATTCTTTAGCACTGAGCCACCCAGGAATCCTTAACTAGCAACAGAATTTACATTTTATTCTACACTCCATGGGGAGTAATTGAAAAGATTTAAGCCAGGAAGTGGCATAATTTTATTTATATCTTTAAAAGATTACTCTAGCTCTTCCTTTTCCAGCAATATTAGGCTAGGTAATGAGCGACTGAACTGAACTGAATTTAGACAAACTAATCAAACCTTCACATTTATCCTAGTCCTTAAATTTTTCTTACAAATAAAACTCCAATAACTATAGCTAGGACACAACAAAACAGAGCCAGGCACATTAAAAAACACACATATACACACCAGAAAAATCAAAACAACTGGGGCTCCAGATTTTGGAACCATAGTTCACAGATTTTTAAACTATACTTACTATGTCCTTATTTAATTCAGCCAAGAACTAAAAGCAATAAAAATGATATATGTTTGAAAAAGAATCAAATAGAAACTGAAATTAAAAAAATATGATAGAAGATACAACTTGAAAGGTGAGTTTAACTTCAGGTTACAATCTGTACATGGCTGAGGAGAGAATTAATAGGCTGGAAGTCAGGTCAGAGGAAAGTATCCAAAATGACTCATAGACAAAAAGAATTCACACAGACACCCACACACATAAGGCAAAGAGAGAGATAGGGAGAATACTAATAATGGTAGAATTCAAAATAATACAAAATAATAGTTACTAAAGGAAATAAGACAAAGACTGGAGGAGAAGAAATACCTGAGAGTATTTTCCAAAATTATTAGAAGGCAAAAGGCCCAGTAACCCCCTGGCAAGATAAACACACACACACACACACACACACACACACAGACAATCTAGAAACATCATAGTAAAACTGAAGTACAACTAAAGTTAAAGATAAAATGTAAAAAGTAGCCAGAGGAAAAAATTCAGATTTCATGGAAAAGAATAAGAACTGTCATCATCTGACTTCTCAAGGAAAGAAAGTGAAGTCAAAGGATAATGAAATGAAATTTTCAAAATGGTGGGAGAAAATAACTATTAAGAGATACAATTATAGATCATGCAGTCGCTGAAAAACAGAAGACAATATGAACAACTTTTATAAGAATGTATTAGAGACTTAAAAATAACAAATATGTTTATTAAAGCAGTAACTTAACAAAAGTAATATAAAAGGAAATAAAAAGTCCATGTTCCTATTATGATTAAAGACATTGCATGTCATAATTGAAATCTGGTCCAAATCATTTCACGTAGGCAATTCTACCAAATATTTCAGGATCGTATAGAACCAATAATACACATTGTTGATGCATTGTTGTTTAGTCACTAAGTCATGTCCAACTGTTTTGCAACTCCACGAACTGTAGCTCGCCAGGCTCATCTGTCCATGAGATTTCCCAGGCAAGAATACTGGAGTGGCTTGTCATTTCCTCCTCCAGGGGATCTGCCCAACCCAGGGATCAAACCTCCTGCTTGGCAGGATTCGTTACTGCTGAGCCACCTGGGAAGCCCATCTAATAATACATAGACTCGCTGAGAAAACTTTTTTAAAGGGAGCACTCCCAAACTTGCATTTTGAAGCCAGCAGAACTCTGTCTCCAAAACCCAACAAGGACATTAAATGAGTTTTTTTTAATCCATAAAAATTTTATTCATGAATAAAATGGAAAATCAGCTAATAGAATTTAATAACATTTTAAAAGAATGAATCATAACCAAACTGTGTTTGTTCCATCAATGTATATGTTTTTGACACTAGAAAATTGACGTAATTAGCTACATTTACAGACCAAAGAGATCTGTACAAATATCAGATGCAAACAAAATAAAGAAAGCTCTACCTTGTTGACAAAATCTCCATTTTTAACAAACTGGGAATAGAAGAAAAGTTTTCTAATATGATATAGGATGTCTTAATGGTGATATTGAAAACATCCACTTGAAGATCAGAAACAAAACACTAGTACCCACGGTTTGCACTACTGTTTTAGAATATGCTGGAATCCTGTGCAATGTATCAAGAAAAGGACATAAACATGAATAGAGATAAGAAGAAAATAAAAAATCACAAAGAAGGGTTTGTCTTCCAAAGACAGGTCTGGCCTTTGCCCAGATGCTTGGGAGGTAACTTCTATACACTAAGAGTTTCCTGAGTGCTAGAGTGTCTTTGTTATTCATGATGAGCCACATAGTTTGTGCTAATGAGATGATTCTCGATGGGCTCATTGGGCCAAGTAATATCAGCTGAATCTCTGGGGATAGGAGGCTGAGGACTGAGTTCAACCACACGGTCAATGATTCAGTCATGCCTAGGCAATGAAGTCTCAGCAAAATTTTGGACACAGAAGCTCAGGTGAGCTCCCTGGTTGGCAGGAATATGCTGTATGTGTTAGCACTCATGGCCAGGAAGAGATAACGTCATTCATGGCTCCACAGGGAGAGGACAACCAGAAGCTCCACACCTTCCCAGACTTTGACCCATTGTGTCTTTTCCTTTGAAGGATTCTAATTTGTATCCCTAACTTTAATAAATATGACTATCAGTGTTGTAGCTTTCAGGGGGACTTCCCCAATGGGAATCCACCTGCTGAGGCAGGAGACGTGGGTTCAATCCCTGGGTCAGAAAGACCCCCTGGAAGAGGAAATGGCAATCCAGTCCAGTATCTTTGCCTGGGAAATCCCATAGATAGGGGAGCCTGCTGGGCTATAGTCCAAAAGGTTGCAAAGAGTTGGACATGGCTGAGTGATTAAGCATGCACATGTAGCTTTCAGTGAGCTCTGAGTCCTTCTACCAAATTTTGAAACCTGTGGTTGTTTCTGGGAAACTCACTGGATGTCAGAGATCTTGGCCAGATTTAGCAGTCTGGAGGACTGGTTAATCTGAAACTTGAGTGAGACTAACTCCATAGATTATTCACAAATGATATGATTGGACACAGAGAAAAACTATATAAACTGACAAATTATTATATAGGTCAGCTTAGCAAAATATATGGGCTATATTCAATGTAAAACTCAACTGTATTAGTACTATTGTTGTTGTTCAGTGGGACTAAGTCTCGTCCCACTCTTTGTGACTCCATGGACTGCAGCACGCCAGGCTTCTCCATCCATCACCAACTCCCAGAACTTGCTCAAACTCATGTTAACTGAGTCAGTGGTGCCGTCCAACCGTTTCAACCTCTGGTGTTCCCTTCTCTTCCTGCCTTCAGTCTTTCCCAGCATCAGGGTCTATTAACAAATACAAAACTATTAAATATCATTTTCAGGAACATTGAAAATATTATAGACCTATGAGTAAATTTTATAAGAGTTGGGCAGATTTTCTGTGTAGAAAATTATAAATATTTTTAAGGAAAATTTTAAATGACCTAAATAAATTGAGAGATATGCAACCTTCCTGGACTGAAGTACTGAGGAGTATTTTAGGGACATTAATTATCAACAAATTAGCTATAACTTCAATGCAATCCCAACTAATATTTCAAATTTCTTTGTTTATCTTGACCAACTAATAGAAAAGTACATGGGGAAATACACAGCCAAGAATAAATTAAGACAAAGAAAAACAGAATGACAGAAATTGTTCCACTAGATAGCAGTGTTCTTTAAAAGTAGACACCCCACCCCAGTACTCTTGCCTGGAAAATCCAATGGACGGAGTAGCCTGGTAGGCTGCAGTCCATGGGGTCGCTAACAGTCAGACAGACTAAGCGACTTCACTTTCACTTTTCTCTTTCATGCATTGGAGAAGGAAATGGCAACCCACTCCAGTATTCTTGCCTGGAGAATCCCAGGGATGGGGGAGCCTGGTGGGCTGCTGTCTATGGGGTCACACAGAGTCGGACACGACTGAAGTGACTTAGCAGCAATCTATTATTGGTGTATGGATAGACAAATAAAAGAATAGAAAAGGGCAGAAGGCCCAAGTACAAGGTAACTTAATATATGGACACTGAATTTATGACAAATGTGGGATGGCAGGGCGGTTGAGAGAGAATAATTCTCTTTAATAAATAGTGTTGAAATAGTCAATCATCCATGTAGATCTCTACCTCACTCAAAAAAATCAATTCCAGAACCCAGGGTGAAAAGCAAAATAATACAATTTTTCAAGAATAATATAGGAGAATATTTTTAGAATCTCATGATAAAGAGATATTGTTGAACAAAATGGGGAAATTAGTCAAACGCATTAAAATAAGGTGTTTCTATTAATCAAATTTAATTATCAAGACAGAGAAATGGCAAGCTTATTGAATGAGAGAAAGCATTTGCAGCATATATAACCAACCAAATAGCTATGATCCTGAACATATAAACAATTGCAATTTAACAAGAGGATTTCCCTGTGGTTAGTAGTTAAGAATTTGCTTGCCAATGCAAGGGACATGGGTTCAGTCCCTGGTCTGAGCAGATCCTACATGATAAGGAGGAAATTAGCCTGTGTGCCACAACTATTGAGCCAGCACTCTAGCCCCCATGACCTGCAACTACTAAAGCCTGTGCGCCTAAAGCCCATACTAGAAATTAATATGCTTCTCATTGTAACTGCCATCAGGATAATGTCTATTGTTCTGTCATTATTCCTCAGGAAGTATTACCTGTGGGAGCCAGCTGAGCAAGTGTACTACCAAAAGTGAAAACAACACATGGAAACACATATTTTTCCAAGAATGTTTTTGATGTTGTTTAGTCACTAAATCTTGTCTGACTCTTGGTGACCCCATGGACTATATCCCACCAGGATCCTCTGCCCATGGGATTTCTCAGGGAAGAATACTATTGTGGGTTGCCATTTCCTTCTCCAGGGGATATTCCCGACCAGGGGATTGAACCCGAGTCTCCTGAATTGGCAGGTCGATTCTTTACTACTGAGCCATCAGGGAAGTACTTCCCAAGAATACTCCTGAATAATATTTAGTATATATAAGTAGAGCTTAATGCAAAGAATACATTTTCTTCATTGAAGTTGAAGTGATATGTGACAGATATGTCAAAATTCTCATTCTATGTATTTTACTTCTTATAAGTTCCTGACATCAAAGGACAAATTGGCTTAAACAAACAGGTGAAAAACTGGCTGATCAATTTTCATACTTACTTTCAAAAATGAGATAGAGTAAGTAGATAATAGATAAAATAGATTTATAAAATAAGAACACACACATGTGTCCCACCGCTATTTTTTATTCAAGAAATTCCAAGCTTTGCCTTGGAAATTTTCCTGGAAGAAACCTGTTTCTTGAATTCCCAAGAGCTGAAAATAAAGTGAATCTGTATGTGCTGATTCACCAACACATCTCTTTGAAGAAAATGGTCCCCTTGAGCATAATAAGAAAGCATCCAGGTAGAATTCATGCCTAAGTCTTCCAATCAGGGAAACACACATTTCACCAGTTAACAAGGTACTGGTTGTCTTACAGTCTCCACAGAACTTCCTTCAGTGTGGAAAGTCCCTGTAGTGTCTGTTTCTTCCTCCCTCCTTTGCACCTTAGGCAGGATTTAGAAGAGAACAGAGCACAGAGCTTGTACGTAGTAGGCTCTCAAAGAATGTGCCTTCAGTGGATTATTAGCTGTGACCAAAAACACAAGCCAGCCAGTCACCAGCTTCTCAAAAGGACATTTCTCAATGCGATGGTGCCAGCACAAAGACAGGGTTGCAGCAGCAAGCCACCTCTCCTAAGAGTTTCCCTTCATCCCCTGTGACATGCACAAGGTCTACTATGAAGTGTTGGGAACGGGCTTCATGTGGAACTGTGTGAGAGTGGGTTTGAGGAGGTTTTCTTAGCCTGAAGATTGGGCTACAATCAGACAACTTCACGACAGGTTTGGGGCACAATTTCGCTTATTTCCAGTCATGATTCCCAGTCATTCTGGTTGGCCAAAAAGAAAACCTTCAAAATTGTGGCAAGCCAGATTGAGCTTTATCTTTTTGTGAGTCTGGCAGGCTACAGTCCATGGGGTCTTAAAGAGTTGGACATGATTTAGTGACTAAACAGCAAACAATTATCTTACATGATATTAATAAGAAACATGGCAAACTATAAACCATAATCCTTATTTTGCATATAGGACCTTGGGGTCCATGAAAGTTAATAACTCATCCAGTGTCACAAACTACTAACTGTCAGGCTGTGCCCAGATATGAAACTATGTCTGTCTAATGCCTGGCCCAGGATTTTCTACCACTGGGCCTCACTAAGATGATTTCTTTTCTTCTAAAAAGACTTGAAACATCAATAACTTCTTCACAGAATTTCTAAGAACCAAATGGTATTATGTGTGCAACACTTCTTTGAAAACTTTAAGAGGAATGTACAAATATTAAATGTTATTGCTGACTCAGATAATCCCTGACTGAGTTTTTTACTGCAAATTTAAATAAAAATCATGTTGTTTGAGAGCAGCAGTCCCACTCTGGGCAAACCTAGGAACATCTTTACAGAAGATGTTTCAGTAATTCCAGATTTGAAATGACTCTTTTAAAAACTGCTTCTCCCACCTAGAGGTTTTATTAGGCGTGAAGCACTTACTGTGTCGGTGCTACCCCGCTGTCCTTCGTGCCTTCCTCTCTGGCCTCCTGGATCTCATTTTCTCATTTTGTACCCACTCATGCATTTACAGCCTGCTCTGTGATGTGAAAGTGAAATGAAGTGAAATGTTAGTCACTCAGTCGTCGCCTGCCAGGCTGCTCTGTCCATTGAATTCTCCGGGCAAGAATACTGCAGTGAGTTGCTATTCCCTTCTTGGGGATCTTACCAACCCAGGGATCAAACCCTTGTCTCCTGTATTGGAGGCAGATTCTTTACCATCTGAGCCACCAGGGAAGCCCCCATTCAATACCCCAGTATCTTAATACAATAGCACTCTCATGCACAGTTTTACATTGTGAGTCACGAGACTGCATTCTGGAAGTCAGTCACACCTGCTTTAAATTTTGTGTCATCTCTTAGAAGCTGTGGCTCTGAGACTTGTTACTCAATCCCACTGGGTTTAGGAAGTAGCGCATATTACAGGCATGGTCTAAATGTTTCTTTGTTGCGGTTGTGGTTCCAGTATAGCTAGTATTTGTGATCATTCTTTTTGTTTGTTTGCTTTTAGCATTACACTCTCCCCTGAGGACTTTTTGATACTTGGTCATTTCTCCTGAAATTTCTCTTCCCCTTGCTCTGCACTCTTTGGTCTGCATTACATTTCCTCTATCCTATTCACTCTTTTGCGTCTCTAAATTCATCCTTAGGGTACAACACAAAAACTGTGCTTTCTTTCTCTTCAGTATGCCCTGCTGCTGTTTACTCTTCATCTGTATGTAAATCTGCATGTAAATCTCTCTCCTATGTCTCTGAAACTCCTGGCAGTGCTTCACATCTCAGATAAAGCTCAGTTCACTCAATTCCAGAAAAATAAATGATCCAATCAAAAAATGGGCCAAAGAACTAAACAGACATTTCTCCAAAGAAGACATACAGATAGCTAACAAACACATGAAAAGATGCTCAACATCACTCATTATCAGAGAAATGCAAATCAAAACCACAATGAGGCACCACTTCACGCCAGTCAGAATGGCGGCTATCCAAAAGTCTACAAGCAATAAATGCTGGAGAGGGTGTGGAGAAAAGGGAACCCTCTTACACTGTTGGTGGGAATGCAAACTAGTACAGCCACTATGGAGAACAGTGTGGAGATTCCTTAAAAAATTGCAAATAGAACTGCCTTATGACCCAGCAATCCCATTGCTGGGCATACACACCGAGGAAACCAGAATTGAAAAGAGACACGTGTACCCCAATGTTCATCACAGCACTGTTTATAATAGCCAGGACATGGAAACAACCTAGATGTCCATCAGCAGATGAATGGATAAGAAAGCTGTGGTACATATACACAATGGAGTATTACTCAGCCATTAAAAATAATACATTTGAATCAGTTCTAATAAGGTGGATGAAACTGGAGCCTAATACACAGAGTGAAGTAAGCCAGAAAGAAAAACACCAATACAGTATACTAACACATATATATGGAATTTAGAAAGATTGTAATGATAACCCTGTATGTGAGACAGCAAAAGAGACACAGATGTATAGAATGGACTTTTGGACTCTGTGGGAGAGGGAGAAGGTGGGATGATTTGGGAGAACGGCATTGAAACATGTATAGTATCATGTAAGAAATGAATCACTAGTCTAGGTTCGATACAGGATATAGGATGCTTGGGGCTGGTGCACGGGGAAGATCCAGAGAGATGATATGGGGTGGGAGGTGGGAACGGGGTTCAGGATTGGGAACTCATGCACACCTGTGGCAGATTCATGTCAATGTATGGCAAAACCCATACAGCATTGTAAACCAAAATAAAGTAAAAATAAAAAAATTTTTTTAAATAAAAAATAAATAAAAGATGATGCCAGCTTGAGAAAGGTCCTTAAAGAGGTCATTAAAACCCAAGTGTGATGTGACTGTGAGATGCAGAAACCTCATTTTAAGGTCGTTACAAAAAGGACACGTGTGCACTGATCCAAGTCTTGCCACGAGACGTTCACCTTTCAGATGAATAACTCCATAATTTCATTCTACAAGGGGGAAGAGGCGGTTTGGGAGAAACCCTCCAGCAAAACCAGAGGACATTCTCCAAGTTTCCACTAGAGGGCACGTCTTCCTAATTTTTCTTTAAGGTTGTTGGCCAGGCTTCAAGCCGAAGGATAGACAGGAGAAAGGCCTGAAGGTTGGATATACATTTTAAGAATTTATACCTGATTGTACTGATATGCTTCCAGAGTGAGTCCCAGATGGATCTGGGTTTCAGAAATAGTGTTCCTTACTGATGACTCCCCAGTGTCCACGTGCTGCTTGTGGCAATTCTTTTGAAATGGTGGAATGTCATACAACCACTGATAAATTTCCATAGCTTTAAGATCAACAGGGTATACGGAAGAGAAAGATACCTTAAGAGATAGGGTGGATGATGTGGTGGAAAGATGATGATTTTAGGATATAGAAAAACTTGAACGTGAACCCTAGCTTTGTGACGTCTGGATAAAAGTATGGAACTTCTTGAGATTTTAGTTTCCTCATTAAAAAAAAAAAAATGAAGATAATATCGCCTCTTTCACAAGGTTATTATAAGACTTGCCTGCAATAGTTACATAAAGCTCCCAATACAGTTTTTGGAACTTTGCAGATACTGAGAAATTGTGATTTTCTTTTTAAAATAGCATTCTATTCACACTTCTCTGGGTCAATTAACATTATTGACTTTTAACTTGCTATTTGGGCATGTGATTTTTTTTTTAGGAAATGTTCCAGTATTTGCCTGTTTATTCAACCATCTCCCTCCCTCTGTCTCTTTTTTTAAATTTTTGTTTCCCCATGCTTGTCATGTAATGTGGGTTGAATGAATCAAAGCTCGTAACAACTCTGCCAACTTTTAAGGGACAGAAAAGCATTTTTAATGAAAAGTTAATGCAATGTACCTGGTTGATAGGAGCGACAGATGGAGGGAAATGAGAGAAACAGAGAAAGACAGGTGCGCTGATGGCTCCGTGGGTCAAGAATCCACCTGCAATGCGGGAGACACAGAAAATGTGGGTTTGATCTCTGGGTGGGGAAGATACCCTGGCAGAGAAAATGGCAACCCAGTCTATCTAGTATTCTTGGCTGAAACATCCCATGGATAGAGGAAGCCTAGTGTGCTACAGTCCAAAGAGTTGCAAAGAGTCAGACACAACTGAGCAACTAAGCACACACCCACTGATTTTTATGGTCTGTTTCGTTTAATACTGTCTTTTTTGTTCTCTGTGGATTTGGGATATGAACAAAATGTAGTGAAATCCTTGATCCTGAATAGATTCTGTCTTAGAACCACAGCGGTGCTCTAATGACCACGCAGAAAAATTATCTGGAGAAATTTACTAAAACAGACTGTTGGGCCTCGGCCACCAAGGTTTCTGAGTTAGTGGTTCTGGTGGGGACCCCAGAAGGTGCACTTCTAATCACTCCCAGGTGATGCTGATACTGCTGGTCCCAGATCACACTTTCAGACCTGGTTTAGCAAAGCCACAAAATGTACAATCCAACAGTGAGAAAGAACATGGAATCAGTTTAAGAAACCTAGGCACTAGTCCTGATCTTCCCTTAACTCACTGTGTGGGGAGGAAGGTTCAGTATCTGTCACGTCCAATTTGCTTACCTGGAAAGAGGAACCATGTCTCTCTACCAATGAGATCAAATGAAGGTCAAAAGAAGAAATGAGTAAATTCAAACTTTGAAAAATTGGAAACCACTCTGGAAGAGCAACATCGTGGATCAACAACTCAAGCAGCCTGTGTTCATCTGAGATTACAACCTGACTTCCCAGGTGGCTCTAGTGGCAGAGAACCCACCTGCCAACGCGGGAGACGTAAGAAGCATGGGCTCAATCCCTGCGAAGATCCCCTGGAGGAGGAAACGGCAACTCACCCCAGTATTCTTGCCTGGAAAATCTCACGGGCAGAGGAACCTGGTAGGCTACAATCCCTGTGGTTGCAAAAGAGTGGGACATGACTTAGCACGCAGGCACACCATCCTGACTGCATCAGGGAACGCCCAGATTAGGGGGTCTGCAAGGTGTTTCCGGAAGAGATCAGCATTTGAACCGGAAGTCTCAGTAAAGTAGATGGCCCTTGCCAATGTGGGTGGGCAGCATCCAATCTGTTCAGGGACTGAATACAACAAAAAGGTGAAGGAAGGAAGAAGTCAGCCCTTTTACCTGCCGCACTTCTTGAGCCAGGATATCTTGTCTTGCCTTCTCCCATCCTCAGGCTGAAATTTACTCCGTTGGCTCTCCCCTAGTTCAGGCCTTCAGACTCAGACTGAGTTACAGCTGCAGCTTTCCTGGTCTCCAGCTTGCAGTCAGCAGATAGAGAGAATTCTCAGCCTCCATAATTACAGGAGCCAATTCCTAATAATAAATCTGGTTTTATATTCTGCTGGTTCTGTTTCTGGGAGAACTCTAATACACAGCCATTACTTTAAAGATTTCTTTAAAAGACTGGAAAATGAGAGTCCTAGGTTTTAGTCTGGGTTCTGCCTCTGACTTACCCTGGACACACACTGGCCTTTCTGGATCATACTTCACCATCCAACAAAAGGTGTAGAGAGATAAGATGACTTCTAAGGTTTTTTTGAATGTAAAAATGGTGTGGCCCTAGATGAGAACTTGAGCAGGTGTTGGGGCTGGGAGCAGGTAGGTAGGTCTCAATCTAGGGAACAGCATCTCCCCTCCTAGAGCTGAGGGCAAGCTCTTTTATTCCGTCTGCATGGATCTACCCAGCAGTAACCTGAGGGCCGCATATAAGCATCACCCACACTTCAGTATAGATCAGTCCCAGAACCTAAGGGTGCCACAGCCCTGCTAGCTCTCAGAATGAGCTCTCAAACATTCCAAAACCAAGCTCCTATCGGCTATCATTACTGCAAACAGCACATTTGTCATCATTAGACCACCAGAGCCCTATGCCATCCATTCAGTTGGCAAATGCTTAAGATTCTGGCTCTAAAATGTCTGCTGTATCATGCTCTCCCCATGCATCCCATGAGCTTAGGCTCTCACTCCCCTCACAAGGACAACGGTAACACCCTTAACTGGACTCCGCTCGTCTCCATCACCTCTCAGCATATGCAGCCAAAAGGAGCTCCCTCCAGGGCAGCTGTGACCACTCACATGCTCAGAACCCTAGAGGGTGACCACCATCCCTGCAGCCAAGGCCCCCACATTCTGAGGCCAACCTCCATCCTACTTCTCTCTCACGCTCAGTGGCTCCAGCCCCAAAGGGGATACCTCAAACTCTACTGTTCCCCTAAATATGTTCTTGTTTTCCACCTCCCAAACCTTTATTCATTCTCTCTTTAGGGCCTGCCATCCTTGCCTTGGATCCATAGTCAAAGCTATGGTTTTTCCAGTAGTCATGTAGGCATGTGAGAGTTGGACTATAAAGCAGGTGGAGCACTGAAGAGTTGATGCTTTCAAACTGTGTGCTGGAGAGGACTCTTGAGAGTCCCTTGGACAGCAAGGTGATCAAACCAGTCAATCTTAATGGAAATCAACCCTGAATATTCATTGGAAGGACTGATGCTGAAGCTCCAAAACTTTGGCCATCTGATGCAAAGAGCCAACTCACTGGAAAAGACCCTAATACTGGGCAGGAGGAGAAAGGAGCAACAGAGGATGAGACAGTTGGATGGCATCACCAACTCAACGGACATGAGTTTGAGCAAACTCCAAGAGATAGTGAAAGACAGGGAAACCTGGCATGCTGCAGTCCATGAGGTCGCAGAGTCGAACATGACTTAGCAACTGAACAACAACATCCTTGCCTACAGAAATTCCACCAACTCCATCTAAAAGTTTTTCCCTCCTAACCATCACAGTCACACATGATTTCCTTTCTTTCTTTGTACAATCTTTTGATTGCTCTGTTTTATGAGATTTATGTGGCGGCTCATACCACAGCCATCATTCCCAAATTTCACACAAGACCATAAGTTTTTTGAGGACTCACTCATGTCCACCTGAGTCCTGTGTTTAGGCTACTGACATCTAGAAATAGTCCAGCCTGATACAGAATGTCTCACTGTGATATAAAACAGCTCAAACACAACTGGCAAATAGTGAAATTATGTCAGCACAATAAAGTTAGTGTTAGTTCACATGCAATTTTCCAAGAACTTTAATATTTTGCAGAACCAAGGAACAGCCCAACAAAACATGCTCAAACACAGCAGACTGCATCAATCCACGGGGCTAATGGCGCTCAAATTCTTCTGGACTCAAATTGACATGTGATCTGTCATGGAAATACTTTTCTTTTTATTGCTTTCTATGATGTTAGTGCCCTTTATCTTGGTCTACAAAATTCAACGTTTATCCTTTTTTCTAAAACCCTTTTCATAAAGCCACCTTCAGCTTTTTTTCAAAGGTTAAACTCCTATACTAGAGTGATTTTTTTTTTTTTCAGTATTGCTATAGCTTTCATTAACTTCTTGGTTACAAGGTCAAATAGGTTTAGGGTGATCTGCTCCTAACCTTGTTTTTCCTATAAACCCTGCTATTTTCAGAACGCAACTTCAGAGAACATGAGGATTTCACGGACTGTGTACACCGTACGGTTACATAAATGCCTAGAGTATCACTCAACCAGGGACAGAGGCTCAGGCGGCTGGTTGGAGGATAGGAATGTTTTACCAAGTCCCTCAGTACAAGTCCCTTGGGTGTCAATGGTTCAGGCCAGCTGCGGACGACCTGCTAATCAGACACGTGGGGGTGGCACTCTTCTGCTGGAACCTGGGCATGAAGATACTCTTGTGGACAACAGAGCGGACCTGCACTGACACTGGAACACGAGTGACTCACGCTTTTCCTGGAGAGCTGGGCACGTCTGAAGGCAGCCGGTGCCAGAGATCCCGAGGTTTCTGAATCAGACACCTGGGTTCCCTCACCTGAGGGAGAGGACGCCTCAGGGCAAAGGCACAGAAAGCGGGAAGAGAAAAGGAGATAAAGAGAGAGGTGGGAATCATTGTTTAGCAGGGTCTGCTACAAACCAGACAGTTACTTCTCCACAAAATCTTTGAGTCTGACGTTCTATCCTCAAGTCGCAAACAGAAAGTCAGGTTCAGGGCATAACGGTGTGCCATAGTGACTAACATAAAGCTGCCCGAGCCCCACGTGTGGGCTTCTCACGGCAACGGTGGCTTCCAAACGGCACCGGTGGCTTCCAAACGGCACGCCTCCAGCTCCTCTTAGGTTCCATAGTGAGTGAGGATGGGGGCGGGTGGCGCGTAAGGAGACACTGCGTGTGCTGGGGATGGGCAGTCCCTGGCTTCCCAGCCCCACCTGAACCACTTCTATGTTTTACATATTGGGCTTCCTCTGATGCTTCTATGTGAAGTTAAGAGTCCTATGGTTTTAAAAGGGAGAAACAAAAAGCATTGAAAATCATTGCATCCTATCAAGCTGGCTATTTCCCAATTCTGCCTGAGGCTGGCCTTCAACAGGAAAGTAAATCAGTTGCTTAGAAAAGATCTAGTCTATACAGAACGCTGTTGCGGGGGTGGGGGCGGTGGGGGGGGTCCCTCAGATTCCCTGCTCTAATCAATCCAAAGCTCCAGAAAGTCTTCACTTTATGCCAACTTTACTCGCTCATTTGGCTCTCGCTCCCCATTTCCAGTGTTCCAGGCAGGCTGGGGGCTGGCAGTAGGGCAGGAGCCTGGAACACGGATGCACACGTCAGCACCCTAGGGAGAAGCTAGGATCTGAAGCCCTGGGGCCCAGTCTGAGGGAGTCCGAGCAGGACACCTGGGCCCAGCTCTGGTGCTCCCTAAGAGGCCAATTCACAGCCCCCAAGAGAGCTGGTCGGACAGGCTGTTCTTTAATGTTCTTTCTGACTAAAAGGAGTGATTGTGTCTGAGCTGAGGGAAGGAGGAGGAGAGGTTTTAAGAGTAAGTTTGTAGCAACCAAATGGACATAATGGATGGAAGGCTAATGGGTGCCACTGGGTATACACGGCAGGCCCCGTGGACACGTGCAGAGGCAAACGCAGATCCTGTGGGGTGGGCTGTTTCTCCAAAACTCATGAATACTAAGGAACAGATGGGAAAAAAGAAAGTGAAGACGTGATGAGTACTGATGTGACTGAAGCAGAATGGAACAGAACACATCTATCTTTAATTCCCCTCAAGACAACACTGCCTAAATAGAAGTTTGTTTCAGATCTTTTGAAGGACCTCTCCAAGTCCAGTGGGCTTTTCTGGTGGCTCAGTGGTAAGAGTCCACCTGCCCGTGCAGGAGACTCAGGTTTGATCCCTAGGTCGAGAAGATGCCCCTCCAGTATTCTCGCCTGGGGAATCCCATGGACAGAGGGGCCTGGTGGGCTACAGTCCATGGGGTCGCAGAGAGACTTAGCGAGTAAGCGGCAACACAACTCCAAGTGCAGTGGTGAAGCTCCGAGTTTCGGGGAAAGGATGTGCGGATAAGCTTCTTTCAAGTGGTTAGAAAGAAAAGAACGGGTGCCGGATTTACAGCCAGTCTCTGGGCGATGACTGATCTGTCACCTTCTGATATTGATTCTCGCCTCAGACAGATGGCAAGTGACTGCAGATGAAAGCACGCAGGCCTTGGTGACTGTTCAACCGGGGTCTGAACGCTTCCCCAGCATCCTGCCCTCCTGCCTGCAAAGGCCCATCCTCTTCCCCTGTGGGGCAGCTCAGCAGGCCTCAACTGTGCACGCCTGCAGGCACCACCCCCGGGGGACCTATGCTGCAGCCCTGCCACCTGCTTTCCATTCCTAGAAATCTATTTAAAACACACACACACTGAGGAGTGTGCCATGATGCCTCCTTCAAATAACAATGTCCCTGTCACTGATGTGAAAACTCTCCTTGATGCTGCTGTCTTCCAGATATCGCTAATGCCTGCATCCAACCACTCCTGGCCTTTTAATAACAGAGCTCATTTAGTGAACATCTACTTTGAGCCAAGGATTTTTAATGTATTAACATCCATCTTTATGGTGCCACTGAGTTGTTATGAAGAAATGGAAACTTGTGAGGTTAAATAATTGCCCAAGGTCACATGGTCTGTGGATCTGATCTTTGAACTCAGGTGTCTGATTCAGAAGAGAGTTGACCTGGGAATTCTCTGGCAGTCCAGCAGTTAGAACTCTGTGCTTCCACTAAGGCACGGGGCATAGGTTCATTCTTTGTCAGGGGGCATAGGAGCCCTACATGCTGAGTGGTGCCGCCAAATTCATATATATAATAAATATTTTGTAAAAAGAGGAAGACAGCTGACTTACAAACATCTCACACAGGTCAGTGGGAATGACTAATCACATCCCATTTCCCCCCATTTCCCCCTTTTCTTAAGCTCCTTCTCACAACTGCAGGGATGTGACAAGGGAACTAAAGCTTTCAAACACGAAGGGGGTGCAGAAATGAAAGAAGCTGGGAAGTCTAGGGGCAGCCCAGGAGAACTGAACCTAGAGACAGATATTCAGGCCTGGATTTTCTCTTTTCCCTCTCCTCTGGCCTGAAATTTTACCCAGTAGGTTCATTTTCACAATTAAAAAGAGAACATGGAAATTGCTCCTTGGACATTAAGGTACTAATCACCATTTCCTCCTTAATATATAAAAGTGTTCAACAGAAGTGAGACATTCCCAGGCAGTGGAGACCACCTGCCTGGCTGGCATGGGAGATTTGAATCAGAGTATATACTGTGGTTTGTGCTAGAAGGCCCTGAGGACAGGCATCAGAGACAGGGAGGCCTCCCAAGGCCAGGTCGAGGAAATGAGGCACCGGTTGCAAAACGGCTCCTCTTCCTCCCTCCTACACAAACTCCTACCCACAGCTCAGGCTGGGAAGACCAGTTTTAGGGCTCAGCTGATGACTGAATTAAAATGGCACTGGTGAACCAAAGCATTCTTTGGGTTTTTTTTTTCCCCCCCACAAAGAAATATGTGATCTGATTGCAAACAAACAAACATATATTCATCATATTCCTAAATGTGAGGCTACCAAGAGACATTATTCCCAGAAGCTAATTACATGAGCACAAACAAGCTTAAGAGAATCAACCCAAAGGAAAATGGGGAGTGAGGGAATCTGCTTTGATTCTTCACTCCTACAGAAGTTGTTTCTGAATGTGTTTGAAGAGGAGAGCCTGTGAAACCCTGGAGAGTGTCTCTTACTGTTTCACTTTAATTATCCGTTTCTCCTCAAAATAAGATGCAATAAAAAAAGTAATATTAGTTCATTTTAGACCCCAATTTTTATAGGCATGGTGAGATAGAATTCATTATTAAAACTAGATCTTGCCAACTAACTTTATTATTTTTGTGCTTTTTAAACATTTACCTAGAAGTTATTCAACAGACACAAGAGTAAATGTAAATCACTGGTTTTGTGAAGTGTTAAGTCCAATATCAAGTAACCAGGAGGGAGCATGAGATCCAAAAGGATGGAGAGGACCAGAAAAGGAAAGAGCCTGATGTACTCTCACTGAGCTGGTGATGCTCCCTGCAGCCACTGGCAGACCATTTTATCTTTCATGGTTTTGCGTCTCTGTGTGCAAACGAGAAGGAAGCATTCATCACTCACAGTCACCCATCACAAAAGTTCCAGGGTCCTTAGAGCGTCTAGTCTCACCACTTCATTTTCCAGATGACAACACTTAAGAGATGAGAAAGCCAAAGCTATGCTGCCTATGGTTAAAATCCACAAGGCTAGTGAGCGTCAGCGCTTTAACCAGATCAAGGTCTCCTATTTCTTAGACCAGCACTGACATGCTGGTGTTAAGAGTCAAGTTCAACCACACCGAAGTGCTGAGAAGGGCTATGAATGCACAAGCCTAAATCCTTTACAGGACAGCCTAATCATCACGCTAATACCAAAAATCAGTTGGCATACAGTGTCTCCAGTTTCTCCTAAACAGATATGACAGAAGGTTACAATATGATAAAAGTCATTTTTGAATCACTTAGAAGCCACTCTAGTATTCAAAAGTTAAACCGGCATTTTTAAAACATTATTGTCACACCGAATATCCTGAGTTCTCTATTTATAGGCAGATGTGACCAGACACATCCAAATTTTTTAAAATAAATCAAGATTACCTGCAAAGAAATTGTTCAGAAAAGATTTAGTTTTAATTAATGCCATACAAAAATGCATCCAATCTACTTTAAAAACATTGAGTCTGATAATAAATGTCTGATAATCTCTAAAATGAGTTGTAGCTGGAGGATTCCTAAGTGGGTATAACCACAGCTTAACAAAATGCATCTCTCCAAGATAAAAGAGTACTCTTCTGTCTGAGAGCTGAAGGGACAGAAAAAGGTTACCCATGGCAGGTTTGGACTTCAAGATTCACATATCTGTACATAAAAGGTTAATTTCAAAAGTTCAATACTTTTGCCAACCCATTTTATTCAAATCCATTTCTGCTTTTAAAGGAAAGTAACATTAAAAGATGCTCAGTTGCACTGGACTCTCTGCAACTACATGGACTATAGCCTGCCAGGCTCCTCTGTCCATAGGATTATGCCAGTAAGAATACTGGAGTGGGTGGCCATGCCCTCCTCCAGGGGATCTTCCCGACCCTGGGATCAAACCTGGGTCTCCTGCATTGGTAGGCGGATTCTTTACCACTGAACCACCTGAGAAACCAGAATTTAAAAGGCTGAGAAAGTGCAACAGTCACGGAAGTAATCACTAACTCCTATGTTAAGTAAAGCATAACAAAAATATTTCTACTAGAAGGACAACTTGCAGACAGCCTAATTACCTTTAGGGCAGAAAGCCCTGGGAGGTACAGACAGGAAAGTCCATCCAAACATTCTTCCTCCCAATCTTCACCTTGTTTCAAAGAGCAACTTAAAATATTACATCCTCTGAGCAGCCTTCCTTGATTCCCTCTAGTTACTACCATGTGCTGCCCCAAGCTTATCCCTGAATACACTCTGCCTACTTATCCAGCTCCCAATTAGAATTGTCAGCTCCTGAGGGTAGGGGGCTGGTGGTGTTCTGGCCTATTCCCTTTATTTCTAGTGCCCGGCACAGTAACTGGCCAGAGCAAACATCCAATTGAATGAATGGAAACAATGAATGGGGGGAACAGAGGCTTGGATCTGTGTGGGGGAGAATGCAATTCATTTCAGACAAATTCTCTTGCCAGGCAAGTAAAAACACAGAGCCGCTGAAGAGATCTCAGAGATCATCTGGCCCAACCCCCTCATTTTCCAGAAGCCAAGTAATCCTGGTATAATACTACATGAAATACAAGTGAATATTTCAGAAAACATGTGAAAGAATATTAGGAGGAGCAAACAATCTAATAAACCAAGATACCAGCCCACACAATCTGCAAGCAGAATTTAAATGATCACAATGTTCACAGCACTAATTTTATTTGGCTTCTCATCAGTGCCATCAAAAGTGTCCACTTACTACCAAGCAATGTCAAGTCTCCCTCATTCAGGCTCAATCACTTAGCACTTAGATCAGGCAAGATTCTCCCTTCCTCTCCTGCCTGTGTTTCTCCAGCTTTTCAATGCTCATTAGCACCTCCAACAGAAGGCTGAGGAAATGAAACTCCCATTTATCAATGTCAACTGTTGAACCAGCAAATTGCTGGTTCCCGCCCCCACATGGAAGTGTTTGGACAATTCTGAATCAACAAGATGTTGGCAGCTGTGTTCCTATGGTTCAGTAATTGCATTGTTTCCTACTGTGCTTTAGGGGTTGTGAAATGAATTTATTAAATAATCTACACAAAGGGAACATGGTGTGGGCTAGTGGAAGCAGCTCTGAGCTGGTGTTAGGAGACTGTTCCACTTTGACCACTAGCCTTGACGTCAGTTTTTCTAGTCCTCAGGCTCCTAACTACCTAAGAGGATAATTCTGCCCTAAGCCGCAGAGAAATCCCTGGCACCTAAGCCTTTGTCTTATGGTGCTTGACAGAATGCACTAGAATCTGTAATTGACCACTTCATACTGGAAGACAATGGTTATGAAAGGAAAATTCAGTCCACACGCATGAAGTATATAATGGAAGGGATTTAAACATACCTAGGGTCGCAAGAGTCGGACACGACTGAGTGACTTTGATTACTACTTGACTACTAGTATAGAAACCAATACTACTGTCTTCGGTAAGCTTGCCAGCTGGTGTTTTGCTGGCTGTCTTGGGCTATTAAAACCAGTCGGTGTTTTGTAAATCTGGCTGCGTGACAGAATGAGATGTTTAAGTGAAGATGAGAAACACTTGGTATATTATTACAACTGTAAAAGAGGAAAAACAAGTAAAGTTTTATAAAATCAACCCTAAGCCTCGCTGACCTTATTTCCGTCAGCGTTAAACCAGACTCTCAAATCTCAGAAGGCAAAAGGGTTTGGGAACATTGCCAGAGAGCCGCCCTGCTGAGGGGTAGAAGAGTCTGCTCACTCGGCCCGAGTCCGACTCTTTGTGACCCCATGGGCTGTAGACCACCGGGTCCCTGTGTCCAGGGGACTTCCCGGGCAAGAATACTGGAGCGGGGTGCCATTTCCTACTCCGGGGGATCTTTCTGACTCAGGGGTTGAACCCGCGTCTCTTGCATTTCCTGCACGGGCAGGCAGATTCTTTACCACTGTGCTATCTGGGAAGCCTGGGGAGGAGAGGCTCACTGGGCCCTAAACAGCCTAGGGTCTTTTCGGTTGCTGGCGTATGTTCCTTTTTTTTTTTCCCCCTGGATAATAGCGATGATAAGACTGGGAAAAAATATCTTCCCTCCAACTGGGAGTTTGGCACTCATTCAGGGCCCATTGTTTCCAGTCGTTTCCCGTCCCTTCTTAAAAAGCAAAAAAGTTCAAGTAAGGCGGGCTTTCTCTCAAATTAAGAAGCAAAATTCCACTCCCTTCCAAAGGCTGCAATCCATTATTTTATAAATAGGACTGGATTCAGGTCCACAACAGTTTACTCAAGTCTACACATAGCCCAGTGGTTCTGGCCAGGGGGGATAGTGGCTGACACGTCATTACCCGGGTTCGATCATTTCCACAGTGGGTGTCATGACTGTTTTCCCAGTGGCTGTGCCACTCTGCATTTGCACCAGCCATAATGTGTGTCACACACAAACCCATGGCTGCCACACTGAAGCCTACCACAGCTGGGCTAGGCACTTTAGTTCCCAATCTCCTATCTGTACTGTGCAGAAACCCTGAGAGGTAGGTACTAGGATCACTATTTTGCAGACAGAGAAGTAACTCAAGGGCATGAAGTTAGGAAGAGATCTGGGAATTCAAACCAGGACTGGCTCACTCCAAATCTCACCAGCTTTCTACAAGATGTTGCTGTGAATCTCTGGGATAATTTGTTCTTTCTAGACTGGAAGGCACCCTCCCAAATAAATTAATGGTCCTACACTAAGGCTTTTCTTCCCAAGAGTCAGTGGAACATGTACATGGTTGGAGCTTTCTGTGCTTTGGTTTTGGCCGAATGCTAATTTACTCTCTAATGAGGAGTCCTCCAGCCAAACTGCAGGTCAACAGTCTGCTAAGTAGCACAATAGAATGTGAGTTTTAAAAAGCCACCCATGGAGCTGTCTTCAGAGTTGAGGATCAACGTTTAGTTCTCCCTGCAATGCACCGTGGACTGAGACAGGAGGTCAAGGTTCCAGCTTAGTCTTGCCTCAGGACGGGGGCTGAGAAACCTGTATTGTCAACTCACAACCACTATAGCAATTCATTCCCTCACCTGGGGCCTGCTTCCTCTTCTGGAAAATGGGGACTTTGGACCAACTGATGTGTTTTTTAAAGTCCTATCTACTGAGGTAAGACATATACAATCATACCCACCCCTTTGAAAGATACAGTTTGATGAGCCTGACAGAAGTACACAGTTTTATAACTAGAGCCACAATTAAGACACAGAAAGATTTCCATCATCCCCCAAAATGTCCTCATATCCTTTTGCAGTCAGTCCCCTTCCCAAGCCCCAGGCAATCTCTGATCTGCTTTCTATCCCTATGGTTTTATAATTTCCTGAAAAGCATACAGGTGAAAAAGTATGTAGCCTTCTATGGCTAGGTTCTTTCACTTATTAATAGCATGGAATTAATATTCCCTGGTGGCTCAGAGGTTAAAGCGTCTGCCTGCAATGCAGGAGACCTGGGTTCGATCCCTGGGTCGGGAAGAAACCCTGGAGAAGGAAATGGCAACCCACTCCAGTATTCTTGCCTGGAGAATCCCATGGACAGAGGAGCCTGGTGGGCTACAGTCCACGGGGTCGCAAAGAGTCAGGCACAACTGAGCGACTTCACTTCACTTCATGCTGTTGAACTCATCAAATCAATAGCTGACTTCTTATTGTTAAGCAGTATTTCCCTGTATGGATGTGACACACTTTGTCCATCTACTCACCAGTTGATGCTCAGCTTGGGTGTGTCTACTTTTTTGCTAATGTGAATAAAACTGTAGGCCTTTGTGTGAAAATAAATTCCATTTCTCTTAGATAAATACCTACTTAATGGGAGTATGATAGCTGAGCCATTTGTTAAGTGTGGGGCGTGTGTGTTTAACTTTCTAATAATGTGTCTCACTGTTTTCCCAGTGGCTGTGCCATTCGGCATTTGCACCAGCCATATATGGACTGGGTAGCCTCAGATAATGACTGTGATGCCTATCAACGTCCCATGAATGCATTGACTCTTTCGGAGCAGAGGTCCCATGAAATGCATCTCGGTTGCCTTCATAGCACCAAAGACAGATGTGAAGTAAGTGCATGGACTCGCTGCTGGGAGCCCTTTCCAGCTTTGGCAGTGCTGGCATTCTCTTCTCCCTTCTCTAAACATCTTGTTCTGTGACAGCAAACACTGAACACTTGCTTTGGGCTGAAATCAGTCTAGAAAGGCCTGCAAAACTGTGGAAACAAAACTGCAAAAATCAGTCTAGAAAGGCCTGCAAAACTGCAAGACACCTGCTGTGTTAAGGTAAAGGCTTTCACCTCCCACAGGCTTGACTTCCTCTTCTGCAAACTGGAGGTGATCATTACCTTCCATGAAGGTTGTTGGAAGATTAAGTGATGTCATGATATGTGCTCAACACACAGTTAAGTGTCCAGTAAATAGCAATTCTTACCTTCGAAAGTTATAAACTGGCATGGCTGATAAAGAAATGGGAGGTGATAATTGGACCTCCTTCCAAAGGTCCCCAACAACAATTAGAAATGTGAAAATGGAGTGTCCTGCTTTTCACTGCAGAGACCTCACCATGTTTTCCGGATAAAATTTAAAAGTGTCATAGAGTTCCCTCTCCACGTATTAGGCTGCTGCATTCATACCTCTCCTTATTTATACTGTATATGCCGCTAAGTCACTTCAGTCTTGTCCGACTCTGTGCGACCCCACAGACGGCAGCCCACCAGGCTCAGCTGTCCCTGGGATTCTCCAGGCAAGAACACTGGAGTGGGTTGCCATTTCCTTCTCCAATGCGTGAAAGTGAAGTCGCTCAGTCGTGTCTGACTCTTTGCGACCCCACGGACTGCAGCCTACCAGTGGATAAAATTTAAAAGTGTCATAGAGTTCCCTCTCCACGTATTAGGCTGCTGCATTCATACCTCTCCTTATTTATACTGTATATGCCGCTAAGTCACTTCAGTCTTGTCCGACTCTGTGCGACCCCACAGACGGCAGCCCACCAGGCTCAGCTGTCCCTGGGATTCTCCAGGCAAGAACACTGGAGTGGGTTGCCATTTCCTTCTCCAATGCGTGAAAGTGAAGTCGCTCAGTCGTGTCTGACTCTTTGCGACCCCACGGACTGCAGCCTACCAGACTCCTCTGCCCATGGGATTTTCCAGGCAAGAATACTGGAGTGGGTTGCCATTGCCTTCTCTGTGTTAAACACATACATAGAGAGCCACATACATACATAGTGAGAAATGAACAAAAGAAACACAGGTCCTCTCTTGTCGAGCTTACAGTCTAACACGTTCCTCTTAACTGATGTGTAGGAAGACACAGGACAAAAGTTTTGCCATGGGCAAAGAGGCAGAGCTTTCTAGATCTCAGCCAAGCAGCGTAAAGTGTGGCAGCACTGATGGCATTGCTTCAACTCAATTTTCATTTTATTCAGGGAAATATGCTGTAGGGTCTAGAGTTTTTCTGAATGCTAATGTGTGTGTTTTAAAGAGGGAGAGAGAAGAAAGGCAAGCAAGGAGGATGGGGAATCCACTGATGGACATCTGAGCTCTGAATAATGCATTGACACGTTTCATTTAAAGCACTGTTTGTGTTCCATCCCACCCCCCCATGCCCTGCAAACTAATTGTCTGGATGTTTTGAGCGCCCAGCAAGCTGCCTGCCTAATGATGCCTGAGCTCTTAACAGCCTCATGCCTCTCTTTCCTTTAACCAACGTAGTGAAGGGCTGGTTTCCCTAGTCCCTTCCCCAAAACCATTAGTCTCTCAGCCAAAATAAGAGGAGGGGCAAGTCCCTTTGAGAGAGAGGAGCTGTGGTTGCTGAGCAGCCCTGTAGGAGGCCTGCAGGGGCTCAGTTCACTTTCCTACTAAGAAAGTCCGTCCTGAACCAGGAGCCTAAGGCATCATGGGAGCTCGTTAGAATGCACTCTCTGGCTGGACACTAGACCCACTGAGTCAGGGGACCCCAGGAGTGTGCAGGCACATTAAAATTTCAGAAGCACTAGAATGGGATTAAATCCCAGAGTTTTCATTCCATTTTAAGAATCTGACCACAGTATATGAGATGGTCAAGCGAATTGGGACAAAATTATGTTGGAAAGGCAGTATGGTGTGAATGAAACAGCCAGCTCTGATGATCGTCACCTTCTGATAGTCACACCCTGTGTAGTTCCTGCCCACACTGAAGCAGGGTCGGCCTACAGCACATCGAATGTGCATGAGGCTCAGAGGGCGCAGTCATAATAGGCACTGCAGCACTTTCCTGGCTTGGTCCTTTGCATCACTTGTTTGTCATGGGGGTGGGGGCATCACTATGCTGGGGGCTCTTTCAAGAGCTTGCGGAGGGGCCCACATGGAGATACACTGGGGCCTCCCAGCACCATCTGCCAGTCATGTGAGCAAGTCAGCTCACAGGTGTAACCTCCAAGCCCAGCCAAGCTTCCACGTGACTACAGATCCAGTCAACAGCTTACATGCTACTTCATGAAACCACCCAGTTAAGCCACTCCCAAATACCTGATTCCAAGAAACTTTGTGAGCAAATCAATGTTTAATGCTATTTTTACCCACTGAGGGCTTCCCAGGCGGTGCAATGGTAAAGAATCTGCCTGCCAATGCAGGAAGCAAGAGTTCAATCCCTGGGTGGGGAAGATGCCCTGGAGAAGGAAATGACAGCTCAATCCAGTATTCTTGCCTGGAAAATCCCATGGCCAGAGGAGCCTGACAGGTTACAGTCCATGGGGTCACAAAGAGTCAGACATGACTGAGCATGCATATGATATGAACCCACTGAGTTTTGGGGCACTGATTATTCAGTAACAACTAGAATGAGGACAGAGGGCTGGAGAGGGCTGGGTCTGAGACTAGGCTCCCCCAACCAGGAGTGGTTTTCCATCACCTCTTCACCTTCTTCATGCCTCAGAGGCCTCATCTATGAAAGGAACAAACACAGTTCATCCAATCTTCAACCCCTTTGAATATACAGATGCACCATTACCATGACAAATCACTAAGAAAAGGGTATCATAAAATTCATACAGCACTGGTTCTCAGATGCCTACAAACTTTAGAGACTAACATTGTGGGAAGATGTGCATCTTAAAGTCGATGGAATACAGGATGATGTTTGTTCTGCTCACCACGTGGAGATGGTAGGAGGATCAACAGTGCAACAGGGGCAGAGGGAACTGATGGGCAGCATTCTGAAGCACCCTTGCTTGAGAAAGGGAAATGACGCTATAGTGCCAGACCAGCTAATTAAATGGGCTCTGCTGGGCTTCATCAGTTCACTTTTAATGCTCTTGCCTCAGGCGCCTATCACAATTTATGCTCAAAATGACTTCTACAAAGCCCAACTGAGAGGGAAAAACAGTCAAGGAAAACCATCTATGGCAGTGCTCCCTAAACTTGCTGGAGCATAAGAAACGACTTACTGCATTTGTTAAATATACACCCAGGCCCTTTGCTAGAGACTTTGATTCAATAAATCTGGGGTGGGCACTGGAATCTATATTTTAGCAAGGGCCTCAGGCAGTTCTTATGAACACACAAGATTTAAAACACTGATCAAAACGAGATAATATCCATCCACTTACCAGTATTTTTTTCTTGCACCAAAATATAACAGAAAAGTACAAGTCTGGAATGCCTTAGCTATGTTCCCTTGCAAAAAAAAAAGCCTTCAACTTAGCATAAGGGTTTATTAAAGGTCAAAAAAAAAAAGAAAAAGAAAATCTTACCAAGGAGTTTGCCATTGTTCGAAAACTTACTGAAGTCATGGAAATGTATACTATGCAATGTTTATAGTGTAAAAATTTGCATAATATTAGAGGAAATATATTACAGAATATATCTCCTGACAGGCTGACTGTTTTTTTTTTTTAAACTGAGGTATAGTTAATGTATAATATTATGTAAGTTTCAGATGTATAAGAGTGATTCACAAGTTTTATAGGTTATACTCCATTTATGTGCATACGGTGCTAAGTTGCTACCAAGGAGTTTGCCATTGTTCGAAAACTTACTGAAGTCATGGAAATGTATACTATGCAATGTTTATAGTATAAAAATTTGCATAATATTAGAGGAAATATATTACAGAATATATCTCCTGACAGGCTGTTTTTTTTTTTTAAACTGAGGTATAGTTAATGTATAATATTATGTAAGTTTCAGATGTATAACAGTGATTCACAAGTTTTATAGGTTATACTCCATTTATGTGCATACGGTGCTAAGTTGCTTCAATTCAGTTCAGTTGCTCAGTCGTGTCCGACTCTTTGCAACCCCATGAATCGCAGCACGCCAGGCCTCCCTGTCCATCACCAACTCTCGGAGTTCACTCAAACTTATGTCCATCGAGTCAGTGATACCATCCAGCCATCTCATCCTCTGTCATCCCCTTCTCCTCCTGCCCCCAATCCCTCCCAGCATCAGGGTCTTTTCCAGTGAGTCAACTCTTCGCATGAGGTGGCCAAAGTACTGGAGTTTCAGCTTTAGCATCATTCTTTCCAAAGAACACCCAGGACTGACCTTCTTTAGAATGGACTGGTTGGATCTCCTTGCAGTCCAAGGGACTTTCAAGAGTCTTCTCCAACACCACAGTTCAAACGCATCAATTCTTCGGCGCTCAGCCTTCTTCACAGTCCAACTCTCACATCCATACATGACTACTGGAAAAACCATAGCCTTGACTAGATGGACCTTAGTCGTCAGTTGTTTACAACTCTTTGCAATCCTCCTAGGTCCATGGGATTCTCCAAGCAAGAATACTGGAGTGTGTTGCCATTTCTTCCTCCAGGGATCTCCCCGATGCAGGGATAGAACCCGCAGCTCCTGCACTGCAAGCGGATTCTTCACTGCTGAGCCGTGGGGGAAGCCCTATATTCCACTTATACTTAATATAAAATATTATCTATGTTCCCTGCACTGTACAATATATCCTTGTAGCTTATTTTATACATAGTAGTTTGTGACCTGTTTCCTTTTTTTTTTTTTTTTCCAATTACTCAGCAAAATTACTAAGCAACCATATTTTCCTTTTTTGCTTAGACTACCAGGAAACTTTCACTTAAAATTCATGCCCCCAAATGAAAATAATATTAACAATAATTAATATTTTGATAGTTGCTGCTGTACAAAGCTTGTGAGGTTATGGCTTTGTTGTGTATTTTAATGGTCATGTTATAGTCAAGCGCATTCTTAAGGTTTTCAAATCTTTTTGGAAGAAGGCAAGAAACAGATTTTAAAATCAATACTATTTGTTTTTGTTTTGTTCTGTTTCTAATCATGTTAAGACTAAACAACCACCCACCCGTTTCCAGGAGCTCTTCGCCAGCTTACGTGGGTTGTCTCCTCTCATGCCAATCCCTTGGCCAGCTTTTAAAATATTATAGGAACACTAACCACATCTTGGCGAGGAAAGTCGATTTCTGTTCAAGCCAAATACTTATGAGAATAAACTGAAAATAATTTTAGAGCAGCTTCTCAAAAGCTTCTTCTTGTCTCTCTCTGGTGCATAGCATCATTTTCTGACAATCTGACCCAACAATGGCAGCTGAGTCAGGTCATTAAAATCTTTCCCTGTAAGAACCAAAAAACAACACCTTCTACTTCATTTTTCAACATCTTACTCGTGTGTTTTCAGTTTTGCAACAGAATTTCATCCTTGACCTGAACTTCTAAATATCTCACAAATAATAATTAAGTCACTAGAATCCTGCTGTGTAAAGGTCATTTTTTGACAGATGGGATACCGCCATAGGACACAGAAATTATTTTTCCTCTTCCCCAGGCTGACAGAGCAAGACAACTCAGGGCAAGGATTTTCATAGTCAACATGGAGTCGGTACACAGCAAATGCTTGGTCACTTTGTACGAGTGAAAGATCTGAGCTCAGGAACTCTGTGGTCCCTCAGATTCTCTGACTGGAATTCAATCATTATACAAGCAAGAACATCAAGCCCAAAGAACTGATCTCTCCCAAAGTTACACCAAAAAGGGAAGCAAGACAGACAAAAATCCAAATTCTCCCCCCCGCCCCCCACCACTGATTCTCTTTGACTTGACCTCTGAAATACAACCTCTGACTTCTCTGTCAGATCCCTGTCTTACATTACCACTGCTTGGACCTTCCAATTTAGTTAATCATCTCCCTTGTTTCTCAACTCAGAATCCAGTTCTCTGGGAGAAACCTTCCAGCCTGGGGCAGGCTCCTTCATTACCTGCTCCCACACCTCCTTGATTCATATTCCTTGTAGAGAATGTATCCCTGCTTGCAACTGTATTTTCAAAAATGAAACTATTTCATGAAGGTCCAGCTTTCTCACTAAACTCCTTGAGAGCAGTAACATATACCTGTTGCTGTCATTCACTTCTATACTCCTAGTGCAGGAAGCCTCACTCAACTGATTATTTGTTGAATGAATACATTATTTTAAAACTCTCCAAATATAAGGAGTGGGCCAGTGGTACAAATATTCTGTCTCATGAATAGCAGAGATACAATAAAAGCAGCATATCACTCCTATATAATATTTAAAGATGTCTCTATTTTTGCATTGAGATAATTCACTCTATAAGTAACATGTAATCAATGCTTAAAACTCAGATGGCCCTGTTTAAGACTCTGAGAAAAATCGGGGCAGACTTCCTCTTTCAATGGGTTCAACAAGGAAACGTTTATTATTTTAGCATGAGGCTAAGACAAACTGGGTGGAGAAGGTGATGGCACCCCACTCCAGTACTCTTGCCTGGAAAACCCCATGGACGGACGAGCCTGGTAGGCTGCAGTCCATGGGGTCGCGAAGAGTTGGACATGACTGAGCGACTTCCCTTTCACTTTTCACTTTCATGCATTGGAGAAGGAAATGGCAACCCACTCCAGTGTTCTTTCCTGGAGAATCCCAGGGACGGGGGAGCCTGGTGGGCTGCCGTCTCTGGGGTCGCACAGAGTCAGACACGACTGAAGCAACTTAGCAGCAGCAAGGCAAACTGGGACCACTATGTGCTGCTCACAGAATTTCACAGGATAGCCTGAAATTTCTGAATTATGTAGGCAACTGTTATGCAGACAACTGTTTTCAGGTAGAGGATACTTGAGAGGATTATTCTTACTCAATTTGCCTCTGTATCTTTAAAAAGTTTCATAAAAGCATGTAGCAATATTTGCAAATTTTATTCCATTTAATCCAGAGAAAGGGCCAGGTCACTTCTCTGATTCACAATTCACTTACAGATTCCAAAAAGAAAGGACGACAATTTGATACCATTCTTGGAACATTGTAACAATCTGTTGTGTCTAAAACTGTTCAATTTGGTATCAAAGATCGTTTCCAATTCTAACTCTGAAATTAAACTTAAAAAGTAAATGGCTCACTACTGTTTCTCTCTCTTTTCCACCTGTTTAAAAATAACAAAACTTTGGTCAGTTTGAGGGTTTACTAGCCTTGATCCTACAACTCATGGTGAGAAACCTGCGTTTCTTAGGAAGATCAAGAACAAAGTGTTAAGAAAAGCCCTCCCTTGGACAACAAGCTTTGATTACAGGATGTCACTATGTGGGGAATGTTCTTAGCACATTGCCTGTGAAGCACCATTATATATTCTCCTTCTTGGAGCTTGAAAAAATGTCCTACCACTCCTAAGTCGGGGTATCTCAGAGGTACTGGAGTGAGGCAACAGTGATGTCAAGAGAATATGCTTAGATGCTCTGATTTGGCTTTGGGTAGACAGAACTGGGCTATAAATCAAGAGAACCCATTATAAACATAGCACCAGCCTTCCCTGGACCTCAGCCTCCTCTATTATTAAAGAAGGGGCATAACTCAAAGGTCTCATTCATCACTCGCATCCGTTCACTCTGACTCTACTAAGACACACAGAAAATCTCAGGGCTTGTTTCTGGGAAAGCAGAAAAAGGATGAGATGTCTTGAGGGAGTTTACGGTCTGTTCTGCTTCTGCTATAGCGGCCCATGGGTGCCTGCACCCCCTGCCCTCAGGCCATTCTTCACAGTGGACTTCCAACACCCAAAGGTAATGTGGATACTTGTTATGGGCTGAACTGTGTGCCCCTCAAACTGCCAGTTGGAAGCTCTAACCCCCAGTATCTCCGATGTGACTGTATTTGAAAACAGAGCCTTTAAAGTAGTGATTAGGGTGGATTCTAATCCCATCGGACTGGTATCCTTAGAACAGGCAATCGGACACACAGAGACTCAGAGCAAAGGTCATGTGAGGACACATGGGAAGGTCTCAGGAGAAACCAAATCTGCTGACATCTTGGACTTCCAGCCTCCAGAACGGTGAGAAAATAAATGTCTGTGGTTGAAGCCACCCAGTCTGTGGTGTTTTGTTACAGCAGCTCTAGTCAACTAATACAATGCTGAACTGACGCACCTGTTGAGATGAGACCTTGAATCTTCTTGTATTTTTTTCTCCAATGAAAAACTAGTTCTAAAGCAGGAAAGTTAACATTCCCAAGGTCAAGAGCAGAGCTGCTGAAGGGAAACAGGGAAGGCCAACAACCTGGACTTCTTTCTTTAAAACCAATACATATCCTAACAACAAAACATTGAAACTTGGCACAGGCATCAAAGAACTCATACTCAGGCCATAATAAGCTTGAATAACCAATTATAAATTAAGATTATGGTATTTCACTGAATGAAACCCCATGGTTAAAACATGGCCTGTTTGTATCCAGAAGAGATATTAGGGCTTCCTTCCCTCCAGAAAGCCAAGAACTTTCCTCCAGGGAGTGCTCACCACAGCTACTGGCTCTCCCCTCTGCTCTATTCTTTCCCGAAGGGGCCTCCTGAGACACACTCAAACATAAGCCTGCCTGTTTCTCAGGCTAAAGCTAGGCATGGGAGCCAACATCTGCATTGGAGCCTACCTTCATTTTCCTCTCCTGGTCATACACAAGACGTGAACAGCAGTCCCCTGACCCCTAGGTTCCCTGCCAAGCCTGAGATGGGGCTCAGGGAGGGATCTGGCTGCATGCTCCCTACCACAGATGTGAGGCCCTCAAAGAGACCTCAAATCAAAGTATCCATATCACACTTTAATGATCAAAACTGGTTTAAGGAAAAAGAGAATGGTTCTATTAATAATTCACTGGTTCCTAAATAGACATGTTTCAGCGGTCTGCATCTGAATCCTCTCAAAAGGGTTTTTTTTTTTAATTCAAACTTCAAAACCACATCCTTAGGATGTTCTATTTCACAGGTGGGACCTCAGACTGTGACTTTTAAGGTGATCCCCAGGTGAGTATGGGCTTCCCAGGTGGCTCAGTGGTAGGGAATCCACGTGCCAATGCAGAAGATGCAGGAGAAGTAAGTTTGATCCCTGGGTCAGAAGATCCCATGGAGGAGGGCGTGGCAACCCACTTCAGTATTCTTGCCTAGGAAATCCCATGGACGGAGGAGCCTGGCGGGCTACGTACATGGAGTCACAAAAGAGGCAGACGCAACTTAGTGACTAAACAACAACGGGTGAGCATATAATCAGGAAACACTCAAAACTGCTGTATTTCTTTTCAGAGTTTAAAGAAAACAAGTGAGAAGTAGCTGGTGTCTACAAATCATCATTCCTGTCACTGAGGCACCAGCCATCCAGTTCTATATTAACTTTATTCCTGGGTGGTGCCAGTGGTAAAGAACAAACCCGCCAGTGCAGGAGATGTACAAGTTCGATCCCTGGGCAAGGAAGATCCCCTGGAGGAGGGCATGACAACTCACTCCAGTGTTCTTGCCTGGAGAATCCCCATGGACAGGGGAGCCTGTTGGGCTACAGTCCTTACGAGTCGTGAAGAGTTGGGCATGACTGAAGCGACTAGCATGCACTGTGAGATAACAGAATATCCCAAAACTCAGTGGCATTTCTTATGTCTCAATTTCTGTAAGTTGGGAATTCAGGTGTGGTGGGGTTGAGTAGTTCTGGCTCAAGGTTTTTTTTTTTTTTTTTAACCAGGCTGCAGTTAACACACTGGCTGGGGCTGCAGTCATCTGAAGGCTTGACAGGGGGCTGAATAAGCCACTTCCAAATTGTTGACCAGAGGCCTTCATTTCTCACAGACTGCTGGCAAAGACCTTAGCTCCTCCCCACCTAGGCTTCTACATAGGACATCCTACGGGGATGTCTTCCCATGGAGCAAGTAACCCAACAGAGACATATAGGAGGAAGCCACAGTGCCTTGCATGATGCAATTCCTGAAGCTACACATTATCACTTTCACTTTTCTGTATTCATTAGAAATAAGTCACTATGTCGTCGAAGCCACAGGCAAGGAGAACAGAAAAAGCTTCTTCTTTTAAAGAGAGAGTCGAAGAATTTTAAGCCACTGCAATTGCCACTACCTGTCATACTCTGAGAATGGAACAGAAACTAACAACACTGAAGCATCTCTGGTCTTGAGCCTGCCCTCAAGGAATTCTGAGAGCAGGGGTAGAAGAAAAGACCAGAGTACCAAATACTTCTTCTTCTTTTATGAAGTCAAGCTGGGGAACAGCCAGTTCGGTGAGGGGCAGAAGCACATAAATGTTAAATCAGAAGTCAAAAATGCTTCATTGTGAGACCCAACTTCCTCAGTTTTAGCTGTGGACCTCACTTAGCCACTGAGCTACTACCCTCTTTATAAAAAGGAAAAGAAAAAAAAAAAAGAAAATATTTACTACTGGTGCTGAGGGGTTGGAGTTGGAGGCAAAAATTCTACAAATTTACAAAGAAGAGAAACTCCACGACAGAGCTGGACAAATAGCAAAGTGCTAGACATAATTGCAAAAAAGCAAAATGGCTGTCCAGGGAGGCCTTACAAATAGCTGTGAAAAGAAGAGAGGCGAAAAACAAAGGAGAAAAGGAAAGATATAAGCATCTGAATGCAGAGTTCCAAAGAATAGCAAGAAGAGATAAGAAAGCCTTCTTCAGCAATCAATGCAAGGAAATAGAGGAAAACAACAGAATGGGAAAGACTAGAGATCTCTTCAAGAAAATTAGAGATAGCAAGGGAATATTTCATGCAAAGATGGGCTCGATAAAGGACAGAAATGGTATGGACCTAACAGAAGCAGAAGATATTAAGAAGAGGTGGCAAGAAAACACAGAAGAACTGTACAAAAAAGATCTTCACGACCCAGATAATCACGATGGTGTGATCACTCATGTAGAGCCAGACATCTTGGAGTGTGAAGTCAAGTGGGCCTTAGAAAGCATCACTACGAACAAAGCTAGTGGAGGTGATGGAATTCCAGTTGAGCTATTTCAAATCCTGAAAGATGATGCTGTGAAAGTGCTGCACTCAATATGCCAGCAAATTTGGAAAACTCAGCAGTGGCCACAGGACTGGAAAAGGTCAGTTTTCATTCCAATCCCAAAAAAAGGCAATGCCAAAGAATGCTCAAACTACCACACAATTGCACTCATCTCACATGCTAGTAAAGTAATGCTCAAAATTCTCCAAGCCAGGCTTCAGCAATATATGAACCATGAACTCCCTGATGTTCAAGCTGGTATTAGAAAAGGCAGAGGAACCAGAGATCAAATTGCCAACATCTGCTGGATCATGGAAAAAGCAAGAGAGTTCCAGAAAAACATCTATTTCTGCTTTATTGACTATGCCAAAGCCTTTGACTGTGTGGATCACAACTGTGGAAAATTCTGAGAGAGATGGGAATACCAGACCACCTGACCTGGCTCTTGAGAAATCTGTATGCAGGTCAGGAAGAAATAGTTAGAACTGGACAAGGAAAGACAGACTGGTTCCAAATAGGAAAAGGAGTATGTCAAGGCTGTATACTGTCACCCCTCTTATTTAACTTATATGCAGAGTACATCATGAGAAACGCTGGACTGGAAGAAACACAAGCTGGAATCAAGATTGCCGGGAGAAATATCAATAACCTCAGATATGCAGATGACACCACCCTTATGGCAGAAAGTGAAGAGGAACTAAAAAGCCTCTTGATGAAAGTGAAAGAGGAGAGTGAAAAAGTTGGCTTAAAGCTCAAACGAAGATCATGGCATCCAGTCCCATCACTTTGTGTGAAATAGATGGGTAAACAGTGTCAGACTTTTTATGGGGGAGGGGCTCCAAAATCACTGCAGATGGTGATTGCAGCCATGAAATTAAAAGATGCTTACTCCTTGGAAGAAAAGTTACGACCAACCTAGATAGCATATTCAAAAGCAGAGACATTACTTTGCCAACAAAGTTCCATCTAGTCAAGGCTATGGTTTTTCCTGTAGTCATGTATGGATGTGAGAGTTGGACTGTGAAGAAGGCTGAGTGCCGAAGAATTGATGCTTTTGAACTGTGGTGTTGGAGAAGACTCTAGAGAGTCACTTGGACTGCAAGGAGATCCAACCAGTCCATTGTGAAGGAGATCAGCACTGGGATTTCTTTGGAGGGAATGATGCTGAAGCTGAAACTCCAGTACTTTGGCCACCCCATGCCAAGAGTTGACTCATTGGAAAAGACTCTGATGCTGGGAGGGATTGGGGGCAGGAGAAGGGGATGACAGAGGATGAGATGGCTGAATGGCATCACTCACTCGATGGACGCGAGTCTGAGTGAACTCCAGGAGCTGGTGATGGACAGGGAGGCCTGGCATGCTGCGATTCATGGGGTCGCAAAGAGTCATACACGACTGAGCGGCTGAACTGAACTGAACTGTGTACTTTCAGTGTCTTCAAAAGTTGCCTAAGTATTCTGTTATAATGGATTTATCAGAAAGTAGTTAATAAAGATTAATGGCAATTCAATTATTTATTTTACTTATTCTTTCCTTTTTTTCTCTTCCAATGTTGTAATGTACATCCTTGTACATTATTTTTGAATGCTAATGCAAGTCTGGCTTCCCAGGTGACATTATTGATAAAGAATCCATCTGCCAATGCAGGAGATGTAAGAGACGCAGGTTCAATCCCTGGGTTGGGAAGATCCCCTGGAGGAAGGCATGGCAACCAACTCCAGTATTCTTGCCTGGAGAATCCCATGGACAGTGGAGCCTGACAGGCTACAGTCCATGGGATTACAAAGAGTCGCACATGCCTGAAGCAACTTAGCATGCACACACCCAAGTCTGTCTACAAGATAAAAATCTCAGAAGGTACACGGCTAGGACAAAAGGATATAGATATTTTAGCTTTAATAGTTATCGGCAAGTTGCTATCTGAAAAAGTACCAATATGCATTTCCATCAACAGTGTATGAATGTCTATTTGTTTTAAAACCATTTATAAATTAAGAAGAATTTCAATATCCTGATATAGAAATACATTTAAGAATGAGGGTAGTAGTCACCACATTATGTATATAACTCTGACTTTGGTTCCTTTGGAATTAACCTTTAATATGCTATATTTATCTAATGTGAATCTCAACTGATTCAGAAAAGTATTTTATAATATACATTTTAAAGTCTGAATTGGGCTATAAGCAGTACTGCATGGCTCAAATGAAATCAGATCAATATACTAGCTTACTCTACCTTTAAACATGACAACCACAAAGAAGGTATATTAAATGTATCTATCATGTGATAAATGAAATGTTTTCTATTAAAAAGTGTCTACACTTGGTTCCATTGCAATGCAAATTTTATGTTATGGTTCTTAGTGACAGTTTTTCTTTCAGCTAGATCTTTATTAAAGTCAGTCAAAGGCTGTGCTTCTCATGTTATGAATAGTCATCATAATTATCTAATGCAACTACTCCAAAAATCAGATTAGTAATTAGCTGGCCCAGCTGATTGGTATGACTTCCTGGATGCAGCTCTTTAATGCTGAACATTTACTTTGTGCTTGAAGGATTTGTTTGTGTGTTTCCTATGTGTGATGAGAGCTTTTCGATAATTAGCTCCTAAGGGATGTCGTATTCCAATAGCTAAAGAATAATTATGGCCTTATGAAAAGTGAAATGACTTCGGCTTCCTTTTGTTGTGGTTTAATTGTAGGCAACAAGTCCAAGAGGCTTCTCATCATTTCAAATTGTGATAGTGAAGATGTTGCTTTCATTAAAAAAAAAAAAAAAAAAAAGGATGTGAATTTGGTAAAATGGCAAATTGGTATAATTTTGAAAACAAACAAGCAAACCACCCTATTTAAACAAGACTTGTGTTATTTCATTAGTTCATAATTTTGATTACAAATTAAACTGTGGCAGAGTGAGGAGTTGGAAGGTTTTCACAACAAAGGGGATGGAACTTAAAAAAGTTCACATCAAAAGGCATCAGCTTCGGGGACGCCATTGTAATGGACTGTTAATTAGTGTCAACCGCTAAAACAAAGAATAGAATGACAGGTCCATTCTCACAGAGTGTATAGTTTGGGGTTGAAGTGAGAATAGAACACACTAAAAAGAATATATCTTTCTTGAGTGCACTTCTTGTTACTGTTGAAAAATTGACTTTTGGGGAAAAATGTTTCAATTCTACTATACCAAGGTTATTTTTCATTCTAAACAAGCATGAGGAGTTAAAGGATGCTTGTTTATCCAAGAAAGTAATATAGCCAGTTATTGCTGCAATAAATGCTGTATAGCCAGCCACCCCCAAAATCAGTGTCTTAAAATAACAAGTATTTATTTGTCACCCACAGGTTTGTGCATTGGTTGCCATTTTTTACAGATTTTTGCACAAATGCTTTATTGATGCCCTTCTTTTTTTATAGACATTATCTCTGTTTTAATTTTCATTCTGTATTGGACTATAGTTGAGTTACAATGTCGTGGTAGTTTCGGGTGTACAGCGAAGGATTCAGTTATAAATATGCTTCTCTATTCTTTTTCAAATCCTTTTCTCATATAGCTTATTACAGAATATTAAGCAGAGCTCCTTGTGCTACACAGTAGGTTCTTGTTAGTTATCTATTTTAAATATAGTAGTGTTTATATGTCAATCCCAAACTCCTAATTTATCCCTCCCTGCCACCTTTCCCCTTTGGTCATCCTAATTTTATTTTCTAAGTCTGTGAATCTGTTTCTATTTTGTAAATTAGTTCATTTGAATTGTTTTTTTTTAGATTCTGCTTATAAGTGATAATGTGGTATTTGTCTTTGTCTGATTTACTTCACTTAGTATGATAGTCTTCAGGTCTGTCCATGTTGCTGCAGATGGTATTATTTCATTCTTTCTGCACTGGTTGCAACTTAATTGGACTAGGTTGGACTTCAGGCTCATGACTCCAAGATCCAAGGTGACACTTAGGGGTTCTTCCATATGTCCTCTTTGGACCAAAGGCCACTCACAATGTGATCTTCTTATAGAGAACAACAGAAGCACAAGACACATAAGGTTTCTGCCCGTGTCATGTCCAGACTTATGCTCGCTAAGGAAAGTTAACATGGGCCAGCCCAAGATCAACGGATGGGGAAGCGTGCTTTGCCTAGAATGCAACAAAAAAGTGCAAGTCGCTCAGTTGTGTCTGACTCTTTGTGACCCCACGGACTATACAGTCCATGGAATTCTCCTGGCCAGAGTGCTGGAGCGGGTAGCCGTTCCCTTCTCCAGGGGATCTTTCCAACCCAGGAATCAAACCCAGGTCTCCTGCATTGCAGGTGGCTTTTTTTACCAGCTGAGCCACCAGGGAAGCCCTGTGCTAAATAATCATTCAGGTTATCGGAGTAACATGTATTGATCATCATAGTTGAGATTATTTCCTCCATCAGTAGGAATTGAGATCTTCCAACATTTTGATCACATACACTGATTGCATCAGGCCACATCTAAATTGGAAAGTATTAAAGAAAAGAAAATATGATAAGACCATTTTCCTTGCAACATGGATGTGACAGTACATAGTATAAAAAGCCATCCTTCTTGTGCAGTGAGGTTTGGACCACTGGAAACATGAAGTCAGCAAGTTAAAGGAATATTTTCCATCTGTCCCTCTTGAAAAAACCCTCTAGTCTGAATGATGTTAAGTGGAAAGTAGACTTGTTTTGAATGTACTGGAACTTTACCTAAACTTGCATTTGTTGTTAAGTCGCTAAGTCGTGTCTGACTCTTTGTGACCCCATGTACTGCAGCATACCAGGCTTCCCTGTCCTTCACTATCTCCTGGAGCTTACTCAAATTCATGACAATTGAGTTGGTGGCGCTATCTAACCGCCTCATTCTCTGCCACCCCCTCCTCCTTTTGCCTTCAATCTTTCCCAGCATCAGGATCTTTTTCAATGAGTCAGCTCTTCACATCAGGTGGCCAAAGTATTGGAGCTTCAGCATCAGTCCTTCCAATGAATATTCAGGGTTGATTTCCTTTAAGATTGACTGATTTGATCTCCTTGCAGTCAAAGAGAAAACCTGCCTTGTTTCAAAGCACCCTATGAGATCCATGGAAAAATCTACATAGTCGTGACAGCCTTGCTGAAGCTATGTGTCTTGGAAAGGGTTGAGCTACAGTATGGTTTAGAAGGAAGAATAAAACTGTAAAACTGCTTGCTCTGATGACATCACCCATTCCAGAATCACTGATCCACTTTCCACTGTTTCAAAGCAGATCATGGAGGGATCTGTGTCCCTCCAGTCACTCTATGTCCCTTCATCAAACAACTGGAGGAGATTAACGATGTCCTCTGTACACCCTTGTTTTGGTCCATTATGTAGAGAACAGTGTCAACAAGGAAAACACATTGCTGGTGAACCTTTTAGAAATTGAAGCAGCCTCTTGGAAATGGTAAAAATGTCACCTGGAAGGAAGCTCAAAATATCTGTGTGTAGCAGACCCTGTCAGAGTCCTGCCCGTATCTCCTTGCCACTCACCATCTCCTTAATGCCGATGGCTTCTTGCTGTAAACACCTGCCACTCTCAACCTAAAAATATTTTCAGAGTGCTGGAATAGGCTCAGCCTATGCACCAAGCAGGACCAAACTGCTGGAAAAGTTAACATTTCCGGGGAAGCAGCCCCCAACCAGTGATGAATGGGGGTTGATGCTGAAACATCCCCCAGTTGGGATAATTCTGAAGCATGTTCTTCACTCTCTCCCAGGAGGTGCCAGCAAGACTGCACTCGAGTGGCGCACACACCCTTTAAAATCTTTCCATTTCCTGACTCACTTCCTCACTGCCCTACAACAGCTGCTTCCTGGAATCACCTCCAAAATAAACTACTTACCTTCATATTCTCGTGTCATGTCAAGGACTGTTTTGGGGAAAATCCAAGCTAAGACACTGTACACCTGCAAAGCTGACATCTCATCTGGTTTTGCTACTTGAGAGAATAAAGAAGTTCTGTACATTATCCTAACTTGCTGCCTTTCCCCCCTTCTCCCCCAACGGATTCCACTAGTGTCAAAACAGTCTGCCAAATATGCTGACAGGCGGCTGGTCGACTACAGGGTAGGGTCTCCATGATATTAGAGCTAGGTTCTGTTCACCATCTTTCCATGTGGCTTGTCAGAAAATGGAAACAGACTGAAGGCTTGCTCCAAAATCCTGAAGTTCCCTGGTTTTCAGGGGATAATGCACTTGATTGACCACTGGGCGGAAGATAATGTCTATTCTCAAAACAATTTGGTAACATTTAAAGCTTGGCATTCTTGGCAGATTTTTTTTAAAAATGAAATGAATGGGATAAATGTCTTAATTCAAGATCTTGCCATCCTTGTTATGGAAGCTGTGGCAAAAAGAAGCTCAGAACCCTTTAGCCTTCATACTTCTACTGCAGGTGAGACTGGTGGTGGAGAATTTACCCCTTTCTTCAGTTGTAAGAGGAAATCTACTATAAAATACACCATTACTTTACTAACAGTTCAAGTGGACAAGGGGATATTGCCACATCCAATGTGCTCATCAACTTTAAGAGGGACAATTTTAACATGTACATCTGGGAACGGAGGAATTACGAGGGAACACCTGGTCAGTGCTAGTGGAATGACCTCACAAGTACACTTGAGAGTGTCAAATCCCTGTCAGTTTGAGGGCAGGTGCACATTGATGGACACCTGGACACACAGGGACTTTTAGAAATTTTCTGATGCTCGGGGAGAGAGACTTAACGTTGAAATACATAACCTGCTGCTGCTGTAGATATTGTTAACATAGCAGGCCCTGGCACACATGCCCTGTCCAACCTGAAAAAAGGGATTGATGTAAAACACATTCCACTGGATGTCTTGGGGAACCCTGGGTTGCTCTGGCCACAGGAGCAACAGGAATTCTGTTAGTGCTTGGGCACCTGTGTTGTCAGTATGTGTCCCTCACAGAATGAAGTAGAAATGAAATGGGTCACATGTCAGCGATGGCCTTGCCAAAGACCCATCCACAGATTGACCCTCCCAGTCAATCCAAACCAAAGACCCTTCCAGTGGAAATTTGCTTTCATGTGGAATTATAGTTGCCTTTCTGTTCTATTTGTGAAATCTGTAACCGTTTCCTTCTGGAGGAGGGGGAGGTAGCCGTTGATTTTTGTCCAGAAAGAAGTGAAAGAGACAACATTTCAACAAAAAGTGATCTTACTGATGACTAGATGAAAGGAATCTCTGTCCAGTGAAAAAGAGTGATATGCACGATTTTGCATATATGTGGATTTTTCGGAGGTTTATGGATTCCCTTAGACTTTTGAATGACTTTACAATCTCCAAAAAAAATTTTTATAGTTACTTTGGAAACTGAGGACTGAAAGAATGTAAGTGATTTACTCCACCATAATTATGTAGTAAGATATTTTTGAAGTTATTAAAATAAGTATATTTTTTCTTGCAGTTGAACAAGTCCTTCTTGCAGTGTTGACCTAACTATTAATTATCTTAATAATCCTCAACCCTCTTCTTATACAGTGGAAAAACACAAAAGATCACTGTTTGGTCTAATCACAGATGCTCACTTAGTAATGGATAAATTAAGCTAAATAAGGTTTTGTAGTCCCTGTCTTATTAAACTTGCATAAATCTCAATTTCAATCTATATCTTTGTAAACAGTGGCTAATCTTGTAGCACATTTCTCTCTCTTGCTTAGGCATGATTTATCTCTTCCATCCACAGTGTCTCTCCTCACCTCCACCCCCAACTCCAAAAGCCTTAACATATTTCCTTTCATTCAGAACCTATATAAATATATGTTTCTTTGTGATGCTAAAGACTAATCTTTGTTTTTTCAAGCTTTTAGGGGGGATACTTACCTTAATCCTCTTAGGTCTGTGTGCCTTGAAGTGATAGCACTTGGCAAGTTTCAGGTTTCAAGCAGCAGACTCTCCTAGGACTCCAGTTGAATTGACCTTCCCTGAGATTCCTGCCCTATCACCCTTTTGGGGAACACTTTAAAAAGATTTGTGGCTCCCATTATTGCTCAGTGCTTGGATATCTACCAATGGTGCATTGAACAAAGAGGAAACAGAAAAAAGAGAGAAAAGAGGCAAGGGAAGGGGGGAGGAGGAAGGAGGGTAGCGGGGGAGGATTCAAATAACATACATACATTGTTGCTCTTCTACTCTTTAAGAATTTTCCTAATTGTGGAGGTGTTTTCTTTCTTTTCCTCTTCTCTTAAATTTTAGAATACACTTATTTCATTAAAATACTATATTCCCATTATAAGACTCATACATTCGGTAATAAGCTACAGTGTTTCTGATGGCATTCAAAGCTGTCTGTAAATCCCATATGTCTTTCTGCTACTGGCAGGCAAACCAGCCCTCAGTAAGTTGCCTTGATGAAGATGCCCATCTCCCAGAGCCTTTTTGTAAGCAGCTGGCACCTGGTGCTTGCTGCCCAGGAGGTAGTGACAGGTGAGGTAACGGAGAGAGATTCACAGAGAGCAAGTGTCAAGATTTATTTTCTTTGTTTTAAAAGACTCCCTCTGGCTATTATTTTGGATTCAGTGAAATTCACTTAATACTTAATAACTGGTCTACCTTCCTAGGACCTAAACCATGTCTCTTGACATACAGTTCACAGGTCTTGACCTACATTACATTTAGGGAAGCAGTTAAAAATGTGTATTCTCGTGCCCCAGATCTGCTGAATTTCTGGGCATGGAGTATAGGAATCTGCCCTTCTAACAAAACACCCCTGTTGATTCTGTAGTAACTGAAGTCTGAAAACTACATCTCCCAGCTTCCCACCCCTGACTGTTTTAGCTCCTGCGTACCCTCTCTAGTCCTTGTTATGTCTCGGAGACGGCAGTGTCTAAGAGATGGGAGGTGACTGAGCACGTGTTGATTTTTACTTGTTTGGCGTAGATTTCCCACCACTTCCGGTAACAACGCTCAGATTTTCCTCTAGAGGAAGCGCCTATCTCCTCCTCTTCATTCATATGACCAGACAGGATTCCAAGTCTTCACACATCTTAGTGGGCATGTGACCCAGACCTGGCCAATCAGCACATTCCATCCCTATGGCTTCTTTGTGATTGGTTCAGTGGTGGACACACGACGGTTAGGCCTGTGAGACCCAAACTGAGGCTGCTGTTGGAAAAGTTTGGAAACTCTTTTTTTTTTTTTTTTGCAGGGGTTATTGGCAACCAGAACGATGTAAGGATGGAAGGGTTGGGGGTGGAGCTCCATGTGGACGGGTTCCACTTAAGAGCCGCACCAAAGAGCTTACAAAGGAAAAGGGAAGGACTGAAGTCCTGTGGTTTCTGTTTGAGTGCCAGGATTCATATGTATCGCCAGACAGATTTGCCCCAGGAGCTTTCAGGTCACTAAGACAGTATATCCCTTTTCTGTTTCTGCTAGTTTGACTCGAGTTTCTGACACTTTCCACAGAAAGAGCTTCATTAAGGAAACACAATGAAAATAACTGATCTCTTCCATGTTCAGAATTGATTTTGTTTAGATCAGACATGGGGTGTTTGGTGTGGGGTAGACCTTAGACTAATGGTTTTCAGTCAAGTATGCTTGGAAGTTGAAGTTGAGGGGTATGGATAACTTTAAATCATTTATTTTATCATCATTATTATTTGGGGGTGGGGTGGGGTGCTGTGTAGGTCTTCGTTGCTACATGCAGACTTTCTCAAGTTCCCGCGAGCAGGGGCTTCTCCTGTTATGGAGCATGATCTCTGGGCGCACAGGCAACTGTGTAACTGCACTGCAGGAGTTTAGTGCCCCTGGCATGTGGAATCCTCCCAGACCAGGGATGGAACTCAGGGCCCCTGCATTGGCATGAGGATTCTTAACCACAAGTGGAGTCTTACTCAGGAAAGCCATGGATAATTCTTGAGTTGACTCCAAGAGTCTCAGACTAAGTCAAGGCCCTGGACATTCTGTAAAATAATTCTGAACATACATTTTGTCAAGAATGAAGGTTGTTATAGGGACAAAGAACCAGACTATTTGAATCTAGTCTCATGAAAAATTCCAGACCATTGTCATTATACCCTTAGCCCTGATAACAGACTCTCTCCAGATTCCATGGCTTACGTGTGACCTGTAGCTGACTCAGACCCTCCAAATCATGATCATGGTAGATTTCTCAAGTTATGATTGTAGCTACTTGAATTCATGGAAAAGAAGCAACCTCTATAGTCATCAGTATTGGGAGGATGTTCAGCATGTTCAGCATACAGTTAAGAATAAGAATTTCAAATCTTGACTCTCTCAATTGCTAGCTACCTAAATTGGGCAAGTAGCTTAGAGATTTTGTCTCTAAAAGGGGATAATGTCATCCTTGTGCAAGAATTAAATGAGATGATATATGTAAAGTGCTTGTCACAATGCCTGACCCAATTAATTAGAATTACCCAATTATCCCAGGTGGCACTAGTGGTAAAGAACTTGCCTGAAATACAGGCGATATAAGAGATGCAAGTTCAGTTCCTGGGTTGGGAAGAACCCCTGGAGGAGAGCATGGCAGCCTATTCAGTATTCTTGCCTGGAGAATTCTATGGACAGAGAAGCCTGGCGGTCTACAGTTCATAGGGTCACAGAGTTGTATGTCACTAAAGCTACTTAGCATGCACACACAATTAACCTTAGTTCCTCTTATTATTGACCTCAGTATGCACCTTCAACATTTTTATCCCACTTTTACCATATGTTGATATGTTTCATGAATGTTTTCCCAACTACCCACCCATCAGCTCAAACTTTTAGGCTCTTTGTAGTAGACACTTCTGTTAACCTATTGTGGTTGGCTTTCAGTCTTTGGGTCTCAATTTACCTATCCAAAAATGGAGGGAGAGGGGAAGTAGGGGCATTGTTGGACTAGATGTTTACTAATTTTTTTCTACTTTTAATATTTCTTCTGTGATTCTGAGAACTCTACGCACTTGGTAATCAAAAAACTAAAAATTCCTAGGAAAACATCTCAGTGTTGTGTTGCTTAATCACTGATTTTGTCAAAGTACTTTAAAATATGGTTTTTATTTCTTGTGTGAGGAGCTATAGGTGTGGTTCTAAAGGTAAAAATTTGGTCAAGAATCAAAATGACTTCTACTCTATACTTGTAGTTTTACTGCAAATGCTATCAATTGGTAAGTATATTCTTTTGAAGCTTCCAATCCACAAGATAAATTACATTTTTAAAATGCTCGGAGATTCCCCCCATTTTTTCATTTCTTTGATGCATGTAATTATTTTGACTTCAGCCCAATTCTCATCTTTTGGCAGATGACCAATTCGCAGATTCCAAAGAATATTCAGAATGTATTCAGCTAAAACAAATCAAGTCAGACAGTTGTCACAGAAGCATTTAACCAAAATTACTTCAACATTTTAACAATGCTTGACGTTTGCAGAGATGTCTTTGAAGTATAGAGATCCCCAAATATTTAGTGTTAACAGTTTTAGACAGGTGTTTTGCCAAAGACATGTAAAGATGTGTTGAGTGAAAACTATTATTTTGCAGTGAGCTTAGCCTCTGGAAAAATATTTATGTCTTAATTGGATGGAATTCCACCTGTCATTTTATCAAACACTTTGCTTATGGTCCATTTTGCTTAGAGTCCAAGAAAAATGAAAGTATTTTAGTTGTGAGCATTAACGTGACACATGTTTGGGCTTTGTGGAATCACTGCATTTGTTTGGTGATAATTATAAGAGAGTGCTTCAGGAACTTGAACTGGAGTTTGCAATTAGAACATACAGAATTGGGCCTGAAAAGAAAGCTTAAGAAAGAAGAAGTGTGACAAAAATTGTTGCCAAGGTCCTTTTATAGCTCAACAAAGTAATCAAACAGAAAAAAAAAATCACTCAATGAAAACTCCAGTGGAAAAAGGCAATCAACACATTTTCTAGGAGCATCTGTTTATTCTAGGGATCTCTTGTCTTACTACCTGGCACGTAAAAGGGAGCTTCCTGCCTTTCTCTGCTTGCTGTTCCCTTCTTTCACTTTGTCATACTTCCCTCTACAATGTTTTTGGTCATTTACAGCATGGTTTCAACAAGGGATACTGAAAATAGGAAGCAGAGCTCAGCCGATTTTGAATCCATCTTGAGATCAGAGCTAAGAAATATCCCTCCTATTCCTTAAAAAACTGGAACTAGAACTGCCACATGACCCAGAAATCCCACTTCTGGAAACGAGAATTGAAAGAGACACGTGTACCCCAGTGTTCATCGCAGCACTGTTTACAATAGCCAGGACATGGAAGCAACCTAGATGTCCATCGGCAGAGGAATGGACGAGAAAGCTGTGGTACATATACACAATGGACTATTACTCAGCCATTAAAAAGAATACATTGAGTCAGTTCTAATGAGGTGGATGAAACTGGAGCCTATTATTCAGAGTGAAGTAAGCCAGAAAGAAAAACACCAATACAGTATACTAGCGCATATATATGGAATTTAGAAAGATAGTAACGATGACACTATATGCGAGACAGCAAAAGAGACACAGATGTATAGAACAGTCTTTTGGACTCTGTGGGAGAGGGCAAGGGTGGGATGATTTGAGAGAATGGCACTGAAAGATGTATATTATCATATGTGAAATAGATCGCCGGTCCAGGTTTGATGCATGAGACGAGGTACTCAGGGCTGGTGCACTGGGATGACCCTGAGGGATGGGATGGGGAGGGAGGTGGGAGGAGGGGTTCAGGATGGGGGACACATGTACATCCATGGCTGATTCATGTCAATGTATGGCAAAACCCACTACAATATTGTAAAGTAATTAGGCTCCAATTAAAATAAGAAAAGAAATCTCCCTCCTTTGCTCAGAGAAGTTCTTCATATGAATATAGCTGATGAAATGTTAGCATATTGACTCCATTATTGGGATGAGTAAATCTGGGTCACACGATGAGCCAAGAGAGACTGTGAATGCACCTGAAATATTCTATTTAAGCCCCAATAACGTATTGGATGAATGTTAGCTCTGGGCAGGTCTGGGTGAGCTGCATTATCACCTAGAGATGAGATCCTGAGGGAGAAGTGGGTCACAGATGAGGTGTTTGGTGGTGGGGACAGGAGATTGTTGGGAGGTCCTTTCTGAACCTCTCATTTTGGGTTGTTGTTGTTCAGTCACTAAGTCATGCCCGACTCTTTGCAACCCCATGGGCTGCAGCACGCCAGGCTCCCCATCCTTCACCATCTCCCTCAGTTTGCTCAAACTCATGTCCATTGAGTCAGTGGTGCCCTCCAACCAGCTCATCCTCTGTCATCCCCTTCTCCTCCTGCCATCAGTCCTTCCCAGCATCAGGGTCTTTTCCAATGAGTCGGCTCTTTGCATCGGGGGCCAGAGTATTGGAGCCTCAGCTTTAGCATCAGTCCTTCCAGTGAATATTCAGGATTGATTTATTTTAGGAAACCCATTTTGGGTTGTAGTGTGCCAAAACCCAAGCAATAAAGGTCCAACTTTAATCAAAAAGCAAAAACCTCACTCCTGTATGGTGGGATCTAAAGAAACAGAGTGAAGGACAGATTCCATTAGAGGGATGGGTTCGGAGATTCATAAAGCCTTGTAACGGCACACGCACCCCACCCCTACTTTGTTCTCTGTAGACAGTCATTCTCAGATGGTCCCCAGATAAACAAATGGAGAAGTTGTCATTCACGAGATCTCCGCTCTACGTTTATTGTATCAAAGACTCTTAAGTACTTGGGCTAGAAATTGAGGCCGAGTAAGTTGTCATGGAGAAGTTGTCATTCACGAGATCTCATCTCTTCTGTGTCCCTTTTCACCAGGGAGTGAGCCTCTAGATCACAACCAGCTGTGGAAAATTCTGAAAGAAATGGGAATACCAGACCACCTGACCTGCCTCTTGAGAAATCTGTATGCAGGTCAGGAAGCAACAGTTAGAACTGGACATGGAATGACAGACTGGTTCCAAATCAGAAAAGGAGTACCTCAAAGCTATATATTGTCACCCTGCTTATTTAACTTATATGCAGAGTACATCATGAGAAATGTTGGGCTGGAAGAAGCACAAGCTGGAATCGAGATTGCTGCGAGAAATATCAATAACCTCAGATATGCAGATGACACCACACGTACAGCAGAAATTGAAGAAGAACTAAAGAGCTTCTTGATGAAAGTGAAAGAGGAGAGTGAAAAAGTTGGCTTAAAGCTCAACATTCAGAAAACTAAGATCATGGCTTCTGGTCCCATCACTTCATGGCAAATAGATGGGGAAACAATGGAAACAGTGACAGGCTTTATTTTCTTGGCCTCCAAAATCACTTAAATGGTGACTTCAGCCATGACATTAGAAGACGGTTGCTCCTTGGAAGAAAAGTTATGACCAACCTAGACAGCATATTAAAAGCAGAAACATTACTTTGCCAACAAAGGTCTGTCTAGTCAAAACTATCTATGGTTTTTCCAGTAATCATGTATGGATGTGAGAGTTGGACTATAAAGAAAGCTGAGCACCAAAGAATTGATGCTTTTGAACTGTGGTGTTGGAGAAGACTCTTGCAAGTCCCTTGGACTGCAAGGAGATCCAACCTGTCCATCCTAAAGGAAATCAGTCCTGAATATTCGTTGGAAGGACTGATGCTGAAGCTGAAGCTCCAATACTTTGGCCACCTGATGAGAAGAACTGACCCATTTGAAAAAACCCTGATGCTGGGAAAGACTGAATGCAGGAAGAGAAGGGGACGACAGAAGATGAGATGGTTGGATAGCATCACCGGCTCAATGGACATGAGTTTGAATAAATTCCAGGAGTTGGTGATAGACGGGGAGGCCTGACATGCTTCAGTCCATGGGGTTGCAAAGAGTCGAACACGGTTGAGCGACTGAACTGAACTGAACTGAGCCTCTAGCTTCTCCGTGATGTGGGTCATGTCCTTCTCAATGCCCTTTCTCATTCTCTGGCCTCTCATGCTATGATTTACTTGGCTGTCCAATTTCTTTTGGCTGCTCTGTGCACAATCTTAGTTCTCCAACCAGGATTAGGGTGGGTCCTAATCCTATATTGCTGTTGTTTAAACCACTCAGTCTGTGGTGCTTTGTTCTGGCAAGCTTAGTGAACTGACACACTCCCCTTAGTAAACTGACCATCAAACAGGTAGATGGTCTACAAATAAAGACACATGACTATGCAGATAGCTGATGTTTGGTGAAAAAAAAAAAAAAGATACAGTCAGGAAAGGAATTCCAGCAGCATTAAGAGCTCCAGCAAAGATCTGGAGGTAAGGAAGGAGGAAATTATATTTGATACTGGAATGTGGAAAGGAGTAAAGAGCAACAAAGCTGATAAGGTGAGTTGGTCTCATAGGATCAAGGTCAGTGAATTCTAGGTGGAGAAGTCTGGTCTCCCCAGCCCTCCTCTGGACCCTCAGTAGACCAAGAGAACCAGGTAATAGATGTTGGATGAAAATTCAGGGCATGTGGAAAAGTCTAGCATTTTTTTTTTTCTTGCCTCCTCTTTTCCCATACAAGCTATTACTTTACAAGTTGAAAGAGATTCTAAAAAATGCCTATAAAATGAAGAGAGAAATCAAAAGAAGGTTTCTTTGCTTCAGGGGCTTTGAGTGGAAATTTTTGTTGGCTTAAAACTTTTATGGACACAAAGGCATTTCATGCCCATTGACTTGAGTGAATCTGGGGGCGTTCTCCCAGATGGGATACATTTATTGGCTGGGAAAGGATGAAGCTTCTGACTGGGTCCCTGCAGTGCAAGCAATGAAATGACTTCAAGTCTTTTTGCACAGTGAAGAAAATTGGGATGGGTCACTTTCCACTTGCAGTGGTGGGGGAGGGGTGCTGCTCATGGCTCTCGGGGAGGGCGGCTTCTCACGGGGCTCCCTACACGGCAGGCTTTTGTGTGCTCAGAGGAGAGAGCTTGGAGCATAGGCACAAGGTGTGGCTGATGCGACCTGATAAACCCCACACAAAAAGCCAACTGTAGTGCTGAAAGGGTCTCCAATGTAGCTCTTTAATTTCCTCGCTTAGAAATGTCTCTCCTCTTTTCATCCCCAGCCCTTATCTTAACTTCTAATCGGAGCAAAGCGGCAGCCTTTCAAATTGAACAAATAGGTTCTTCTGGCCGTGACAAGATGTACCTCATTTTCTCAGCCAGCCTTCAGCAAGGTCACACCTTTTTAATTTATTTTCTGTAAGAAAAATCTACTTGCTGGATAGAACAAGGGCCAGATCTCGCTAGAGGTCATTGCTTGAGCTAGTCATAAAGTAGAATGGGATTAGAACCGTTTAATATCCTCGCCCTCACCTTGCTGCCCACCGCCAGCATGGAGGGAGCCGGTGGGAGCTGGCCGGGTGACAGGGACATTCGGCATGGATTGTTCTGTCCTCCTCTTGTTCTGGGGGTCTTTCCCCTTGTAATTTATTTGTTTTTCCCACATGACTTTTACTCTCCAAAATGTACTTATTTTAAAATGTTAATGAAAGATCACTGGTTTAACATCTTCTAATATGAAAAAAGAAGAGATGGGAGATAGTTTGCATTTAATTTATTTCAGCTAATTTGTTCATTAATGGACCTTGTCCACCACCCCAACTTTAAACACTGTTCCCCAGACACTTTTTTTTCTCTGTTGATTTAAAAGTGGAAGTGAATGATTTTACTGTGAAGTCAAGGCAATCTTCAGTCTTTAAGTTTTAGTGATTGGATAATTTACTAAAATATCCATCCGTTTTGTTTTGTTTTGTTTGTGTTAAGTAACTTCGTTTTTCTGATTGTAACATTAGTTGCCATGTACATTCATATAAGTAAATAGATAGAAAAATATCTGGAAGGATATATACCAACCTTTAGTAGTAATTCCTCCTGGGGAGGCACATAGGGATGGTAAGGGAAAGAAGACTCCATATATAAAGGCATTACTTGAATAGTTTACAATGATAATGCACTTATGTTAAAAAAAATTTGAAATAAATAAATAAATTTGAATATAAATAAATATAAATAAATAAATTTGAACAAGTAAATTTGTTGTTGTGGTTCAGTCGCTAAGTTGTGTCTGACTCTTTTTGACCCCATGGACTGTCGCCCACCAGGCTCCTCTGTGCATGGGGTTTTTCAAGACAAGAATACGGAATGGGTTGCCATTTCCGTCTCCCGGGGATCTTCCCAGATTAGGGATTGAACCTGTGTTTCCTGCATTGGCAGGCGGGTTCTTTACCACTGAGCCACCAGGGGAGTAGATTCAAGGCACCTATAATCTTACCTTTCAGGAAAAATAGTTGATGATATTTTGTTGTAGTCTTTCCTACAGTTTAATCCTGTCTATTTTTCTAGCTCTATTTCTCCATTTCATTAATTGTTTAAAATAGTGTATTCAGGGCCTGCAGAGTATTCCATCATATATGCATACCTAATGTATTTAGACATTTTAAAACCTGCTTGCTGTTTTCAATTTGTGGCTACTATTAAAAGAATCACTGTAATAAACAGCCTATCGAGACACATTTGGGTATATTTCAGATCATTTTCTTAAGCTGGAGAAAATCCCTAGAAGTGGAGTTACAAGTTCAAAGCAGAGAACGTGTGCAAGCCTATTGATTCATTTTGCCAAATTAAACTCCAGGAACATTATAGTCATTTAAATTGCTACCAGCAGCATTTCAAAGTGTCTATTATCATTTTTCCTTTTTCCCCACTCTTTGGATTTGGTAAGAGAAGAAGTAGCCATTGTTTTAATTTATATTTTTTGATTATTAGTGATATTAAACACTTTCATTAGTTTATCAGTTATTGATATTTCTTGTGACTCAGCTGTCCGGATTCTTTAACCATTTGTTTACAAAGGTTTCATTTTTGCTTACTGATTTGTAAACGCTTTTTAAAGTTTAAAGATATTAACCCTTGGTATATATTTTGTGTTCTAATGTAATTTGATACCTACATTTTGACTTTTTAAAAAAATTTATGTTTTTTTCCATTTTTGTCCTAGGTGGTATTTTCATTTGCATTTATGCTTAGAAATGTGTTTTCTATCCTAAAATCATACCTGTTTCATATTCCACTCAGATACTTATCCTTTCATATTTTTACAGAACCCTGTATTGGTTCAGAATTTATTTTTATGTAGTATAAAATAGGAAGCAAACTTTATTTTTCTAATAGAAAACTAATTTTTCTAAAACTGCCAATTGCATTAATTTTTCTCAAGAATTTAGAATTCTTAAAGTCTATGTTGATTTCCTTTTCTGTTCTTACACGAACAACATACTGGTTTAATAATTGTATTTTTATTCTATATTTTTACATTTGTCAGTTTATTAGTCATTTTCTTCGTTTTCACAGTTTCTTCCATAGTCTTGCCTATTTAATTTGCAGATCAATTTAAAATTTTTCCTGTCTTTTGGTCCTTACCAATAAACAGTACTTAACCAGTAATACATTTTTTATTTTGCAAAATGAATAATTAACTTGATTTGAACTGAATTAAACCTCTAATTGGGCTTCCTTGGTGACTCAGTGGTAAAGAATCCTCCTACCAGTGCAGGAGATCCAAGTTTGGTCCCTGGGTCGGGAACATCCACTGGAGAAGGAAATGGCAATCCATTCCAGTGGTCTTGCCTGGGAAATCACATGGACAGAGGAGCCTGGTGGGGTTGCAAAAGAATGAGACATGACTTAGCGACTAAACTACAACAAACCTCTAACTGGAAAGTACTGACATTTATGCAATATTAGCTTTCCCGTCCATGGACCTAATTTGTTTAAAAAATTGTGCTTCTCAATGAATTTTTTTTTTTTTAATGTAGGCCTCAAATATTTGTGATGGTTAGGAAGGGAATAAACAGATTTGAAAGATAGATAAGATTCACAACTCACAGGCTTTGCTGGTAGATCAGTCATGGGAGGTTAGGGAGAAGGTTCTTGGCTTGGATCACAGGAGAATGGATGGTGGCATTCACTAAGATAAGGACCATCAGAGGAGAACCAGATTTGGGAGAGAAAGATCCAATTTGGTTTTGGACATGTGAATTCTGAGGTGATCCTGTGACATCCAAGTAGAAGCAAGCAGGTTAGCAGATTGCAGGTTTGGAGCTCTGTGGAAAGCGCTGAGCAGAAAATCCACATTTATGAGTCTCCTACAAATGGGTGATAATTAAAGCCAGACATCACCCAGAGAGCAAGCATGGTGTGATAAGGGAAATATGTATAGTACTGAGGCTTTATGGCTAGGAAGATGTTAAGCCTGCAAAGGAGACAGGGAGAAACCAAAGTGAGTGTGAAGTCAAGCTAAAGCAAGACAATCTCAATTATTGGGTTGGCCAAAAACCTTGGGTTTTTCTGTACCATCTTATGGAAAACCCAAGCAAGCTTTTTTGGCCAACCCAATACACCTGCAGCTAACTAATTTTTGACAAGGGAGCCAAGAGTGTTCAATGGGGAAAGAGTAGTCTCTTTAACAAATGAGGCTGAGACAATTGGATATTTACCTACCAAAGAATGAAGTTGAACTTACTTCATTCCATACAGGAAAATTAACTCCAAATGGATCTTTTGTAAAACATCACATCTTTGTTTTACAAGAGAAGGAAGAGAAAGAGGGGGAGGCAGAAGGACCCCTACCAGTTGAGTCAGCAAATTTTTTAAGAAGTCTCAGAAACTCTTCCTAACAATAGTCACTTACTTTTTTGTTTCTAGAACTTAGTCATGAGACAGAGCCGATCTGCAAGAGAGGCAGGGAAATGGAGCTTTTGATTGGCTACTGTGCTGTCTTTTCCCTCAGATTTTCTATGGAGAAGGAGTGATAGGATACTGAGTTGGTATCCAGCAGTTTATCTTACCAACTCTGCTTTCTTTGACATTCTTTGACATTCAGTTTCCACTTTACATTAATGATTCCCCCACAGCTGCACGCTGCTCTGTTCCCTGCATTGAGAATTATCCATTTTTGTGATATTCTTTGTTTATTCATCTAACTAATACCTATTGAGAAGCAACTGTGTGGCTGCACTTGGAGATATGGCACTGAACAAACTTTAAAAAAAAATCTCTGCTTGCACAGAGTTTCATTTTTAGTGAGAGAAAAGATGATAAATACCAAGCATACGTAAAATAAATACTCTGCTCAGTGGTCACAAGTGCTAAGGCAAAGAAAACACATCAGGGCAGTGGGATGGGAACGAAACATTGGAGTAGTGATTGTTGAGATTTTAGATAAGAAAGCCCAAGAAGATCTCATTGATTTTTGGAATGCAGGCAGAAGGAGGTAAGGGAGCTACGGCAAGAGCATTCCAATCAGAGGAGACCGTATGTGCAAAGGCCCTGTGGTGGGAGTATCTGTAGCATGTCTGAAGAAAAGATAGGAGGTCAAGTGTGCTTAAAGCAGAGTGCAGGGAAAGTTGTTTTTTAGTCGCTCAGTCATGTCCGACTCTCTGTGACCCCATGGACCATATCCCACTAGGCTCCTCTATCTATGGGATTTCTCAGGCAAGAATACTGGAGTGGGTTGTCATTTCCTTCTCCAGGGATTCTTCCTGGATCAGGAATGAAACCCATGTCTCCTCTGTTGGCAGGTGGATTCTTTACCACTGAGAAGTGGCAAACAGAGCAGAGGGAGAGCAGGAAGCTGATCACTTGGGCATCAGAGACCCTCTGAGGGACATCAGCCTGTTATTTTGCCTTTTATCCCTACTTGGAATTTCTATAAACGGATGAAGCTTCATCTTTAGTTTAATTTTCTTATTTTTTTAAATTTAGCTTATTTTAGTTGATTTACAATAATTCATTAGTTTCAAAAGTTCAGTTCAGTTCAGTCGCCCAGTCATGTCCGACTCTTTGTGAGCCCATGAATCACAGCACACCAGGCCTCCCTGTCCATCACCATCTCCCGGAGTTCACCCAAACTCATGGGCATCGAGTCGGTGATGCCATCCAGCCATCTCATCCTCTGTCGTCCCCTTCTCCTCCTGCCCCCAATCCCTCCCAGCATCAGAGTCTTTTCCAGTGAGTCAACCCTTCGCATGAGGTGGCCAAAGTATTAGAGTTTCAGCTAACATCAGTCCTTCCAATAAACACCCAGGACTGATCTCCTTTAGGATGGACTGGTTGGATCTCCTTGCAGTCCAAGGGACTCGCAAGAGTCTTCTCCAACACCACAGTTCAAAAGCATCAATTCTTCAGCACTCAGCTTTCTTCACAGTCCAACTCTTACATCCATACATGACCACTGGAAAAACCATAGCCTTGACTAGACAGACCTTTGTTGGCAAAGTAATATCTCTGCTTTTTAATATGCTATCTAGGTTGGTCATAACTTTCCTTACAAGGAGCTAGCGTCTTTTAATTTCATGGCTACAATCACCATCTGCAGTGATTTTGGAGCCAAAAAAAAGTCTGACACTGTTTCCACTGTTTCCCCATCTATTTCCCATGAAGTGATGGGACCAGATGCCATGATCTTCGTTTTATGAATGTTGAGCTTTAAGCCAACTTTTTCACTCTCTTCTTTCACTTTCATCAAGAGACCTTTTAGTTCCTCTTCACTTTCTGCCATAAAGGTGGTGTCATCTGCATATCTGAGGTTATTGATATTTCTCCTGGCAATCTTGATTCCAGCTCGTGCTTCTTCCAGCCCAGCGTTTCTTATAATGTACTCTGCATATAAGTTAAATAAGCAATATACAGCCTTGCCATACTCCTTTTCCGATATGGAACCAGTCTATTGTTCCATGTCCAATTCTAACTGTTCCTGACCTGCATATAAGTTTCAAGTGTACAACATAGTGATTCAGTATTTTTATAGATTATATTCCATTTAAATATTTCACTATTTGTTTAATGATAGGCTTATGGACTGATGACCAAATATTCACCAAATGGGTGAATATTTCTGCTTCCATCTCATCAATTTTAATGACATTAGACTCACACATTTAAGTGTTCTCCCCAATTACACACGTGTACACACACATTTGCAAATACTTTTTATATTGATGTTTTAGTTTTGTTTTGTTTCTCACCAGCTGGCTATGCTGGTGCACATTTTTATATTCTCAGTTCTTGTAGAAATTGAGCAATATGGCCGATGTGGTTGACATGAGTGGGTGAGAGGATGATGATGTGTGAGAAACACATTCAATATGAAGGCGATCCTTGTCTAAGGGATTTTTGACCAGCGGATTTAAAGATGGGAACCAACTCAGCGGCAGATGGAGTTACTTAGAAGTAGTTAGAGAAGGAATTCAAAGTGCAAGCTGAAACACAAACCTGGATTAAACCTCCCAAATACGAAGGAACTTTAATGACAAAGTTTGTTTTCATTTTTTTTTCTCTCTCTCCAAATCCCAGCCCCAAACTGCGTGTCTCAGATGAATAGGGAGCAAGTGTAATTAACTGAATAGAACAGTAAAAGGAGAATTATGGGATATGGAAAGCATTTAAATATGATTCATGGGTTTGGAGAGATTGCAAACATGTGATAGATGCTCAGAAGAGGCCATCGGAGAGATTGCACTGAGAGCTCAGTTGGGAAATGACTAAAGCCTGCCCCCAAATCTTGGCAGTTCATATAATTAAAAGACTAAATATTTTATAAAGATGAAGCAAGTCAGATTTCACCAGCACCACACTGTGCCAGAAGTGATTAAACACAAACCAAAAATGCATGCTTCTTTTCTCCCTGGGTAGCAGGAAGTGCTTCTTCTTGCCGGAAGCTAGGACTGGAGGGGCACCCTGCTTACCTGATTGCTAAGTGGATTGCTAGTGGCAAGAATCCAAAAGTCGGTGGAAACCAAATCCTTAGCTCCATGTTGAATGGAACCAGGATGTGAGCTGGCATTCCACAAGGAGAAAAAAAAAAACCCTCAGAGCTATCATGTCACTTACTCTCTCACTACCCCCAGGGTATTAGCACAAGTCATGCCCACAGTGTGAAAGTTGAAACCATTTAGGCTTCTTAAAACAAAGGAGACTAACTGCATCATCTTGGGGTTGGCCAAGATTTGTTAGATAGGATGCAAGAAGAACTAATCGTGAAACAGTAGATTTGATAAATTGAACTTGAGTCAAAATGAAAGTGTCTTCTCATTGAAAGAAATTGTTGTGAAAATTAAAAAGCTAACCATAGAGTGGGAGAAAATATTCATAAAATATCTATTCATACCCATAATATATAAAGCACTCCTATGAATCAATAACCAAAAGCTGCAAACAATTCAATTTTTAAATTGGCAAAACAAAACAGAAAGTGGCCAAAAAGCGTGAGCTAGAACTTCATGAAAGGAGACATACAAATAAGCAGTAAAGAAGGCGCTCAATATTATGACTCACCAGGAAAATAGAGATTAATACAACTGGATATCAGCGACACTTAGCTCAACTAAAGAAGCTTGGAAAGCTATCACTATGGCCATTCTCATCTTCTGCCTCCAGCTAGGGATTTTCCCTCTTCATGTCACTGACTGATTCGGAGCCTTAGCTCCTGCCTAAGACAGTCTCTCCCCAGCTCTGCCTTCCACTCTTGGGACAGCTTCCTTGCTCCTCGCCTTGCTCATCTTCCACTCTACTTCACTTTGTTGCAGATATGATCATATCCTTTCCTGCCCCACATTCTTGGTGAGTTCTCCAAGCCTACAGGTAGGACACACCCTCCTCTAAGCATCTTCGCCCCTCCAAAACCTCCACCTCTGGCTTTATCTCAGGAACCTGCTCTGTTCGAGACATACGACAAACTACCTCTCCAGATTCCCAAGCACACTGTCTCTCTACCCGTTCGTTGTTGCTGTTGTTTCCTGGAGGTTCTCCCAGCCTATCCCCTTCACCTTTAGGACAGGATAGACACCAAACTCCAAGGACCTGCATGGCCCACCTCTTCAGGTAGTTACCCACTTGGTCATTCTCTTTATTCCAGCCAGGGTTGGGGGTGGCTTATGCTCTGTGCTGCCCCCATGCGAAGGGACCTTGCATGTGCTAGTCCCTTTGCCTGAAACACTCTACTCCATTCTATATACATCAAATTAAGTCCCACTCAGGCTTCTGCTCTCAGCTCGGTTTTCCCTGCCCTCACCTGGACGGATTCAGATCCCCCTTACTATCCTTAGGGCACCATGGACCTCTCCTTTGCAGTGTGTGTCATAGTTACAGTTTTAAACACACAGTCTCTATCACCACATAGTAGACAGGAATAGCGTGTTTCCCCACCGTTATACCCAGTGCTGACAGCAATTCTTAGCTCCAGTAGAAGCTCAGGAAGCATTTGTGGAGGGCTTGGTGGTATACTCAGTCTTGATCCAAATCCTGGCAGAGCCACTTAGCAGCATGTGAGCAAGTTACTAAAACTCTTGTTTCAGGGCTAGGACTAGAGAGGGGAAAGGTGCCTGGAGTGTAAAATGTAAAGACGTACTCACTCCAGGACCTGCCCCCGTCCTGGTATTGACAAACCAAATTCAGGTCTGCTCACTTGTGTGCAGTAAAGCCAATCTCCAGGCACCAGGCTGTGGTGAAGGAGAGTGCAGCATTTATTTCAAGTACCAAGCAGGAAGTCAGGGTAGCTAACCCTCAGAATACCTGAACTCCCTGACGGGTTTCAGCAGAACATTTTTAAAGACCAGGGGAGAGAGTGGAGTGGCAGGGTATGGACGTGATCAGCTCCTGCATGATTCTCTGATTGGTGGATGGCGAGGTAACAGGTGTCATGGGGGTTAACATTATCATTCCTTAGGCTCCAGGAGGTCAGGGGGCCTGGGGTCATCAAGTAATTAACATCCTCCTTTTGGTGGGAGCTTTAGCATCTGTAAAAACAACTCAGGAAATATGGACCAGATCCCGTTATCTAGGTACTTCTGAGAGGACATGAAGCAGAGAATATGGGAGAGGGGTCGGTCCCAGGAATGCCCCATAGGGTCCTGCTCCATTTAGCTGGCTGTCTCTCACTGTCCTCATCTGGAATAATAGCTGTTTCTGCATCACAGACTTACCAAGATGAGATGATTTTCCAGATGCAAAGCACCAGTACCAGTTCCTGGCCCAGCGTCTTCATCATTTGTCAAGTGGCTCAAGGCTTAGTTCATCCCGGTTCTGCCACCACTTTCTGCTAACTCTGACCCACCTCTCCCTCCCTTGGACCCCCACTGTCACTTTTGAAAAATGGCACTCGTGATTGTACCAAGGTATGTAATTCTCATGGCACTCAACACATCTGTCACTCCCTCTACTAGACAAGAGCGCTTTGAGGACATCTCAATCTGAGTATCTCCTGCACTAGCCCAGGTCCCAACAAAGAGGATGTCCTGCCTGGAAACTGGCTGAACAAATATCTATTTGCTACTCTTGTTCAAGGCTGGGTCTAAGAGACCCTTGCACCCTGCAGTGCATGAAAAGCTGACACCTGGCTGTTTAAGTTTCAGGATTTGAAACTGGCAGTAGGGGGAGGGGGAAGAAGGTGCAAATTGAAGCAGGATCTATACTGGTCTCAGGAAAGCCCAGTTTGCTGGCAAAATGAGTCTGTAACCCATGAAAGGGCAGAAGTGCTCAGAAAAGTAAACATCCCCGGAGATGAACTTTTTGGCAGTGGGTTTCTTGTGCTACAGAGAAGTTTGTACATCAGTCCATCTAGTAGCTAACCTTTCTGCTTGTTTGTTCCTTTAGTGGCTTGAACTATTTAGGAAACACTGCATACTTTTCAAGCAGTAAACAAGCCTCTTCTTTTTTCACGTTCCCCCTTGTCACTCCTGGCCTGTCTCCCATGCCCTGCCATCCACACCTGCCCATCAGCAACACTGAAGGATCCCAGGTTCCCATTCCTTCTGAAGAAGACGGGCATAGTGGCTTCTGTCTCTCTGTCTGCCAGTTACCCTCACACTGAAATTCTGTTTTGCGAAGCCCTGGCCAGACCTCTCACAGCCCGTGAGGTCCGTCACGAGGGGGCTGCGGTCAGGGGGAACGGTATTTCCAGGCCTGGGGGTGGCTCATGTCCAGACTCGTGCCCCACAAATGGCCCGTCATCTTTAGAACCGTAGAACAGTATGTGTCTTTGTTTGGTGGAGGATAAATCCATCAGGAGACCAAGTTCTGAGGCTGATGGTGTGGTGACTCACGTCCAAATGCTGTTTATTTCCAGCCTTGTGGGAAATGCCAAAACTGACATAGGTTTTCACACAGTCGGACTCTGGTTTGTCTCCTCCATCTGCTCCTCCACCCCTTTAGACTAAGGACAAGAAGGATCCTAAGGTCATTCTCATTGAACTGAGAGAGCTACTTGGAAAGGTTAGAATTTCATAGGCAAACCTGGGTCCACTGCAGCAGGTTGGGGTCCCCATTTCCTCCACTGTAAGCCGTGATTATTCTTGCCTTCTTAGTCTGCATCATTCTATCTGACACCTGCAAAGGGAGAAAGCCAAGCAATCCAGAATATTGTCAGTTACCCGGAGACAACAGAGAGTTAAGAACAATCTAGAATGACATAAAACGGTACATCGTACACTGCAGAGTAGATCCACTTCCAGTTAAGTTACAAAGGCTTCTGTTGCAATTATGACTTTATTCAAATCAATACTTAAGTGAAGCTTGGAAATAGAGATGGAGAGGCCAGAAGGCAATGCACAGCATGCCATGCAAAGCACCTTTCCAATAAATATGCAAGAGTGTCTCTGCCACGGAATCTATTGCTCCTGTGAAGTCAGCATAAATATGTGAAGTACTTAACAACACTCGCTGCATGTATATTGGCAATTTGTCAGCGTGCTAGCAGCAGGAATCGAATGCCAAGTGCCTGGTGTTGGGCTGGTGTCGTTTTTCAGAATACCAGTACAGGAAATTGCTAACTCTAGTTAATTCTTTTGAATTAAAATTACCCACATGTTTTCCTGAATGAACCACCAACGATTCGGGGAAATCTCCTCCCTACCTTTCCCCAGCCCTACCGTGCACCCCAGGGTTCCTCATATTCTCCACTTCCTCTCCAAAAGCTAGTCAGAGTTTGATGGATATCTTTTGTTTCTTTCTTTCATCTTGACAGCCATTTTAGTTTTCCTCCAGGGTAACTGACCCTCCCATATCCACAGTCAATGGTAGTCTTGGTGGAGTTGACTCCATCCTCAGCCTGTGTTTTGATGTGGTCAATCAGATAACAACACTCCTCTGGCCCCAGTGATTGGTTCAGAGGTAGGCATGTTACTCAATTTGGGTCAGTGTGAGTCAGACCTGGGGATTTTTTTTTCAAGCTGCTTGGAGAAAAGAAACTCTTTCTGCAGGGCTTGACACTACAAAGATGAACTGCCTGTGACCAACTCATGGAAAAAATCCCCCTGAGAGTAAAGCCAACACAGAGGGAAGTGAAATCAACTGAGTCCTAATGACAGTGTTTGAGCCCCTGGATCAAGCCATGCCTGAAGGCAGTAATCTTAATTTTTTTTTAACTATACGAATATATTTTAAAATTATTATTTTCTGTTCAATAGATTGAGTTGTTCTTTCTGTTACAACTGAAAAACTCCTAAATTATATGCCTTAAATCCTAGGAACTTACACACTATTCATGAGAAGACTTCAATATCATAAAACAAGTTAAATGTCCTTCTCTTTTCACAGCAGAGAGGAGCTAAAACTCATGTAAAAACTCCAATTTTTTGATCCTACTTTGTCCACATCAAGTATCTTCCATGGGAAGAAAGACTTGCTTTAACCAACACTTTCTCAAATTCCCTTTAGGAGAGACACTACTCCTTGTCTTGTTCTATTGCAGTCTGTGAGTATGTTTTTCTGCAAAGATGGTCACTGGGGTGAAGGAGAAACTCACTCTCATTTGCTCTGTGTCACTGAAATGCCTTAGTTCTTTCAGCCACAAAGCAGCTAAAAACTCCCGCGCTGGATGCACCCATCTCTGGAGCAAAATGAGGGTCTGAGTCCCATGTTAAGGTTATGATCATAATCATAGTGAATAACTGCTTTGCTATTTTGCTGTCTGTACCGCCTCGTGTTTCAGCTCTGAGCTATCAGGTTTCCTATTATCCCAATGCCATCTCACTAGCACACTGGGTTCAAAATGGCACCACACCATGAGCCATAAGGTTGGGTCTTCACTGTTGGGGCAGATGCCCCTGAGCAACTCCTGGTGACTTCAGCCTGAAAGGATGGGTTAAGGCCCATCACTCTTTGCAGGGAGATATTTCATCTGCTAAATTGTTTTCAGTGAAACAATCAAAGCTGCCGTGTACGGCTCCAAAGCACGGACAGGGACGAAGCAGGGGACGTCCTTCGGTTGATACGCAATCTGGCTTGGGTTTTAGCTATGTGTAGGCAAAATGCAGCTCCAGAAATGACTGTGAAGTCCCTGATTTTGATGCAGAAGTGGATAGAAGGTTGGGCAGCTGGCAGAGCTAGTCCACATCGACCTCAGCTCCGAAGGATGTTGGTCCTTTCAGTGTGTCCATATGCAGGACCCACCCTGACCCTTTTTATCAATTTCATTTTCCCAGTTAAGATGTAAGTCCCAGGGACTTCCTTGGTGGCCCAACGGTTAAGAATCTGCCTTGCAATGCAGGAGACATGAGTTAAATCACTGACTGTGGGAGTGAGATTCCACACAGTGTAGAGCAACTACACCTTAGTGCCTGACTTCACCTTAGTGCCGCAGTGACTAAGTCCGCAAACTTCTCTCAACTAAGACCCGATGCAGCTAAATTAGAAAATAAAAGTAAGTCCCACAGAGGCAGAGAATTTGGGTCTTTTTGTTGTTGACTGTTATTTCCACACTGTCTGGAGCAGTACCTAGCGTGTAGTCAGTGCCCACAAATTTTTGTTGAATGAAAGAATAATTCAATTAACAGACTCAAGTCACCTTTGAGTGCTTACAATATCGAGAAGGAAAAATACAATGCAGAAGGACAAATTATTTGACATCCCAAGAGAAGGGTAGTATCTTTCTGCAATCACAGACTTGGGTTTACATGTAGATTTCAAGACTTGAAACACTGCCATCACTCATAAGTGCCAAGTTCACAGTCATAAATAGCATGACAGTGCTTGTCTGCTGACCACACTCCATGTTCTGGTGACCTATAGGCTGGGTCCCTCACACATGTGTGAATCCAGCCCGTGTTGCCTTTACAATATAATTAAACTAGTTGGCAATGTAAAAAATCTAGGAGACTTAAAAAATTTTTTTATTCATTTAGTTTTTAAATCTGGGAGATTTTAGATTACAATATGAATTGCTGGGTTTCCCTCAATAATAGAAAGGCATTAGCCTTCCTGCAGGGCAACACTTGGATGGAGCTGAGATGTGGATGGTCCCTGGAGATGAGCCATCCTGTGACATCCATTTGCCTAAGGTGCCTGGGTCACCTCCTTTGCTCTCATAGCCTACCTGCCCCTGAAGACTTTTGACTTTGCTGCAGGGAACCCTAGGGTGTTATGCAGAGAGAATTATGTCCCTGTGAATCTTAAGTGTGAGACAGTCCAGGAAAATGTATCCTGAAGTAGCTTGATTATTTGTGAAAAGGCAAACACATTAAAGATTAGGAAGACAAAGCAGCAGGATTTCAGTAAGCGATGCCACTGAATTCTTGAATCAATAAGAACAAGTCTGAAACTTCAGTATGGATCTATGACATAAAAATTGAGGGCAGGGCTTCCCTGGTGGTTCAGTAGCTGAGTCCACCTTGCCATGCAGGGGACACCCGTTCCATTCCTGGTCCGGGAAGATCCCACATGCAGCGGGGGCAGCTGGGCTTGTGTACCACAGTTGCTGAGTCTGCGAGCCATAACTGCTGAGTCCATGAGCTGCAACTACTGAGGCCTGGTGTTGCACAGCCCATGCTCTGCCACCGCAGAGGAGAAGCCCACACACCACAAGAGAAAGCCCGTGCAAAGCAACGAAGCTCCAGTACAGACAAAAAAAACAACAACAACAATCAAGGGCAGATCTTTCTCAGGGCACTTCGAGATCACAGTCAATGTCTCCTTCCAGGCTTGTTTGTAATAGCAAAGAAGCTGGTATGTTTCATAAACAGACGCCTTTTAAAACTGTGACTTGGATATATGCTGTGAAATACATTAATGGATTATATTACTTGGGGATGAGAAGTTAGTCTTGCTAGTTGTGGTTGTGCACAACTGTTATATATTTTTCTCCTCCCTCTAGAACTATAACCCCTGTCAACAGGAGCTGACTCTGTGGGGTTCAAGGTCAGTTGCAGAGTTCAGACTAAAAGTGCTGCAGGAATTCAACAAAGGTTGGAGACTGGAGTGGACCACGGTTTTGGAGGAGGCTTCAGGGGGCTCAGGAAGCTGGATCCTGAATTGCCAGGATGACAAAGGACTACACTAGTTGGGAGGAACAACAGGAACTGGAGAAAGAAGATAGGATTTAGTACTGCATTGGGTATGCTTTCAGAGGCAGTGCAGTGTAATAGTTAAGGGCCCAACATCTGCAGTCAGACTGCATTCAAATCTCAGTGCACATATACACTATTGATAGTATGTATAAAATAGATAACTAATGAGAACATATTGCATAGCACAGGGAACTCTACTTAATGCACGGTGATGACATGAATGGGAAGGAAATCCAAAAGAAAGGGGATATATGTATATGTATCTTGTTCATTTTGCTCTACTGTAGAAACTATACAGCACTGTGAAGTAACTATCAGTTCAGTTCAGCTCAGT
>SJYX01013890.1:270442-327039 GCA_006410675.1 Oreotragus oreotragus | reverse complement strand
CCATACAAGCTTTCTTCACAGTCCAACTCTCACATCCATACGTGATGACTGGAAAAACCATAGCCTTAACTAGACAGACCTTAGTCGGCAAAGTAATGTCTCTGCTTTTGAATATGCTATCTAGTTTGGTCATAACTTTTCTTCCAAGGAGTAAGCGTCTTTTTATTTCATGGCTGCAATCACCATCTGCAGTGATTTTGGAGCCCCCAAAAATAAAGTTTGACACTGTTTCCACTGTTTCTCCATCTATTTCCCATGGAGTGATGGGACCGATGCCATAATTTTCGTTTTCTGAATGTTGAGCTTTAAGCCAACATTTTCACTCTCCTCTTTTACTTTCATCAAGAGGCTTTTTAGTTCCTCTTCACTTTCTGTCATAAGGGTGGTGTCATCTGCATATCTGAGGTTATTGATATTTCTCCCGGCAATCTTGATTCCAGCTTGTGTTTCTTCCAGTCCAGCGTTTCTCATGATGTACTCTGCATATAAGTTAAATATACTCCAATAAAAATTAATTAATAAAAAAACCCTGTATTCAGATTTTCTCCTGCTATATTACTCCAGGTAAGTTACTTAACTTTGCTGAGCATTAGCTTCCTTCCGTGAAATATGGCTCCTATTCCAAAGAGCGTTGTGAGAATCCTGTGAGTCTAAGTGCACACACTGTACTGGAAAGAGTGCCTGGCATTCTAGAAATGCCCATTACCGTTGCCACAATATGGTAGGCTTGGGGGACAGACTTGTCCTGGGGAGCAGCTGGAGAATGCAGCTTGAGCCAGTTGTCTAATACTCTGAGAGTTGGTCTTCCTCGTGTTGCATCTTCCCTTTGGGCTGCAGATAAGGCCTTGACACAGCTTTGCTGCACTAGGTCCTGGAAGCACCTAGTTTCAGGGTCTTTTGTGTCTGTCACAGGGTAATTATTTAGTACCTGTGATTTACTCACCAAATAGTGGCTAGTTGATTTACTTCCAAGTCTCCAATCCTGTCCTAGATCAATTAGATCAACATTTTCAAGAGGGTTCAAAAATCCTAATTCTTAGGTAAAGCTTTCAAAAGTTAACAAAAACAACAAATGTCTTATATATCAACCAAAACATACCTGCCGGCTGCATTCAGTTTGGAATTTCTAGGCCAGCTCCTTGGAATGGATGCTAGTGGTGCTTGCAGGGTCCTATTACTTCAAGGCCCTCGGGGATGCTCAACACCTGTGTCTTTTTGCCTGGGGTCTTTCTCAGGCCAAGACATTCACTCGGCTCACAGCTCAAACATAGATAGTTCAGTGCCAGAGAGCCGATACTTTTCAGAAGCAGCTCACATTAATAACTAATGGGAGTGGTGGATACATACCCCAGCTCCCTCACCCATAGGCAGGTAACTCTGGGACCGTGTGTGTTCTGCAGTGGCACCGCATGCTCTCCAGCAGGACTGAGCCCCGGTTCGATTGGCTTAAGAACACACCACTTATTGGCTGGCTCTCTTCCTTCCTGTGTCTCACTCCTCCCTTCTACAGCCCTGTTTCCTGAGCCCACTTCCCTACAGCTTACACATGAATCCTTGTCTCAAGGTCTACTTCCCAGGGAACCCAAACTAAAATAACTCTCTTGAGCACCTGTCACTTAGGAAAACTGGATCTTCCTGCCTATCTAGTCAGTGTCATGGGCCAGGCACTGCAAAATGGAATGGCTTTGGAGCCCAAGGGCCTCTTGGGGGCCACAATAAGGTTTCATGGACAGCCTAAGCTTCTAGAGAATTCCCTCCAAATTTTGGAGGGGGTGGGGAGGGAGATTCTTTTGATACCCATACATTCATTTGCATTTAAATTTGAAGTTGAAATTAAGGCTTTTAGAAACTTTTAATTTCTATTTAATTATAAGAATTTCACTGCAGGGTATCTATCTGATTTAAAAGAATAATTAAAATTAAGTATAGCTGCAATGATTTGCCACAGCGTATGTCTATCCTTTAAAACGTTAAGCAACAGAAAATTATCTGTGGCCGGAGGTGCTCTATATGTAAATTCCCATAAAAATAGAATTTGGTGATAGAGAAATTCAGATTATGAAAATCGCATTGCAAGTTTGAACATCAGTGCTTAATAAGTGCCTTAGTTGTTACCATTACTTCTCTTAATATCCTCAATTAAATGATTTAAAATAGAACAATAGATAAGCAAGATCAATTAATTTTATAAGATGATCAAAGGAATGTGGTTCAGCATTGTCAAAGCTGTAAACTTGATAATGGTTTTATCAGACAAGAAAAATAACTCAAAGTGGCTCGAACCTTATTCGTTTATGCTCAGAGGGATTTTATTTGTGATTCATCAAATCATCTTTTGTCATAGGGAGAGTTTTAGGATCTTGCCCATTAATTTGAGAAAAAAAAAATTCAAACATTAAAATAGATGCTATTCTCTGATGCTTGTATGTCAACCGTAATAAGTGATAACAACCATCAAAGTGACTTGATCCTGTAACCTGTTGGAAGGAGACTGCAGGAGGGGCCAGGGAGCTGCCAGTGGCAATAACATTGATCCTCCTGAGGACTCAAAGACCGGCCCTAATTCAGCTTGTGTGTCTGAGGTCTAGGCTGGAGGCCAAATGCAAGGAACAGAATCAGCCGGCGATTCTCTGCTCAGATGAAGGATGTGCCACTGGGAATTTGAGAGCGGCAGGGTGAAGGGAGGGATCGTTTCTGAAAGGCTACATTTATCTGCAGTGTGTATTGGGGTTAAGAGTGATTTCAATTATTTATACTCCTCTGCCTTTCAAAAAGGAAATAGGTAGCTTTCCTCTCCCTCAAAAGCACAGAAACAATAAAAAGGACAGACAGAAAGCAAAGCTGAGTGATAAAGGGGTGGTGGGTTAGGATTACGGTGGCTCAGGTTAAAGTGTCTGCCTCCAATGCGGGAGACCTGGGTTCAATCCCTGGGTTGGGAAGATCCCCTGGAGAAGGAAATGGCAATCCACTCCAGTGTTCTTGCCTGGAGAATCCTATGGACGGAGAAACCTAGTAGGTTATAGTCCACGGGGTCGCAAAGAGTCGGACACGACTGAGCGACTTCACCTCCTCAATCTAAGTTAAGGGAAAATGTCTGCAACTAAAAAAAATGGTTTTTTGTTGTTGTTTGTTTGGAGCTTCCTGGCAGTGAAAGCAAAAAGGGAAGCACTGTGAGTGATTTCCACTTACTATCTTATTTAAGGTAGAAGAGAGATGACTTTTAATTTCTAAGAGGATTTTTTTAAACAAGAGTAAGAAAATGAACACAAGCATTGTTTGTAAAGCAAACAAACAAACCGCCCAAAAGGCAAGGAGTAGTGTTGGAAACCCATTAATAGTCCCTCTGTAAATTACTTTGGTTCATTTGGACCAGAAGGCTTCTGTCTGGATGTGACCACGTTAGCAAGTTGCGAGAAGGCTCACAGACAATGTAAGCTGGTGTGGCTGATGACCCGTCAATATGCCCTTGGCCGCAATAAGATTGAATTATCAGATATCAGTTTAATAACTCTGAGGGGCAGTTCAGTGGTTTCTAAAGACAGAGCAGGACCCAGGGTGACAGGCAGGGGACAGCACTGGGACCAGCGAGTGGCTTTCTGGCAGTCCGTTTGCTGCAGGAGCCACGGCTGGCTTTTCCCCACCTCTGAGAGTCTAAAGCTCACTCGTTAAGTGGCTCATGGGCTGCTGCCTGCCCTGCATTAGCACAGCTATTTGGGGCTTACTGGAAGAACTTTGGCATGCTTGCTGATTAAGCAGACCATGGTGTTCTCTTCCTTCTCCACTGAAACTTTCAGGGCTAATCTCCTACGGTTCTCAGGTCTAATGGCAAAAAGGTGCAGCACACTGCCATGGACCAGTTCCCATTGGAAAATAGGCAGAGAGAAAGCTCCTGGACTCAGCTGTTATTTGAGATTTCTGGAGGGTACATATGCCAAGGAATTTTCTTGGCTGGTGGTGGTCCCTTTTCCAAGCCTTGAGGTACTTCAAATACAATTCCTGCAGGAATGTGTCATTTTCTGCCTTACATTATTTCTGGGTTTGATACAAAAGGCTTGGGTTGGGAGATCTGGGGCCAAATCCCATCCTGCTACATACTGGGTATGAGATCCCAGATAGATTATCTGACTTTGTGGAGTTTATTTTCTCATCTGAAAAACAAATCTCCACGAGTTATTAAATGTGAAGCATCAAGATTCGTCATTGTGCATAGACAGTCCTCCGGTCATAGTTCCATTTTTAAATATGTGATAGACTCTATGTTCTAGATGTTGAGAATACAGGAAGAATAAAACACAGTCCCCTGAAAAATTCCAGGTCTGTAGGGGAAACACCAAGACACAGTGGCACGTGCCAGCAAGGAAGCCTATGTTGACAGGGCTAGACAAGGAAGAAATCTAGGTTAGTGGTTGACCCAAAGGCTGTGGCTGAACGTGGTCTCCAGCTAGCTAAGGTGTGAGCCGTGGCCAGAGGTATGCACTTATATTTTAGTTGCTTCATCAATTAAAAAAAAAAAAAAAGCTCATCTGCAGGTCCCTTATGTTCCTTAGTAGCCATTTGGAGGCTGACCTTCAGGATACACTTTGAGAAAATTACAGAGCTCAGGCAGATTTGAATGTTGGAAAATTTACCCAGTCTCCACCCAAAATTCAACCTGAAACTCTTCTATGGGAGCCAATGCTTTTCCATTAGCTGATCCCTGGTACTCCCAAAAAAATACGAAGAGGGAAACAGAGTACATAACGCATCGCTGTAAAGTAATTACTAACCTTGCATTACGACCATGTTTACAAGGTGACTGGGATGCCATTTATATGAAGGAGCCCATCCAGCCTAGTGGCTGTGATTTAGTTCACAGAAGGTAAGCTGTAGAGGTGCCCTGTGCTGTCTTGAGGGCCAAGTACACTGAGTCAGGTCACTCACCCTGCCTGGTGTGTGCTTCAGCTTAAGCGCTGAACTTCATCAGCAGTGTAATTCCATTTATGCTATTATAAAATTAAATCGAGACTTGAGACTTGAATTGTGCTTTTTAAAAGATTATGTGACCATATGTACCTTGAACGAGGGCCAACTTTGAAAAAAAGTGGTCTTTGCACAATTCCTTTCTATTAGGTTAGGGCTTCGTTTTTTCTGGCTTCCTCTTTCTCCCCCATAAATTTGACTAGAACCCAGTCAGTAGTTAATACATTGATATGATTACAGCTTAAACTATTTTTATTTTAAAATATGCTTTCAATATGGTTTAAAACAGAAATGAAATCTCGTGGAATCCAGATCGTGTATGGCGCATGGAGTATCAGCATTCCCACACTGTGAACAACATGAGCTAATGTTTCAAATGGCTTTTTATCAAATCAGGTTTTAAACCAAAAGTTTTAGAGTCAATACTGAGTAATTTAATTAGCAAATGGTACACTTAATTCTTAAAGTAAGTCAAGTTAAGGAAAACAAAATCTTATTTTTAGCATAAAGCTACCATTTTTTGAGAAATTATATCATATTTAGGGGAACTGATCTTCTGTACTCAGTAATACTAAGGAACTCAATTCAGATGTATAAATTAAGCCAGCAGAGATTTTTTTATAGCAATTAATTTTATTGATAAACAAAAGAAATTACTAATAGATTTAAATGAAATCCAGCCAGTCTTTTAAAGCCCAATCATATCTGAAAAATTAATAAGAAAAATAACTGTACTTGAAGTCTAAGGAGATTGTGGCCAGTTTTCATTTTTCTTAATCAGTGTAAACTATTCCTTATAAAATCTGGACTGGTCTATGCATATGCAACAGCTCTTATTAAGATGCATTAGAAAACCCAAGTGCCATTAGATAATGAAACTGACCAGAGGTATTTTCTAGTACTTCAATTAATACCCTAGTGGTTAAACTATAATGGCCAAACTCAACTGGCATCAAATTCAGATATGAATTGTACTTGAGGACCTTAGAGTCACTTTTTAGTGGATTGGTTTTGAAACAGAAAAGCACTAAATTAAAATAATTGTTTTGTCTGTAAGTTTTTTTTTTTTGTCAGTGAGCTCCAAAATGGGAGTTCCCTCAGTTTCAGACATTAGCACAGAACATGGCAGGGTATTAGCATCTTCCATCCTTATTCTGTGCCTGGCACATACTTGGTACCCAATAAATACACCGAGTTAAGTTTATAACTCAATATCAATAACCTCAAATATGCAGATGACACCACCCTTAAGGCAGAAAGTGAAAAAGAACTAAAGAGCCTCTTGCTGAAAGTGAAAGAGGAGAATGAAGAAGTTGGCTTAAAGTTCAACATTCAGAAAACGAAGATCATGGCATCCGGTCCCATCACTCCGTGGGAAATAGATGGAGAAACAGTGTCAGACTTTATTTTGGGGGGCTCCAAAATCACTGCAGATGGTGATTGCAGCCATGAAATTAAAAGACACTTACTCCTTGGAAAGAAAGTGATGACCAACCTAGACAGCATATTAAAAAGCAGGGACATTACTTTGTCAACAAAGGTCTGTCTAGTCAAGGCTATGGTTTTTCCAGTGGTCATGTATGGATGTAAGAGTTGGACTGTGAAGAAAGCTGAGCACTGAAGAATTGATGCTTTTGAACTGTGGTGTTGGAGAAGACTCTTGAGAGTCCCTTAGACTGCAAGGAGATCCAACCAGTCCATTCTAAAGGAGATCAGTCCTGGGTGTTCTTTGGAAGGACTGATGCTAAAGCTGAAACTCCAGTACTTTGGCCACCTCATGCAAAGAGTTGACTCATTGGAAAAGATCCTGATGCTGGAAAAGATTGAGGGCAGGAGGAGAAGGGGACAACAGAGGATGAGATGGCTGGATGGCATCACCAACTCAATGGACATGAGTTTAAGTGGACTCTGGGAGTTGGTGATGGACAGGAAGGTCTGGCGTGCTACAGTTCACGGGGTTGCAAAGAGTCAGACATGATTGTGCAACTGAACTGAACTGAACTGAAGTCCATAAAGAGTGTTTTCCGAAGCTCAATATGATCTGATCCAAAGCATTGTGCTCTTTGCTTTGAGATCTTCAAATCCATAGGCTTAAGTTCACTGTGCTGAACTCAATCTTGGTTTTAAGTTTAAAAATCTTGAAAGTGAGGGTACACAATAATACTTTTCATTTCAGATGTTTCTAAATAACATGCATATTCAGTTTTTTGATTCTCGCAGTGTTTCTATCCTAGTTTTACATAGTGAAATTAGATAACTTCCTGAAGGTTGATGGTAGAACTAGGATTGAACCCAGTCATCCTAGAACCTGAAGCCATTCTTTTGTCTTCCACATCACACTTCCACAAACTATGGCCCAGAGGCCAAGTCCAGGCTATTTTTATTAAGAAACTTTTCTTGGAACATATCCACCCCCCCCACCCCCCCCTCGCCCGCCCCATTCCTTTGGGTTTTGTCTATGGCTGCATTCATGCTTACAAAAGCAGAGCTGAGAAGTTGCAACAGAGACCATATGGCCATAAAGCCTGAAGTGTTTTCTATCAGATTCTTTTGGAAAAAAAATAGACTGACCCTTGTTCCCCACCATTTGCTTAAGAGTAAAGAGAAGTCAAGGCAATGGCTCAGAGGCTTCCATTGAAATCAGCCAGAACCCACTGTCAGGAATAATAGTCTCTGTCAACCAATTCAAGATAGTGTGGGGTGGTGAAAGGAGAATGTGGCTTTGAGGCCAGGTCAAGTTTAAATATTAACTTCAGCAGTTATTAGACAAGTCTCTTCTCTGGGTCCTGATTTTCCATCTGTAAAACTGGGCTGGTTTATACTTCCCATGCTGAGTTGTTTTAGTGAATTAAATAAGATAATTTATGTTGAAGTCTTAATGCAATGCCTGGCATATAGTAGAAGGTCAGTAAATAGTCATGAATCAACAGGGATTTATCCTTGTGTTTCTTTTTGCCTATATCTAGTGACATTCGTATATCTGTTAGCAAGTGGAGGAAGTCAAAGTCCCTAGGCTATAATTTTTCCAGAGTATTGGTGACATCTGTGAATATTTGGAGGAGCTGTCAATCATAACAGAAAGCTCTTCTTTCCCAAGGTTCTGCTGGACTTCTGGTCCTTTCCATCAGGGAGGAGTCTTCTAGAGGACCGTGTCTTCAGCTGGGTCAGGTAAAACAGCATCTATTCCACATCCCGAGATGTGACTGCCTCTTACAAATACTATTGACATGTGCTGTGATAAAGTTCACTCTGCAATAATGTGATTTCACATTAGGGTGTTCCCAGGGCCCTGGAGGTCATTTAAGAGGCTTGAGTGCCTCTAAGCTCTGGGCTTTGGGGAAAATGCTGCCATGGAAACTTGAAGCTGTTCTCCTCTGCTGCTTCTCTGGCTCAGGTACCTCCATCTCTCAGTGAATGGACTTCAGTAGCTTCTGACCTGAGTTTCCAGCTCCCACCAAAGCCCCTGATGGTCTGCAGACAATGCAGCCACCAAAGGGATCCTTTATGGCCGAAGTCAGATTTTTGTCACTCTGCACAAACGCTTCTGTAGCTCCCCACATTTCTCAAAGTGAAAGCCAAGTAATTCCTTGGGACTTCCCTGGTGGTCTAGTGGTTAAGAATCCACCATCCAATGCAGGGGACTCAGGCTCAATTGCCTGGTCAGGGAGCTAAGATGCCATATGCCACGGGGCAACTCAGCCTATGCAATAGCTGCGCTCTCAAGCCCTGGAGCCCACACTCCACATCTAGAGAGAGGCCCGTGTGCTGCAACTAAGACCGGATGGCCAGGAAATAAATAAGCTAATTCCTCATGAGGGTGTTTAAGACCCAACACCATCTTTGTTCCTTCTCATCACTCCTCCAAGCTCTCCTCTAATTCTGCTCTTGTGCTTACTTTATTCTGTCACGAGGTCTTCCTGATGCCTCCTAAATGAGCCGGGCACACTCGTTCCTCAGACACTTTGTATTTGCCATTTCCTGTTTTCTGAACACTAGTTCCTCATTCCCTCTTCTCCTTCAGATCTTTATTCAAATGTCACCTTCTCAGGGAGGCCTCCCCAACCCCTCTTTCCCAGATGCCCTCCTCTTCCACTACCAAATACATATACTGCCTGTTCCCTATCCTGATTTTTCTTTTCAGCATTTACCACCATCTAATGTATTATATCAGAGAAGGCAATGGCACCCCACTCCAGTACTCTTGTGTAGAAAATCCCATGGGTGGAGGAGCCTGGTGGGCTGCAGTCCATGGGGTCATGAAAGAGTCAGACACAGCTTAGCCACTAAACAACAGCAACGTACTGTATATTTTTACTTACTTATCTTGTTTGCATCTGCTTTTCCTAACTAGAGTATAAACTCCTTGAGGTGAGGCATATCTTTCCTTTCTTTTTTTTTTTTTCTTTTTGGCCACACTGCAAGGAATGTGGGATCTTAGTTCACCAATCAGGGAGTGAACCCAAGCCCTCTGCATGGAGTCTTAACTGCTGCATCGCCAGCAAAGTCTAAGGGCAAGGCATCTTATCCAAGTTGTTTACTGCTGTTTCTCCAGCATTTAGAACACCACCTGGCACAAAGGAAATGCTCAGTAGATATTTTATTAAGTGAATGAATGTAGATAAAGTTACAGGCCTGAACGCTGAGAGGCTTCCCAGGTGTCACTAATGCTAAAGAACCCACCTGCCAATGCAGAAGATGTAAGAGACCCAGGTTCAACCCTGGGCCGGAAAGATCCCCTGGAGAAGGAAATGACAACCCACTCCAGTATTCTTGCCTGGAGAATCCTAGGGACAGAGGAGCCTGGCAGCCTACAGTCAGACACGACTGAAGCGACTTAGAATGCAAACACTTGAGAGTGGAATCCTTCAGGCTTCACCCTTCGAAAAGTCACCTCCAGAAAACTATGTGAAGTACCAGAGGCTGCAAACCACAGATGGTGGGAAATCTTCTGAATCCTCCAGAAAATAGTGTGATCGTGTCACTCTATGCACGTTGCTTCATGCTAAGGAGACTGTCTGTTCTTGATGGTGCTGTTTCTGCCTCCTGGCATTATATGGTCAGATGAGACATCTTTAGTGAGTAAAAAAGGATGCTGGCAACAGCGATGTCATGGAACACATCTTTCCAATACCTGATGAGACAGCAGAGGTGTTTTCCAAGTTGCATTTTTTTCAGAAGGAACTCAGTACAGAAGTATCACTAGGGAGTCTTGAAGTTCTTGCTTTGTTTCGATTGGATACATGAAGAAGATGACGATGGTGATGAAGATGAAAATACCTAAGAGCTACTGAGTGCTTGCTTGATGATTTTCCTTCCCTTGTTATACTGTGTGGATTCTAGTGTCAACTTACTACTTTCTGAGGAAGACTTGGAATTTTTATCAGAGTTTAATTGAGTGTATTGATTTATTTAACAGTAATTGTTACACTGGTCTTCCTCCCACAAATAGACACTATTTTCTAATCTGTAAAGTTTTTATCATTTTCCTTGTAAAGGTCTTGAACGTTTTTGGATATATTTAATCCCAGGTAGTTTATAATGAGAATTTTTTAAATTACATTTTTAAAAGTTTGTCACTGGCGTAGAGGTACTAAACTGCTTTTGATATAATGATTTTGTACTGTGAAACTTTACTGCACTTTCTTACAGTTTATCCATTCTTTTGGTTTTCTATGTAGACAATTATATTAAAATTTGCCATATAAATAATGTAATCTTATTTCTGCTTTTCAAATGTGTTTGTTTATTTTTCCTATTTATTGCACTTCCTAGGACATCTAGAGCAACACTGAATAAAAATGATAATAGAGGTCATTTTGCCTTGTTGGAACTTGAAAATGTTTCTTAAGGTTTACACCATGTATAGACCTTCTTGGAAGGACTGATGCTGAAGCTGAAGCTCCAATACTTTGGCCACCTGATTCGAAGAGCTGACTCATTGGAAAAGACCCTGATGCTGGGAAAGACTGAGGGCAAGAGGAGAAGTGGGTGACAGAGGATGAGATGGCTGGGTGGCATCACAGACTCAAAGGACATGACTTTGAGCAAGCGCTGGGAGGCAGTGAAGGACAGGGAAGCCTGGCGCGCTGCAGTCCCTGGGCTCGCAGAGTTAGACACGACTGAGAGGCTGAACAGCTACCCTTAGTAGCAAGGATCTTTGAATAGTAACTCCCAGTCTTTGTCTGAAAACTTTTATTTGATCCCCCTTTTAAGTAATTTACTCTTTCAATGGCTTGAAGATACTGTTCTGTTATTTACTAACCCTGATTGCTACTCAGAAACCTATCCTCATTCTAATTGTAGTCCATTCCCCTCCATTTGCTTTTAGGATTTTTCGTTTGTTTTTGGTAATCTGCACTTTGATTCCATGTGAAGGAGTATGGGATTCTTTAATTAATGCTCCCAATATTTGTTTCTTTATTTGGAGTCTCATGACTCTTTAATTCCAGGAAGCATCAGCCTTCATGTACTCTTGACACATGAGGCTTTTTCCTACCCTCCCTGTGCTCACCTCTGGAACTCCAGTTAGATGTATTTGCATCTTCTGATCCATCTTTTTCTAACTTTAGACTCCATTCTGAGAAACTTCCTCAGATCTCTCTTCTGACTCAGTAATTCTCTCCTCAGCTATATTTAATTTGCTATTTAGTCCTTTGAAGTTTAATTGTCTACAAGTATATTATTAACAAATATGAAGTTATTAGTCAGAGAATTATTTATAATTTGAAAACATAGAAGCTGCTGAAATACCCAACAAATATAAACCAAATGATGATCAACTAAATCATAGTGCCTATATCTGATAGATAATTATGTGGCATTAAAATTATAATTATAAAAACATGAAGTGAATGTTAAAAAAACTTATTAAAAATACAAAATTATGTAATGCTATTCTTGTGAATATATGTTGAAGTAAAGGTGAATACACAAGATAGTAATAGTTGCAGTAGGGTGATTTCATTGGAGATAATCTTTTCCTCTTCCAATCTTTGTATCATAATGTCGCATTATTTTTACTATTAAAAAGTCCCTTAAAACATATTCAACTTCCCAATAGAACATCTGAGTACAGATTCTAAATATGAGGTCAGAATTAACACTTGCCTAAATGTGTCCCTCCTGTTGCATACTTCTAATAAGCAGAAATTCATTTCTGGACACTGATGGTCAAAATCTCACTAGTTGTTTTGAATCCATGTATTATTTCTGTCCCAGAGTTGAGTTCAGAAAATTGATATTCATGTGCTTCTATCATGACTAGGATGCCCTGAATTTGCTTCCTGCTTTTCTCTCAAACATAATTAAGAGTTTAGTTCTGAATATTGTCAATTAAGAACTGAAAAATGCATTTGCATTCTACAAATGGTTCGTTTTTAAAAAACAGTTTATAAAAGCACGGTCCAGGCTTAAATTAACTGGGACATGTTTTTAAAGCTTCAACTTTTGTTACTTAAAGAACAATTTTACACTTTTGAGAAAATAGCTGTGTATTTGCCAATAAGATTTGGCATTCATAAAAGCTGTATACAGGTGACTCTAAAAATATCTGACTCTAAAAATCTTTCAGTTAGGTCAATTTCCTTCTTCCTAGTGTTTATGTAATGTTTTCTCTGCAGACTCAAGATGCCCGTTCCCTGCTACATGTCCCCACCATCACTCTCTCACCTGATTAAACAGCAGGACAGCAGGCTCCTTAAGAACTGATAAAGGGGGCTTCCCTGGCAGCTCAGTGGTGAAGAATCTGCCCACCAGTGCAGGAATCATGGGCTTGATCCCTGGGCCAGAGGATCCCACGTGCCTCGAAACAGCTAAGTCTGTGTGCACAGCTACCGAGCCTGTGCTCTAAAGTCTGGAAGCCCATGTGCCCTAGGGACCATGCTTTGCCGCAAGATAAGCCACTGCCGCTAGAGAGTAGCCCCTGCTTGCTGCAACCAGAGAAAAGCCTGCAGGACCACGAAGACCCACTGCAGTCAAAGATCAAATAGAAAAGAAATCCTTAGCTTCATCTTTAAAACCGATGCAGAACAAGCTTCTCTAAAATTTCGAGATTTTTGACTCTCGTTGGCCAAGCTTCCTGTCTTCAAGATGCTTCTTGGGTTTGTATCATCCTCTGTTCTAGACCATAATCCTTAAAGACAATGATCACCATAAATGCTCTTCTGTTTCCGTTTATTCTGAGAGGTCAAAAGATGCAGCTGGCTTATGAGTTTATTCTGCCATGTATCACTACAGGCAGGTCAGCCGGCCAGCGGATGGATGGGCAGTGCTCACCTCCCCATATATTACTCTTGTCAACTTGGAAGGGATTTTTTTTTTTTTTTTACCTTGTGAAAGGCCCATCAGCAATGAATCAGTGAAGTGAAGACGACAGTTGATTTGTGAATTTAGATTCTATAAAGTGACTCCGCTTTGGTGGGCTGTGTAGATAAAGCAAGCGTCATGATAAGATGCCAAGTGCAATTCCACAAAACCAAATTTATTGCACATTGGAGGAAATCATCCTATTTTAAAATGCCATAAATTCTAAATTGAATATTACTTATTCCCATGAATTTTGATTTATATTTTGAATATTTTTAATGGGATGCTAAATAGCTTAGGTTTGAAGTTATGAGTTTATGCATTTCCTCTTGCAGGCTATTGTGACTTGGCGCATAATATATTGGCCATTCTTAGGATTTTATTTGTGTGGACCCTGGTGGGGGTGGGATAGAGGATTCATACTCCTGCTGAAGGCACCCTGTGGGGAATGATATGGATGCTGGTTATAAAGAAAGGGAGCTGGCTGACTGCAACCTTCCTTCCCCGAGCAGTCTCATAAGGAACTCAGAGAGAGACTTTTTGCACCAGCTCAGACAAGGCTGACACAACCATGAGAAGGAGCAGGAATCCTGACTCCCCAAGTGTGTTCGATCCCCATTAGCCACCCTAATTAGGATCTCCGTACTTGGGACTTCACTGATGGTCCAGTGGTTAAGAATCCCCCTTGCAATGCAGGGGACGCAGGTTCAATCCCTGGTAGGGGAACTAAGCTTCCACATGCTGTGGAGCAACTAAACCTGCATGTCACAGCTACTGAGCCTGCATGTTCTAGAGCCCAGGTGCCACAACGCCCGAGCCCACACGCCATGAAGATCATGCAGTAACTAAGATCAAATAAATAAATGAATACATTTTAAAAAACAGAAAAGAATCCTCATACTCTCTGTAACACTTAATGCCGCAATAAGGAACGATTTCAGTGCTGACTTATTCACAAGTTGTGTCTCCTGTCATGGGTCGCATCTCCTGGCTCATGACTGTAACTTCACAGAGCTTGATAAGCAAGGAGGCCCTTCAGCGATGACGACAAAAACCTCCCTTGCCCAGAATGCTTTAGGCTATGACCTTTCCGGTTAATTCAGCTTTCTGCTTAACTGGGAGTTAAAACAAACAAACAAACAAACAAGCCACCTAATTTCAACCCTGGCTGTTAGAGCACTTATAAAAAGGAACACCCAATTTACCTCCCTCTAAGGAGAATGATCAGGAAAGATTCTTTCAGCTTGTCCCTGCAAATTGACAGCTTTCCCAGGTCTCCACCGGGTAGCAGCCCCTTTGGGACCATTTCCTGGCCTGCAGTGGAAAGACAGCTGGGTTGCAAGGTCTTGATTGGTTTCCCCATTCTTTGTGCAGACTTCACCCAGCACCTGGCACTGTGAGGAACAGGTACTGAAACTGTCAGATCACATGGTCAGGGTTTCTCCAGCCTAGACTGGAGCTGCCTTGCCATGAATTCCCCAGGGATTCATGACAGTTGAGGAGATTCAGCAGAACAGACTTAATATGCAGATGTGTGTGCATGCATGCTCTTCTTGTCTGACTTTGCGATCCCATGGACTGTAGCCTCCCAGGCTCCTCTGTCCATGGGATTTCCCAGGCAAGAGTACTGGAGTGGGTTGCCATTTCCTCCTCCAGGGGATTTTCCCAAGCCAGGGATCGAACCCACATCTCCTTGGGTTCCTGCATTAGCAGGCAGATTTTTTTTACCACTGAGCCACCTGGGAAGCCCAGATATTCAGATATGGGCCTGGTAGTCACTACTGTGTTTGGAACATGGGTGGAGTTTGCTAGAAAGGTTCTAAATCTCTGTGTAAGTTGAAACCTTCTAACTTTCGCAACCTGAGCCCTCTTGAGCCCCCAAGCCCCCAAAGAACTGTGCTGTTTTTTTCTTTGCATTTTACTGTAGTTTCTCTTCCCATGAAGCATAGAGAATAAGAGAAACACACAAATATGCTTTTTAAAAAAAGATAGGGGAGTTGTTTAGCATACTCTATTACCTGCTCTCTGACCACCACCTATAAGACTGTAGAGCTAAGTTTGAGTAGCTTAAATGCACAAAATAATGTGACTCCACATATGACTGCATTGACTGAGACCTGAGCTAGGGCTGTGTGTTGTGGGGAACACATGCCCTCACAGGTACCCTGGGCTTCCTCACAACATCCTATGCATGCTTGCTCAGTTGCTAAGTCATGTCCAACTCTTGTAGACTCTATGTAGCCTGCCAGGTTCCTCTGTCCATGGGATTCTCTAGGCAAGGATGCTGGAGCCGGTTGCCATGCCCTCCCCCAGGGGATCTTCCCAACCTAGGGATCGAACCTACATCTCCTGTCGCTCCTGCATTGGCAGGCAGATTCTTTATCACTGGGAAACTCTTTACATATGGTACTGGGGTCCAAAGGCAAGTGTACCGAGTGGGAGAAGATAGGAAGAGAGGGGCAGACAGAGACCTACAGGCAGGCAGACAGACAGACAGACAGACACACACACACACACACACAGACAAGGAAACAGAGGCAAATACACAGGGAGGGAGAGAAGAAAGGGCGGGAGAAAGAGACAAGAAGACAGAGAAAGAGAAGGACAGGGGGAGAGAGAGAGAACTTGGTGGAAGCTTATCCTTTTTATGAAAAGCTTCATGGAGAATCTCTCTGCCCCTTCCTATTCATTAAAATCAAGTCACTACAGAGGAGAAATGTTATGTGACTTCCCTTACATGCAGAATCTAAAAAAGAAATGAGACAAATGAAGTTATTTATGGAATAGAAACTCACAGATTCAGAGAATAAACTTATGATTGCTAGTGGGGATAAAAAGGGGGAAGGGATAGTTAAGAAGAATAGGATCAACATGTATATGCTGTTATATTTTAAATGGATAATCAACAAGGTTGTGCTGTATAGCACAGGGAACTCCATTCAGTGCTGTGTGGTAGCCTGGATGGGAGCAGAATCTGGGAGAGAACGGATACATGTTTATGTATGTCTGAGTCCCTTCACTGTCCACCTGAAATAATCACAACATGGCTAGTCAGCTATACTCCAATATAAAATAAAAAGTTAAGAAAAGTAGTCTGACTCACATTCAAGTGGAGGAAATCAGATTCCACCATTTGAAGGGAAGAGTGTCCATGAATGAGCAGATCTATTTTAAATCCACCACATAGGGTCATTGTGGGAAGCAATCTTACCCTTGATGGTGAGATCCGGTCTGGGTGGTACCTGAGACCCTGCCAAACTCAATTAGTATCTTTCAGAAGCGACCAAGGGTTTGGCAAACCACCCTCTTACCTAGACGGATACTCATAGCATCTCCTGCAGTGCCTCTTGGTTATAAGGGCTTTGAGAGAGAAGTTCATAAGCGAGTCTGAGGCCTCCTCTGGTTCTCTGAATGCCATTTAATATTTTCTGGAACATCCCTACGGGAGGAGTAAAGGCCACTGTGCTGTGCCCCTGTTTGCAATGTCTCTGTCCCCTTCACTGTGTTTGACAGGCCCTGTGCTGTGCTGTGCTTAGTCACTCAGTTGTGTCCACCTCTTGCCACTCCATGGACTATAGCCCACCAGGCTCCTCTGTCCATGGAGATTCTCCAGGCAAGAATACCGGAGTGGGTTGCCCTCTTTCAAGCATCTTCCTACCTAGACGGATACTCGTAGCATCTCCTGCAGTGCCTCTTGGTTATAAGGGCTTTGAGAGAGAAGTTCACAAGCGAGTCTGAGGCCTCCTCTGGTTCTCTGAATGCCATTTAATATTTTCTGGAACATTCCTACGGGGGCAGTAAAGGCCACTGTGCTGTGCCCCTGCTTGCAATGTCTCTGTCCCCTTCACTGTGTTTGACAGGCCCTGTGCTGTGCTGTGCTTAGTCACTCAGTTGTGTCCACCTCTTGCCACTCCATGGACTATAGCCCACCAGGCTCCTCTGTCCATGGAGATTCTCCAGGCAAGAATACCGGAGTGGGTTGCCCTCTTTCAGAGGATCTTCCCAACCCAGGGATCGAACCCAGTTCTCCCACATTGCAAGAGGATTCTTCACCAGCTGAGCCACCAGGGAAGCCCAAGAACACTGGAGTGGGTAGCCTATCCATTCTCCAGGGGATCTTCCCGACCCAGGAATTGAATGGGAGTTTCCTGCAGTGCAGGCAGATTCTTCAGCAGCTGAGCCCACACTTCAAGCCCGTCTCCTCTTTTAAGTATTCCAGGGTGCCTCCAGGGATTGTTGAATCCCCCTGTCCCTCTACTTGCCCACGATCTCTTATTCTCAGGTCTGTCACAGGACCAAAGTGTCTGCCGTCTTGTCTTCTGGATGGCAGGTTCCCCTAGGGCAGTAATCCTGCCCTTCCCCAGCCGCAAACACAGCTCCTGGAATGTGGTGGGCATGCATAGTCCATAAATGTTGGCTCAGAGGGGCTTAGAAAAATGGGCAATTGTTTTAGTTCAGCATTTTCCCACATGGGACATATGCAAGCTACACTTCATGAGATCCTATAAAAGGAGGGTTTTGTGTCAAATAAGTTTGAGACAAATCTACTTTTTCTCATTTTCCCTTGAAAGCTCATAGTGCATATCAATACTCAAATGGTGTTGAGTGTGGTGTAGAGCTAAAAAAAAACTTTGCACCTTGAGGTCAACTTGGATTTGAATTTTGGCCACACTCCCATAGGCCATATTTCCTTTGACTATAAAATAGGAATGATATTATTATTCCTTACCCCCTGGTGATATTGTTCTTGAGAGAATGAATTCAGTTCATGAAAGGCACTTAGATGGGTTAAGAATTGAATAACTATTGAGTAATATAATTATCAGTACAGGCTCTAAGAAGTCTTGTGACAATCACAGTGTTTCCCAAACTTAGTTGGCAATAGACCTTTTTTTTTTGCTCATCACACTTACTAGTTTACACCCACATATTAGGATATATAGCAGCAGATTTGAAAATATTGGAAATTAGTCTCTGCAAATTAGATGATACTTTCAAGCTAGAAAATCTTAAAGATACCATGATTCTTAAAGGGTTGTTCCAAGTGATGAAGCTAGAATTAGTCAACAAATGAGTAGCTGACACTTTTGTGTCATTCAGATTTCTTTAACTGATGGCTGCCACCCTTTAAGAATTGATAAAACTATTCCAGTTATATTTGACTACCTGTTTCAGTAGCCTGCACTGTGAAAAAGGAGTTACCAGCATGGTGGGTGGTAATCATGCTGAGCTTAGTGGATGTCCTTTTGTGAAAACTCAGCACTCGCTTTGTCATCCTTGTAGGCATGTTCAGAAGGAAATGCAATGCTTAAATTGCAGTCAGGGACTTCCATCTTTGGTAGGGAGCTTCCTGCTCCTGCGTAACAGAAGCTGTGTTGAGTACTTACCCCTTATAAGCCAAGAGGCTTATAAGTTTGTTTATTAGCTCCTCACAGAGACTTGAGGCTGTCAGGGCCTTTCTCAATCCTTAGATAGGTCTGGGCTCAAGGTGGCTGCTTAAATACCTGTGGATATCTAGGTCCTGATTTGAGTCTTGTAAAGTGGTTTTAACTGTCCCACAGACATGCCTCTTTTTTCTGGTAACAAACTACCCTATTCTTTCTTTGGGAAGCCATTCCTTTCCACTCCCTGGCTATATAGCTGAGGTAGGACTAACTGTAACCCCTGGCAACAGACTGGGCACTTGCCCCAGGTCTGGCCAATCAAAACATCCCTTTTCCCTGCTTCAGAAAAAGACACGTGACCTAAGTGGGCCAATGAGACCCCCGAGTGGAACCATGGGAAGAAAGTCTGTCTGGTCAGACTAGGAAGTGGGAGGGAGCAGTGTGGGGTGATGGCAAAGTGAGTGAAGTCACTCAGTCATGTCCGACTCTTTGCGACCCCATGGACTATAGCCTACCAGGTTCCTCCATCCATGGGATTTTCCAGGCAAGAATACTGGAGTGGGTTGCCATTTCCTTCTCCAGGAGATCTTCCCGACCCAGGGATTGAACCCAGGTCTCCCGCATTGTAGGCAGACGCTTTACCATGTGAGCCACCAGGGAAGTCTGTTGTCCTGGGAAACTCAGACATCAAACTTGTTTCAACCTCCTTTTTGAAAAAAATGTAGGGAAAGAGACAACTTACATTACAGTTCATCTCCAAAATAATCATTAATAATATAATATCTCTGTTTTATTGAATATTTACTATGTGCCAAGCTCCTGTTTGCCCTAACACACAACTTTTCTATTTGAAATCTCCAGAATCAGGATCCATCTTCTCTTTGATGGCCTCTTACAACTGCTTGCAGCCAAGCAATGGTCATGAGCTAGTTGTCACTGCATTAACCAATATATCTCACTTCTGTTTTGCATGAATGCCAAGAGTAATATTTGGTGAAAATCTATGTTAAAATAAGTCTTCAAAAAGCTTTTTCAACAAAAATTTCAAATGTTAAGAAAGCTTTGGGGTATGGTTCTATCACCAGTGTTTTTCCTTTCTTGGAGAGACACAAAATGATGGTCTAGTAGCTAAGACTACATACTCCCCATGTAGGGGGTCTGAGTTTGATCCCTAGTCAAGGAACTAGATCCCAAATGCTGCAGCTAAGAGCTCACATGCCACGACTAAACAAATCACCACTGAAAGATCCTGCATACCGCAACTAAGACCCAGTGCAGCCAAATAGATAAATATTAAAAATAATAATATTGCATCTTGCAATTGATGGCATCTCCATTTCTTCAAAATACAAGATTATCTTACTTAGCATTGAACTTGGTGTTATTTTACATCTAAGGAAAGCAATGCTCGGGGAAGTTAACTAATTACCCCAATCCACCACCAAGTGCCAAGCTGAACCAGCGTGTATAAAGCACATAAAATTGGGCCAAATGAGTTCAGTTCAAAACTCAAATCATAAATGGACTTTGCCTTCTGGGCAGATTTCTAATTTGCAATCATAGGCAGAGGTTATCTTTTCTTATTCCTGTATCAAAAAGAAAAGTTTTTTTTTTTTTTTTTTGGTCCTTTCCCAAATCCAAACCTTCCGTTAGTGTTGCTGCTTTAGATAATGCCATCTCAGTACAGTAGCATCATGAAATAGTTACTTGTAATCTACAGGATTAGATGAAAGCCGAGTTCCTGGTCTGTTGTTTCTCTACCAGAAAATTGATACCAGGGACTTTCAGAGCTGAAAGAGACCAGTGAGCCTGCTTAAAACAACCAAGGGCCCAGTTGCCATGATGTGGCAACAATTAGAATACGATTCCCTTTAGGAAAATGACACTCAGTAGAGCCAGTGCCTCAGTCGTTACGAACAATTTTTTCTGCACAACCCACCCACTCCCAAATTTTTATAAATTAGAATCATCCAATTTGGCTTCAGAGTTTGCTTGCATGGGCAGTGAGTTTCATTCTGAAATAAAGCGTCTCGTGAGAAGAAGGGTCTTAGCACAGTGGCAATTTCTTGATGGGGTGGAGGGTCTGAGAGCATTGCGAGACTTTCCTTCCAAGGTTGCTTTGAACCCTGGCTTTCATGTGAATATCAGACACTTTATTACCTTGACTCAGGTGACCTCATCTACCAGAATGAAGTCATCCATCCCACCAGGGAAGACAAAACTTTGTTCCAGAGAATCAGTTGGGCCCATCGAGGACCCTGCTCACCCTCTTATCTCCAACCAGTGAGGGAGTGCACAGTTTTAAACCTGACAGGCCCCAGAAAACCCCCATTCTGCACATCCCACCAAATCAAAGAGGAACCCAGAGACTCACGAAGTGCCAGCTTGCTACTGGGTAAGCACTGCTTGACTTCATTTCTGACTTGGGAGGATTGTTTTGCATCGAGGTATTTCTTGAGAACAAAACCATGGCATTCCACTGAACTTTGGGATTTTCTCCTTCTTCTTAATAAAGTATTAACTCCTGCCAGATAGGAATGCCAGGCACATAATTGCTCACCCGGCCTTTTTATCCCAGGCTGTTGCACAACCCATAAACAGTCCAATTAGGAAACCAATTAAAACCAGAAAGAGGCTTCCTGAATTACCCAGCAGTTGAGGCAGTGCTGCCTTTTCGTTGTCAAGCAGTGAAAGGTTTTTATTGCATCTGCTGAAAAGGTGAAAGGATGAAGGAAAACCGTGGTGCCCACCCGCGGGCTGAGCTGCAGCAAGAGGGGAGCCCTGGGCAAACTCAGGGATGCTCTGGGGAATGACGAGGCCGGTGTCAGAGAAAGAGGAAGCTTTACTTTGATTATTGGAAGTGAGACAGAAATTACAAATAAAAGTGAAAACCCGGTCCATGAAGTTTATTCCTTTATTTCTGCAGAAGCTCTGGTGAATATGGATAGATTCAGAAAGTGGGCACTTTTCCTAGGAAATGGATCCTGCCTTGCATTCCTGGAGGCCTCTCATGTACACTGAATGCCAAATCCTTCTTCAAAGCAGCCCTCTCAGTGGTTGAAGGAAACTTACACCACCAAGAAAGAAGCTGACCTTGCCCAAGGTTACATACCCCTTCATGCATTTCTTCAAGAGACACTTGCTGTTGGCTGACTGCATGCAGTAGACACTACTGGGCCCTGGGGACCTGAAGGGTGAAGACTCCTGCCTCCCTTGACCTTGCAGCTTGTAGACACATCCACTCACTTCTCCCTGAGCTCACCTCCAGTTTAAACCTTTAGCTTCAGCTAATCCCAGGGCATGGCACACGGTGGACGCTCAGACAAGGGGATGATGGAAATATCCAGACTCATAGCCTCTGCTCATCCCGCCTGACTATCAGCATTACATCAAAAATCCTTGAAAAGATGGGGGCTACTATTTCCTTTTTCTGAGATGGAAGCTTGCATGTGTGTGCATGCAGGAGTACCTTTGTACATGTGTGTATGTAGGCATGTGTGTGTGTGTTTTGAGGAGATATAGCTAATAAATTGAGTGTTCCTTATTCTCCAGAGTATTGGGATCTCTGTCAATTACGGGCTGCTCAGAACTCCAGTTGTGAAACTGACTTTGTTCTTTGCTGCCTATAGTCAGAAGAAGGAAAGTGGATGGGGGTGTCATAGATCTCTGAAATGCCAGGAGGTGGTGTCCTAGAAAAGCCCTGCAGTGATAAAGAACCTGCTTGCCAGTGGAGGAGATGCAGGTTCAGTCCCTGGGTTAGGAAGATCCCCTGGAGAAGGAAATGGCAATCTGCTCCAGTATGCTTGCCTGGGAAGTCGCGTGGGCAGAGGAGCCCATGGGTTCGCAAAAGAGTCAGACATGACTTAAAAACTAAACAAACAACTCTGTAATGGCACCAACAGCCTTCTCCTTTGCTCTGAGAGATTTTTGCTGTCTCTTTCCTCCCTGCCTGGATTTGAGCTCCTTGAAAATAAGCACGGGGGCCTCTTTGCTGCTCCAGCCACCCCGCCTCCCGGAATCTCTGGCTCAGGGACTGGCCCATGGTGGCTCCTCCCTGCATCACTGACAGGAGAACACGGGTTTCTTGAGTGTCTCTGAGTTCCTCTGTCTTCTCACTCTGTTGGTCCTATAACTCTCTGAAGAAGTGAAGTGAAGTGAAGTCGCTCAGTCGTGTCCAACTCTTTGCAATCCCATGGACTGTAGCCTACCAGGCTCCTCTGTCCATGGGATTTTCCAGGGGAGAGTACTGGAGTGGGGTACCATCACCTTCTCCAGGGGAAATTCCCGACCCAGGGATCGAACCCAGGTCTCCCGCATTGTAGGCAAATGCTTTATCGTCTGAGCCACCAGGGAAGCCCCACTTCATTTCCATTTTAGATGAGATGGTGGCTTCAGGACTAGGATTGAAGTCTGTACTTTCAGCCTCCTTGGATAAAAAATTGAGTCTCATCCAAGTTCCTCCAATTAAGTCAAGTTGCTTAATCTGCTTAAGCCTCTGTCTCCTCATCTGTTAACCACAAACAATAATAGTCTGAGTCAGGTTGCTGGAGGATTGAACGAGTTCATATATGCAACGTGCCCAGACCAGGACCTGGCACATGGCAGGTTCTACATGATGTAAGTTGTTAACTATTTCTGTGCTCTGGTGCTTATCCAGGCTGCTTGCTTTCTCCTGGCAAGACTAGACCTTGAGTGTGCAAAGCTACACTTGCCCCTTTTTAGGGCGCTGATAGCAACATCAGTTTCAATGGGCTTCGGGAGAGTTCACATGTGTCCAGCTTCCATGCTGCAATCCCCTGGAAAGTTGGTTGCCATGGATGGCACATCTCATATATAGTAAGCACCATACTTTGTGTTTTCACAGGTCCTGTCTCATTTAGTAAAATGGCCAGCTTTGGCTTAACTTTCTGGTGAATAGGAGCGTACTGCATCATAAAGTTTCACTGAAAGGTAGCATAGCAGAGTAGTTCAGAGTCTGATTGACTCCTGTTTGAACCCCAGTTCTACAGCTGTGTGTGTGCGTGCATGCTAAGTCACTTCAGTCATGTCCAAGTCTCTGTGGCCTCATGGATCTCTTATGTCTCCTGCATTGGCAGGCAGGTTCTTAGCACTAGTACCACCTGGGAAGCCCACAGCTGTGTGAACTTGAATGAATTACCTAAACTCTCTCTGCCTTATTTCTCCATCCACAGAATGAGGATAATAATAGTCCCAACCATTACAGGTTTTATTAGGATTAAGTGAGGGAATATTTATAAGGTTTCTTGAAGAGTGTCTGCTGTGTGAAGTTAGCATGAGCCTGGCTCAGAAAGGGTCTGCAACCTCTGCATTCAAGATGAGTTTGTGCATGCTAAGCCAGACCAGGGTACCCATTTTAGAGATTAGTAAAGGAGAACTCAGACAGCAGAAGTAACTTCCCAAGACAGCATGGCTAGGAAATGGTCTAGATGATAAGGGCACCAAACCCAGAACTTTCTAAACTCGACGCCATTGCTTGGCCCCACCAAGGGGCAAATATGGATTTCAGATCAGTAAAAGAAAGAACTCTCTAACATTGAGTCATCCTAAAAGTGAAATTTATTTACCATAGTCTTACACAAGGAAACATATCAAAATATTTTCCAGTGAAAGGACATGATGTTTTCCATGTGCTTTGAAGTAACTGGGAATGAGGAAGGGGTGGACAGGGTCAGAGAAAGATGAAAAAGTGGCTAGGTGCCAGTGGGCATTAAAGCTGAGAACAGCAGGCTCAATCGATTGTTCTCCATACTTCTATATACTCTTGAAAATGTCTATAATAAATTTTAAAATAAAACAGGATAAGTGATAGCACAAACAGGATTAGTGATAGGGAAATCAGGGAAATCTTGCAAGTTCAGAGGCCAGAAGTCAGCCACATGGGGAGAAAATGCAGGAAGACAGGCAGAGGGAACAGCAAGTACATCACAAAGATTATTCAACTCTGTCTAAGAACTAACCCTGTAAAGCCTTGGAAAATGCCACTTATACATTTTCTGAATGATCAAGTCAGCCAAGAGAAGATGTCTAATTAGCAACTGAAAATATTGCTGCTTTGAAAATGATGCTAATTTTCAGTAGGGTTTCTTCCCTCCAAACAGAGATAATGTGTGCAAACCTTATGCTTTGGATTAAATTTTCAAGTGTGTTTTAAATTTTGATTAGAATTATTTCAATTTAAAAAATTTTAATTGCTTTTTTGTCTTCATCGCTTGCCGTCTGACTCCACCACTGGGACCCATTCCTGCACCTGCTGGAGTTCCATAGGCTGCCAGTTCAAACAGCCACATGTCAGTGAATAAAAGGAAAAGACAGTTTTGTTTTGTGTTTTTTTATATTTGTGAAATACTGCACCAATGCATGTAGTGTAAAATAGCCCAGTGTGGTCCCAGCTGAATAGTAAGAGGGTGATTTATTCTCAAGGCTCTGTTTCCATTTTTGCTGTTTACGATAGCATATCAACGGAGCTTTTTGATTGAATTACCACCTTGTATTCAGGCTGGGACCATGCATTATTACATATGTAAGTATAAATGTTGATGCAAATGAGCTTTCCTAATGAAATGAGAGGCAGTTTATTTTTCCTTGCATAATGGGTGATTCTAAGGACCAGATTTATTTTCCGAAAGTGAGTACATGCTTATTTTTCAATTTGTCATCCATTCTTAGCTTGAGCACCCCAATAATTCAGATCCACAGATCTTTAAGCTTTCACATGTTAATGTGGAAGTTTTTTTCATTTTTAAACTGAAATCAATTTCAGTGTGATTTATCATCAGAGAATTACCTTATGTAAAATGCTTAAGTGAATGAAGTAATAACTGGAAGCCTATCAGTTAGAGGGCAATTTTCAGGTTCTCAGTTCTGAATAAATGGTGAGATCTTCAGGTCACCTTTTCATTTCATTCACGACACTGTGTGCTTTAGTTATTACTGAGTTTGGGCCTGTTTAGAAGCTTCAGATGAGCTGAAAAAATTGCTTTTAAGTATTGCTGAATTTTATTTTATACAATTTGAGCTCTCCTCCTTGGGTGTTGCTTGCTCTGTTGTTATTCCCTTACCTGAACCAGCTGGCCATGTCTGGAGTTTATTTCACTCTTCATAAATTAGTATACTAATACGGAGCCCCAGGCTCTCTCTTTGCATATGAAATTAACCATAGCTTTCTTTGCTATGAAATTTGGACTCGGTTGAGGATTTGCTTAGTAAATACTTGTCCAGAATTGCAGAGGGAGAACCAGACTGAAGGAAATGCAGTACAAAAGTGTTTCTCTCCCATCTTTGAGGGGGTGAAGGTTCAGGTGAGCAGGTGTCAAAGACAGACAGGAGTTTGCCTACCAAGGCTTCTACATGAAGTATCAGTTTGGGGGTTAACTAGGTGGTGCCCCTGAGAGCATAATGAGTCTGGGGACAATGACAGCTTTCTTTTCACAGGTCAGACATCTCCTAATAAGAACAATAATGTTTGATAGTAATCTTGTTTCTTTATTATACTTACATATGGTATGGGGCTTCCCAGGTGGCTCAGATGGTAAAGAATCTGCCTGACACTGCAGGAGACGTGGGTTCAATCCCTGGGTGGGGAAGATCCCCTGGAGGAATAACTGGCAACCTACTCCAGCATTCTTGCCTGCAGAATTCCATGGACAGAGGAGCCTGGTGTGCTAAAGTCCATGGGATTGCAAAAGAGTTGGACATGGCTGAGCACACTTGCATACACGATAAATAATATATAATAATACATATATTTATTTATTTAGCTTACAAATAGCTGTGAAAAAAAAGAGAAGTAAAAGGCAAAGGAGAAAAGGAAAAATATACCCATCTGAATGCAGAGTTCCAAAGAATAGCAAGGAGAGATAAGAAAGCCTTCCTAACTGAACAATTCAAAGAAATAGAGGAAAACAAGAGAATGGGAAAGACTAGAGATCTCTTCAAGAAAATTAGAGATACCAAGGGAACATTTCATGCAAAGATGGGCTCGATAAAGGACAGAAATGGTATGGACCTAGCAGAAGCAGAAGATATTAAGAAGAGGTGGCAAGAATACACAGAAGAACTGTACAAAAAAGATCTTAATGACCCCGATAACCACAATGGTGTGATCACTCACCTAGAGCCAAACATCCTGGAATTCAAAGTCAAGTGGGCCTTAGGAAGCATCACTATGAACAAAGCCAGTGGAGATGATGGAATTCCAGGATGCCAGCCAACATGGAAAACTCAGCAGTGGCCTAAGGACTGGAAAAGATCAGTTTTCATTCCAATCCCAAAGAAAGGCAATGCCAAAGAAGGTTCAAACTCAGTTGCACTCATCTCACATGCTAGTAAAGTAAGCTCAAAATTCTCCAAGCCAGTCTTCAACAGTATGTGAACTGAGAACTTCGAGATGTTTAAGTTAGATTTAGAAAAGGCAGAGGAACTAGAGATCAAAGAGCTGACATCTGTTGGATCATAGAAAAAGCAAGAAAGTTCCAGAAAAACATCTATTTCTGCTTCACTGAATACTCTAAAGCCTTTCACTGTGTGGATCACAACAAACTGTGGGAAATTCTTCAAGAGATAGGAATACCAGACCACCTTACCTGTCTCCTGAGAAATCTATATGCAGGCCAAGAAGCAACAGTTAAAACTGAACTTGGAACAACAGACTGGTTCCAAATTAGGAATACAAGGCTGTATATTGTCACCCTGCTTATTTAACTTCCATGCAGAGTATGTCATGTGAAATGCCAGGCTGGATGAAACACAAGCTGGAATCAAGATTGCCAGGAGAAATACCAGTAAATACCTCAAGATTGCTGGGAGAAATACCAGTAAATATCAGTTACAGAAATACCAGTAACTTCAGATATGCAGATGATACCACCCTATGGCAGAAAGCAAAGAACTAAAGAGCCTCTTGATGAAAGTGAAAGAGGAGAGTGAAAAAGTTGGCTTGAGACTTTATCTTGGGGGGCTCCAAAATCACTGCAGATGGTGACTGCAGCCATGAAATGAAAAGACCTGTGCTCCTTGGAAGAAAAGTTATGACCAACCTAGACAGCATATTAAAAAGCAGAGACGTTCCTTTGCCAATAAAAGTCCGTCTAGTCAAAGCTATAGTTTTGCCAATAGTCACATATGGATGTGAGAGTTGTACCATAAACAGGCTGAATGTGAAGAATTGATGCTTTTGAACTGTGGTGTTGGAGAAGATTCCTGAGAATCCTTTGCACAGCAAGGAGATCCAACCAGTCCATCCTAAAGGAAATCAGTCCTGAATATTCATTAGAAGGACTGATACTGAAGCTGAAGCTCCAATACTTTGGCCACCCAATGCGAAGAGCCAACTCATTGGAAAAGACCCTGATGCTGGGAAAGATTGAAGGCAGGAGGAGAAGGGGATGACAGAGGATAAGATGGTTGCATCACATCACTGACTCAATGGACGTGAGATTGAGCAGGCTTTGGGGGACGGCAAAGGACAGGGAAGCCTAGCTTGCTGCAGTCCATGGGGTTACAAAAAGTCGGACACAACTGAGAGACTAAACAACAATAAATATATGTATTATGCTAATGTATATAGAATTTATATCATCATCATCATAATACTCACTTATTGAGCACTTCCTGGGTCCAGGCAGTATGCTAAGTATCTAACATGCATTATCTGATTTAATCTCCAAAACAACCCTCCAAGGTAAGAACCACTATAGTCTCTGTTATACAGATGAAGAAGCAGAGGCTGAGAGGAGTTAAGCAGCTTGGCCAGGGTCACCCAGCTAATAAGCAGAGGAACCAAAATTTAAACGCAGCCTGGCCTGAAAGCATTCTTCATCTCACAGGCATTTGACTTTAGCGAGGTTTCTGCCCGTGGAGGAATGCTTCTCTGCGCAGTGTTTCTTAAAACCCCCATGATCTCCCATCCTGCAGAAGGGAAAGGAGATTGTGTAGCCCGATGGTGGGTGAGAAAGCTAACTTTAAAAGTCGGACAGACTTGGTTAAGCTCCACCTCTGGGGCTGTCATTTCAGCTGCATGGCTTTGCGTAAGTTGCTTGACCTCTGTCTGCCTTGGTTTCCCCGCCTAAATTATGGGGATACTAATGATAATATTGTGATGGTGAAGAATTCGTGAAGCAGGGCCCACCTCCAGTGGGTCAGAACAGACTGGCACTAGCTATCCTTACACTAAAATCTTAACACCAGATTTACTCAGGTGGGAGCTGCCTCTGGGAGCTGTTTTAAAGGGGCTTATCTATTTGCATTTCTAATTACCCTCTAACTACCTGCCTGGCCAGTCCTCTGAGGACTTGCTCAGTGATTGATATGATTCCACTTAGAAATTTCTTTGAATTCCTCAGAAGAAAGGTTTTTCTGTATAGTCCAGCTGGTGGTGTTACCATTTCGAGGCATCTGAAAACCTAACTGTGCCACTGATACGCTCGTAGGGAGTTGAAAGGGGGATTATCTTTTAAGACTTGAGAATGTTGATGTTTGCAAATATTTTCTTGCTGCCTCTCCTAATACTGCAAATTGACTGCAGAGATAATGGGCAAAGGATGACATCATATGAAATAGCAGCCTTTTAAGTGCAAGAGCTAGAGAAACCACTTAGAGTAATTAGGAAATCCTTAAACAAGTGTTTGCAAAGTATTGGCTCATCCTGAAGGCTGGCCTTTTTTTTTTTTTCCCCTGGCATCCAACTTGAAAAATCTGACCTTGAATAATTATCTACTTGCTGGCTTTCAGCACCAGGAGAAGAAGGGCTCTGGGTCACCATCTGGTTGCATGTGGACGACACTGCTGAACCCTAGTGCAGTTAATAAGCGAGGAGATGTTTGGGAGAGAGCTCTCAGAAGGAAGGACTGTGCAGAGTAGAGTTGCAGGGGGTCCCTGCTGGATGCTCTGGGAGAAAGTGCCAACTTTCCTTCCTCTTGCTCCCATTCCAGAACGGCTAGCTGGCTCTTTGGAAAGCTTGGTAAAATGTCTCTTCCTGTTGAAAATGGCTTGGATGCCAAGAGTCAGTGTGGCCACCTCGAGAAAAGCTGATTTTCTCAGGATGGCCCTTTGACCTATTTCGGAGAAGGGAGGGAATGATTGGAAATCCTGTCTTTCGGAGCATACATCTTCAATGAGATGGGGTGAGCAGGGAGGAAACTAAGCTTGGGGTGTATATTAAATCTTTTATTACCTAGGTCAATACATAATATCTTCTGGAAACCAATTTTCTTATCCTAAAGAAAGAGAAATGCAAATCAAAACTATAATGACATATCACTTCACACTGGTCAGAACAGCCATCATCAGTGTAAACAATGCTATTTCAAAATAAATAACCAACAAGGACCTCCTGTATAGTATAGGGAGTACTGTTCAATATTCTGTAATAGCATAAATGGGAAAAGAATTTGAAAAAGAATAGATTCATGTATATGTATAACTGAATCACTTTGCTGTGCATAAGTAACTTTCAGAACATTGTCAGTCGACTATACTCCAATATCAAATGAAAGTTTTTTAAAAAGACTGCAAGCAGTCTATGCTGGAGTAGGTGTGGAGAAAAGGGACCCCTCCTACAATGTTGGTCGGAATTTATATTGGTACAGATAATGTGGAGAACAGTATGGAGGTTCCTTCAAAAGCTAAAAATGGAACTACCATATGATTCAACAACCCTACTGCTGGGCATATATCCAGAGAAAACCGTAATTTGAAAAGATGCATGCACCCCAAAGTTCATTGCAGGACTCTTTATAATAGTCAAGACATGAAAGCAACCTAAATGTTCGTCAACAGATGAAGAGATAAAGAACAATGTCTGTGGATGGACATTCCATATACAATGGAATATTACTCAGCCATGAAAAGAACAAAGGAATGCCATTTGCAGCAACATGGATTGACCCAGAGGTTATCATACTAAATGAAATAGGTCAGACAGGGAAAGACATATATCAGAAGTCCTATTTTTAAAAATAGACAATGAACTTTTCTGCAAGACAGAAACAGACTCATAGACTTCAAAAACAACTTATAAGAAGAAACATGGTTGGGGAAGAGGGCTACATTAAAAGCTTGGGATTAACATATACACACTACTATATATAAAATAGGTAATCAATACAGACCTACTGTATAGTACAGGGAACTCTAGTCAATATTCTGTAATAACCTATAGGGGTAGAGAATATGGAAAAAATTACTATAATATATGTATATGTATAACTGAATCACTTTGCTGTGTATTTGAAACTAATACAACATTGTAAATTAACTGTACTCCAATGACATTTTTCAAAATAACACCTCACTTAGCATAAAACCTTCAGGGGCAAGCCTTAGTCCTCAAAAACTAATAATGGGCCTTAATGGAGTTCAACAAAGAGGAGATCCACCCTCATTCATTATCTTTTCATATTCAAAACTATCTAAATTCCAAAAGAAACTTAAGGCATACAAAGAATTGGGGGAGAAATTTTTCCAAATAAATTCAAGCACAGGAATTTAGATTGTTCATGTTTTTTTAATGATGCTCAAATTCCACATGGTAATTTCTTCATACTGTATCTTGTATTTATTCCTTAAGCTCCTAGTAAAATGCTCTGTGTAGGTTCTCAGCGATGTATTGAGTCACTTATGTGCCAGGCACTGTGCTGGCTGATGGGGCTACAAGACTGAACACAATCAGCAGTATGCCTCCTCTTTTGGACTGTGCAATCTCATGGAAGGCACGTGTTAGACGAACGCAATCACACACACACATGTTATTCTAACTCTTGGTAAGAGCTGAGAAGGGAAAGTGAAGATGTTCCTGGAGATTTCGTTTAGGTTTGAGGTGGGATAGGGTGGCACAATGAGGACTGGTCAGAGGGGATTTCCTTAAGAGATGGTGTTCCAGCTGACACCTGAAGGATACAAACAGAACTTAACCAGGCAACGAGCAAAGGTTCTCCAGCAATTGATAAAGTATGCAAGGACTCTTGGAAGAGAAGACACTGGTCAACTGGAGGAACTCTCCGTCTTAAGCAGCAGGACATGGGGTCAGCGAGACAGGCAGGAGCGAGATTAGTGAAGTTTGCCGGGCTATAGGAAGGCACTGGAACATTATCCCGAAGTCAGAGGGAAAGCATCGATGTGTGTAAGAGTGTGTTACATTTACTGCTTTTACTTACTTTTTATGTTAAAAAAATTATTGATTTTTAAATTAAACATTTAAAAATATTTATCTATTTAATTGGCTGTGCTTGGTCTTCACTGTGACATGTAAATTCTTAGTTATGGCACGTGGGATCTAGTTTCCTGACTGGGAATCGAACCACCTGCACCGGGAGTGTGAAGTCTTAGCCACTGATCCACTAGGGAAGTCCCTGTTTACAGCTGTTAAAGCAGTAAAGTTACACAATCAAGTCTGCATTTTAAGGTCCTTTGGGATATACTGTAGGAGGAAGTGAAAGGTGTATGGAGGCCAACTGAGACAGAGTCCAGATGAAAGACAGTGGTCTCAGATGAAGGTGCTGGAGACAGCTACCAGAGAGATAGATCAGGAAGGGACTATTTTTTGCAGGAGAAACTGGCAAACCTTGGTAAGACTGAATGGAGGTAGGGGCTGGTGATGGAGACGATGATATCAAGGATGAATTCTGGATATCTGCCTTCAAGTGGCCATTTACATAGAAGAAAAACTCTGAAGGCAAGCAAACTTGAAGGTGGAAGATAAATATGAATGAATGAAGCATCATAATGATTTCTTTACTGCCTATTTAAGACTCTGACACAGAGGATGAGATGGTTGGATGGCCTCATTGGTTCCATGGACATGAGTTTGAGGAAGCTCCAGGGGTTGGTGGTGGACAGGGAAGCCTGGCATCCTGCAGTCCATGGAGTCAAAGAATTGGACACCACTGAGCGACTGAACTGAACTGAACTGAACTGAAGACTCTGACTCACTGACTATCCTGAGAGTAGAACACAGGACCCTGGGCCTCCCTGGTGGGTCAGTGGTAAAGAATCTGCCTGCCCATGCAAGAGCCATGGGTTCAATCCCTGGTCGGGGAAGATCCCACATGCCCCAGAGCAACTAAGGCTGTGTGCCACAACAATGGAGCCTGTGTTCTAGAGCCCAGGAACCATGACTGCCTAGCCCACATACCACAGGGTCCATGCTCCACAACAAGAGAAGCCCCCACTTGCCACAACTAGAGAAAAGTCCACACAAAGCAGTGAAGACCTGGCACAGTCATAAACAGATAAATTACGTAAAGATAGGACCCATGTAGATGATCTGTTCTTCTCCTTGGTAGTTTACGTGGAGGTGTTTTTACAGCATCCGCACCCATATCCCGTTTCTTAACATGTGCTCGACTTCTTCATACCTCTCCTGATGGCAGCCTAAGTGTATTCACTCCCAAATTTCTATACTATGCAATGGCTTTTGATGATGAATATAAATCATCCATCCACTCACCCCCCCAAAAAATGGAGGGATTGGTCTCTTTTCCATCCCAAGTTGAGCCCTGCTAGCCACAATCTTCTCCTGGTAACGACGGAGGGCACAATTCTTAAGAGATATTTTAACAAGGTTTCTTGAGTCATTTCAATAAGTTCTTTAAAAGAAACAGTGTATATTTTTTTTTTCAGGAAGTAAACGAGGGCATTTGTACCATTATAAATCATGATGGATTTCCATATTCTCTGCCATAAAGAACCTTTTTTCTCTTAGAAAGGAAAATTAAGGTTGCTGTACCAGGGGATCACTTTCATTATCTTTAGCATACAAATGATCTTTTAAAAAGATTTTCTTCCTCTACATATGTACAGTATCAATGATATAATTTACATTGCATCCTTCATATTAACACTCTGATCCATCACCGCTAACAATGCAGGGTCTTTGTGTGAGGGGCTGTCGGACAAATGTTTTAGCTTGTGAGAAGAAAATTGTTAGCATTTGAATAGAGAATGGTACAGGAAGGATTAATAGCCTACTTTGATGGATTAGAATGTAGGGAAATTGCTCAATATTAATATGAAAATGTTTGTGAATTGGTTGCAAGGTGCTGTCAATGGAAAATGATTATGTCTCCAAGGCCTTATCAGTTGAGACTTGACTCTTAGCAAAGACTTTCATACAAAAGACTGATGAGGGGTGTGGAAGACGGCTGGCTCCTGGAACTGAGACAAAAACCCACCATTCAACCAGTGAAGTCCTCCTGTCACTTTGGGTGCCCTTTCTGTATTATTGTACATCTTTATATTAACATATCTGAATATGCATTTATACTAGAAGAGAAAGGAAAGTGTAGGCAAAATTGTTATGTCCATAGCTTAGCCTCTCCATCTTTGGAAACCCAATCAGAAACAAGCAGGTCATTCTCGCAGAGCTAAAATTTTGGCCTGGGTACAATGGTTTCCCAGATGGTAATTTGCAAGGATGGTCGACAGTTCTGAAACCATGATGTGGAAATGACTGTTTAATACGAGCGTCAACCAACTCAGTCAGCACCAGCCTAATTTTCGAATGAGGTCAATGAGGTTTGGGAGGTGGGTATTAAAAAGTCTTATCTGCAAAATTGCACTCTGGTGTTTTCAAGTATCTTAGGTGTTCATTTACCTTTGAAAATAGATTTTGGACTGAAAGTTCGAATGTGGACAAAAGGGAAGCTAATAAAGCTTTGTTGCCTCTACAAAAATCTGAAACAATAGCCAGCCCTTTTTGCCCGACTGATGGGGTACCCACCAGTGGATGAGGGCAGCCTCATCCTGCAGCCATGTGGTAATGTTGTCATTCATTCTCACTGACATCAGAATAGAAATGACAGGCTGGGCAGCGGGAGACTCTCCTCGAAAACTCAAGGCACTGTCTCTTCCAAGAACGGAATGCTCAACAGCATCCTTGGAATAAATTTTTCCTGTTTAAGTTTCATATTTAATGCTAGAGCAGGCATTTTCAACCTTAGCACTACAGACCTTTGGGACGGAATAATTCTTTGTTGTGGGGCTGTCCTGTGCTTTGTAGATGTTTAGAAGCATCTCTGGCCTCAACCCAGTAGATGCCAGTAGGTTCTCCCCCAGTTGTGATGGCCAGAAATATCTCAGACACTGCCAAATGTCCCCTGTAGGACATTCTAACCCCCAACAGTTGAGAAATACTGAGCTAAAGAAAAGAAAAGTAATTGAGTTATGTAGAAATATTATTATTGATATGAAAAACTTATATAATGTAAAATTTTCTTCTTAAAATAAAAGGTAAGATTCCAGGATATTTATTTAAGCATTTAAAAAACAATAACACTAGCACCTATCTATTGAATGCTAGTGATTTACTGGGCATCAGACGTTTTGACATCACTATATGGTCTTTGGAATAACCTGATGAACTGGGTCAAATGATTCCCCTTTAACGGAAACTGAGGCTTAGTCATTAAACCACTAGCCCTGCGTCAATTTGCTGTGTGTATGTGATCAGCCATGTCTGACTCTTTGCAGCCCCAGGCTCCGCTGTCCATAGAATTTTCCAGGCAAGAATACTGGAGTGGGTTGCTATTTCCTTCTCCAAGGTATCTTCCTGACCCAGGGATCGAATCCGCGTCTCTGGAGTCTCCTGCATTGGCAATTGGATTTTTTACCAGTGAGCCACCTGGAAGTCAGTTTGCTAAGATAGCATAAATGATGGCCAACTCTGAGTCACCCTGGCAGCAGTGCCTGTTCATGGCGTCTAAGCATTCCTGGAGGTGAGGTCCTCGCTACAAATAGCTGCAAGGTGCCCCTACAGTCTCCTGTGCTGGATGAATCTCAGTCTCCACCTCTACCCTCTAAACGGAGCTCTGAGAGGTTTCCTCCATCCTAGGCTGCTGAAGGGTCGCCAGGCAACCTGGCAGTGGGGAAGGGGGTGGGGCAAGTGTGTTGTCAACCCCAGGGTCCTGTTGGAGAGGGAGGCATTGTTCAGCTCTCCATGATGCTTTGCACCATTCCTGCTGCATTAAGCTGACATCTTTGCTGCACATGTTCACTCCTGCAAGATGCAGAAACCTGAACTAACAGCTCTTGGAATGATATAGAAGCCTGGGGACCTGTGCAGTGCTTCCTCTTTCCCCATAGACTTTGTAAGTGAGATGCCCTAAAATGGTGACATTTGATCCTGGCCTGATATCTAGTAGTTTCAGTCTAGTTGGCATAGCTAAGTACGGAGTCTGTACAAAAATAAATGCACCTTTGGAGAAATATGCAAATTGACATAGGTTTTTTTGGGAGGTCATAGAACCTGCCAAGGCTTTTTTTCCCTAGAGTCAGATTGTGATCATTTCCTGATGAGTATGGGGGCTCTCCAAGAATTTTATCATAACTCAGAGCAACACCTTCTTCATTTAAAAAAAAAAAAATTCTGTTTTAGACATACTGGGATCTAATTTGTGGGAATGAGCAGTTACAGTAATCAGCCAGTGTGTGCCAGGCAGACAGGTGACAGCCTCCCTGGGCCTGGCAATGTGCATTTAAGGGAGCTGACAGTTCGCAAGGCCAGCTGTGGCAGATGCGCCCCCCGCCTGCCCCTGGGATTGGCAGCTCCATTATTGCTGTTGTCAGTGTTTGTGGAGTGCCGACCCAGGTGCCAGCCAGGCCTTTTCCAGGTAGAGATGTTCATTGTCACCTATTAATTCCCAGGCGAAGACCGAGTCGCAATAGAAGCCTGGCGGCTCTTGATCGCACTGCTGGACTTTCTGCTTTAATTCCTCCTTGTCTGTGGTTCACGAATGCCATCCTGCATCCTGTCTGTTGTCAGCTTGGCCCAGATTCCTCTCTTTTCTTTTTGAATTAAAAACATTCCCCCAAAGTCACATACCTTCCTAGTTCTAAAAAAATTCCACAAAGCTCCTCTTTGCCTCCTCAAGTTCCCTATTCACCCACCCCAGTGCCATTGTCTACAAGTGACTTGTTTCTTTCTGATGTACCTCTGTGCACATATACCTTGTTTCTAAATCACATGTTTGTATAGCCTTTCCTTCATATTTAAGTCTAGGTACTGTCTGTTAACTCCCCACTGTAGAATATGAGCTTCCAGTTCTTCATGTATTTCCCTACCACTGCCCCCAGGACACACCTGCCTGGCAACACAAGCCCCCCTTCCAACCACCTTCCTCACAATAGAGCTACATCACAATTTGCGTTTAACTCAACACTGGACATTTACCTTGTTTTGATCATGTCAGTATAACCCATGACTGAGCCATTGATCATATTATGATTACGTTTCCTTCTCATGTAACTTTTGGTTTTCCCTGGAGTTGCCGATATGTATGTACCTCTCAGTCATTCACGTGCAGCCTATCAAAACTGTGACTGTCTTCCCAACATTTGTAAACACATCTGCCATTTGATCAGTTTGGGGTTCTTATAGCTGACATCCCTGTGGCCCCCAGCACTAGCCCGTTCTCCTGCTGACAGCCTCCCCGGTCTTTCTTCACCATCATCCCGGGGGGGGGGGCCCTTTCGTCTCTTTATTAAGTTAAATCTGTCTTTCAGTGGGCATCATCTAGAGACTTCTGACCATCGGTTCATGTCTTATACTTCTCTGACACTGAAAATGATTTTCCCCCTAATGTGTCAAGACTTCATATCACGTGTCAAGACTGCAAGTGACCCTATTTCAAAACATCATAAAAACCTCTTACAGTTTCCCCTACCTTATTGCTCCCAAGGCAGCAGCATGTTTTTTGGAGTCATAGACTTTTTTTTTTCTAGCTCTCAGGAACATTGAGTATATCCCTGTAATCTATTTCCCACTGACGTCTCAAGATTAATAACAGCCTGCATTGTGTAGCTCTTTACTGTGTAGCAAGCACTGCCATACACATCCCCCACTGCAGGAGCCAGGTAAACATTAGGAATGTCGCATCTGACAAGGCTGAGCCTGACTCGGGACCACACTGCACATAACTGGGGTCTAGGACACAGGCTTCAGGCTCTAGGTGAGTGCTTGAGAGACCAACAGCGCACGTGCAGGTAGTTCCAGAGAATCAAGGCACCATAGACATTTTTCCTTTGATGAGCTTAGCCAGAAGTTTGCATTAAGAAAGTCTTCCAGTGAGCTTTTTTTTTTTTTTTTCGTACCAGCCAAAGTGTTTGGAAAAGTTTAGTACGTTAACGGTTTTATAAGGTTTTTTAATAATTTTATTTCATTGTTCTTGCCTGCTGGTGGGACTTCGTTGCTGCGGGGGCTTTTCCCAAGCTGTGCCAAGCGGGCCCTACTCTCTAGTTGTGATGCATTGCTTTTCATGATGCTTGCTTCTCTTTGCTGCGGAGCACAGGCTGGAGGGTGTGCAGGCTTCAGTAGTCATGGAGTGAGAGCACAGTAGTTGCAGCTCCTGGCATCTAGAGCACAGGCTCAGTAGCTGTGGCTCATGGGCTTAGTTGCTCCATGGCATATGGGATCTTCCTGGACCAGGGATTGAACCCACATCTCCTGTATTGAGCCACTAGTGAAGCCCCTGGTTTTACAAGTTTTTGAAGTCGATATGGTCCAACTCTTTGCCACTCTCTGGACTGTAGCCTGCCAGGCTTCTCTGTCCATGGGATTTTCCTGCAAGAATCCTGGACTGGATTGCCATTTCCTTCTCCAGGGTATCTTCCCAACCCAAGGATTGAAACCTTGTCTCCTGCATCTCCTGCATTGCATTCAGTGGGTTCTTTACCCACTGAACCATCTGGGAAGCGCATATGGTAGGTCAAGGGAGCCCCATAATATTTTCAGGGTTTAGGGCTTCTAAAGGTCTTAATCAGTTTGTTTAGATGATTTGCTCCCCCACAACTTTCCCACCCACTTACTCTACTTTGATGAAGTTAATTTCTATAATGATTCTTAAGTTAGGTTTATCCTAGAAAACTAACTTTTAGGCGTTGACCAAAAATTCCTGTAAGAATGTTCTCTTGACTAAACAGCTTTGCAGTTGAAAAAGAAAGAATTTTCTATCCAAATTAGCAGGAGAAAATTTTCAGCCTATGCTCTCTCTCTCCCCCTAATATTTCCCCTTGACCCTACTCTACTTCCTCCCACCATGCTGGGAATACAATGTTACTGATCACGGTAGGTGGGAAAAGAAAAATCTAAACAAAAGAATTCCACTGACCTTTATCAGAGTTTATGAACCATTTTTGGTTAGCACATGCAAAGGCCCTGTGGCCCTTTTACGTCTCCCCATTCCCCAACACTCTGCTTTCTCAGGTAACAACTAGCTAATTTTTTTTTTTTTTTTTTTTTTTTGGCTAGCTAATTTTAAAGTACTTTTTTTTTTGGCTGTATCACACAGCAGGTGGGATCTTAGTTCCTGATCAGGATTGAACCTGTGCTCCCTGCAGTGTAAGTGCAGAATCTTACCATTGACTGCCAGGGAAGTNTTTTTTTTTTTTTAGCTAGCTAATTTTAAAGTACTTTTTTTTTTGGCTGTATCACACAGCAGGTGGGATCTTAGTTCCTGATCAGGATTGAACCTGTGCTCCCTGCAGTGTAAGTGCAGAATCTTACCATTGACTGCCAGGGAAGTTTGGAAAGTACTTTTTAAAGTAATTTTTAAAATAATTCCTGATGAAATATTCTGGATTAATGTGGTTTAATCAGTTTGAAAAAAAAAAAAAAAACATGTTCTAGAGACTATTCCTTAATCCAAAGAGGGAAGAGACGTAGTGAAATTTCTGATCTTGGCAGGTAGGGACTTCTGTATTTTTCAGCCATGGAGAACAGCCCACCTGGAGAACCAATGAGGTATAGATAAAACAAGGAAGTATTTGAGATCACTCTTTACTGTAAATTGAGATAATATAAAACATGCATGCCTTAACCTGTATTATAAACACAGAGGGGATAGCAAAGTGCTTGGTAATGAAATACAGTATCTGAGAGACCTTGACTCCCCACAAGCGTGTTAGTTTTTACCAAACCAATTTCATTTCTTAACATTTCCCTGCCAACATATAGCACTCTCACATAACTCCCTTGTGCATGCATGTTCAGTTGTGTTCGACCCTTTGTGACCCCTTTTTCCAGGGGATCTTCCTGACCCAGAGATCAGACCTACATCTTTTACTTTAGCAGGTGGATTATTTACCACTGAGCCATGGGAAGCCCCCATAACTCCCTCACAGAAGGTATATTCCTGTATCTCATTATTCCATACCTGCCCCAAACCAGATTTCCTTTTCCTTAGGCACAGTCTGCATAAAATTAAATGTGTGTAAGTGTGTGTATCAGTGAGGGCTTAGGGTTGCAAATAGAGAGGTGGATTCTATTATCTTAAGTAGAAAGGGGAATTTAGTCAAAGTTTATCACACCGTGTAGAACTGATATTCAAAATAGTAACTGATAGGGTCTGGCACTGGCCAATCAGAAGGGGACTGGAACAGGTTCCTGGTGGCCTCCTGCTGTTCCAGGAGTTAACCCTTAGCTTTCCCTTGATGGGGAAGGCTAGACAGAATGGGGGGTGGGGGTGGGGTGCGAAGGGCAGGGAGTTTTTCAGCTAGAACAGGAGGAAGATGCAGTCAAGGACCTTGGAGCCACAGCTGTTTACTGATGGGAGCAGAAGTGCCTCGATATTTTCACCACTGGTGCAGGCTCAGTCAGGCAGACCTGCTGCGCATCACTGCTGGCCACGAAAGACATGAAGAGAAGCAGGCTGGGGAAGAACTCAGAAACCTGAATGGTGCCTGCGTATCCTTTGGGGCTTCCCAGATGGCACTAGTGGTAAAGAACCCGTCTGCCAGTGCAAGACGGGTAAGAGAAACGAGTCTGATCTCTGGGTTGGGAAGATTCCCTGGAGGAGGAAATGGCAACTCACTCCAGCATTCTTGCCTGGAGAATCCCATGGGCAGAGGAGCCTGGCAGGCTATGGTCCATAGGGTCACAAAGAGTCGGACATGACTGAAGTGGCTTAGCATGCACACATGCATGCTCCATATCCTTTACGAGACTTACTGGGGGAGGGGTTCCAGTTGCTGATTCTGAGCATCACTGCTGTGAGGGAATTCCTCACTGTACCTTCATCTTGTGGCATTCATGCAGGAAGCAAAGTCCTGCATGGGAAAGTCCAGGCTGGCCAATGGTAGACTTGACCCCTGACTGCCAGGAAGTGGGGAGGGCAATGCCGCTTCCTACTACACAGCCACTGGGATTTCTTCCAAGGAGAAAAGGGCTTTTGATGCTGTGTATCCATCCTACTAGGCTTCCCTGGTGGCTCAGATGGTGAAGAATCCACCTGCAATGCAGGAGACCTGGGTTCGATCCCTGGGTTGGGAAGATCCCTGGAGGAGGGCATGGCAACCCACTCCAGCATTCTTGCCTGGAGAATCCCATGGACAGAGGAGCCTGGTGGGCTACAGTCTGCAGGGTGGCAAACAGCTGGACACGACTTAGCGACTAAGCACAGCCCAGCATCCACCCCACCAGGATGAAGGTTTACTTTTGGGACAAAGATGCTTCCTATAAAATGGTCTGTCTCCAAACCTATTTCTCTTTCTTTCCCTCATCCAAAGAGGAATTTTGTAAACAAATTTTGTAAACAAATCATGTACGTCATCACACACACACACGCAAAAACCCTTAAAACAACTGCAAGGTGATCGGCAGTGTGTTACCAAGCTCAAGGTCACCTTGGATTTTCATCCCAACTGCCATGCTTTTCTTCTCATTAAAATATTTGACAAGAATTCTTTGCATGGATGAGCAGCTCCAGCCACCCTGGCCCCACACTGTTCTCACAAAGATGTTGTCCTGTCATAGTAAATAATTGTGCCACCAGCTGAAAACCAATATCTGTGTTATACACACATTATCAGAGAAATGTGACATTCATACAGGTACAATGCCAGAAGATACTGCATGATTTTTTGATGAAATAACATGGATCCTTCCCTTTAGGTTAACTTATGACTGGCCTAAAAAAGTAGGGTTTTACATCTTTATTCATTTCCGGATCCCTGTTGCACTTGGCAAAAAGCTTTGATCACAGTTGATGGTTGAAAATGTTTATTGACTTGGACAGCAGTGTTGGGAATTGCAAGAATATGACTACGTTCTAAGTCTCAGAAGCTGTATATGGGAGGAAATCAAGTGCAGTGGTTAGTGTTACAGGATGACCAACTGTCCCACTCTGCCTGGAATGGGGAGGGTGCCCAGGACACTGGAAGTGCAGGGTTAAAACTGGGAAAGTCAGGGGCTAGGGTACCTGACAACCTGGATTTGAATTATAGTTCTACCACTTATCAGCTCTGTGACTCAGTTTTGTACCTGTAAAATGTCAATAATACCCCATTTATCATTGGGCATTGGAAATATGCTCATATGTATAACATATTTAATTAGCATATGTAATATGTATAATATGAGAAACCCACGTAAGATGATAGGTGTTGCAAGAGGGCATCAGAGGGCAGACACACTGAAACCATACTCACAGGAAACTAGTCAATCTAATCACACTAGGATCACAGCCTTGTCTAACTCAATGAAACCAAACCATGCTTGCGGAGCAACCCAAGACAGGCGGGTCATGGTGGAGAGGGCTGACAGAACGTGGTCCACTGGAGAAGGGAATGGCAAGCCACTTCAGTATTCTTGCCTTGAGAACCCCATGAACAGTATGAAAAGACAAAATGATAGGATATCAAAAGAGAATCTCCCCAGGTCGTTAGGTGCCCAATATGCTACTGGAGATCAGTGGAGAAATAACTCCAGAAAGAATGAAGGGATGGAGCCAAAGCAAAAACAATACCCAGTTGTGCATGTGACTGGTGATGGAAGCAAGATCTGATGCTGTAAAGAACAATATTGCATAGGAACCTGGAATGTCAGGTCCATGAATCAAGGCAAATTGGAAGTGGTCAAACAAGAGATGGCAAGGGTGAACGTCGACATTCTAGGAATCAGCGAACTAAAATGGACTGGAATGGGTGAATTTAACACAGATGACCATTATATCTACTATTGCGGGCAGGAATCCCTCAGAAGAAATGGAGTAGCCATCATGGTCAACAAAAGAGTCCGAAATGCAGTACTTGGATGCAATCTCAAAAACGACAGAATGATCTCTGTTCGTTTCCAAGGCAAACCATTCAATATCACAGTTATCCAAGTCTATGCCCCAACCAGTAATGCTGAAGAAGCTGAAGTTGAACGGTTTTATGAAGACCTACAAGACCTTGTAGAACTAACACCCAAAAAAGATGTCCTTTTCATTATAGGGGACTGGAATGCTAAAGTAGGAAGTCAAGAAACACCTGGAGTAACAGGCAAATTTGGCCTTGGAATGCGGAATGAAGCAGGGCAAAGACTAATAGAGTTTTGCCAAGAAAATGCACTGGTCATAGCAAACACCCTCTTCCAGCAACACAAGAGAAGACTCTACACATGGACATCACCAGATGGTCAACACCGAAATCAGATTGATTATATTCTTTGCAGCCAAAGATGGAGAAGCTCTATACAGTCAACAAAAACAAGACCAGGAGCTGACTGTGGCTCAGATCATGAACTCCTTATTTCCAAATTCAGACTTAAATTGAAGAAAGTAGGGAAAACCGCTAGACCATTCAGGTATGACCTAAATCAAATCCCTTATGATTATACAGTGGAAGTGAGAAATAGATTTAAGGGCCTAGATCTGATAGACAGAGTTCCTGATGAACTATGGAATGAGGTTCGTGACATTGTACAGGAGACAGGGATCAAGACCATCCCCATGGAAAAGAAATGCAAAAAAGCAAAATGGCTGTCTGGAGAAGCCTTACAAATAGCACTGAAAAGAAGAGAGGCGAAAAGCAAAGGAGAAAAGAAAAGATATAAGCATCTGAATGCAGAGTTCCAAAGAATAGCAAGAAGAGATAAGAAAGCCTTCTTCAGCAATCAATGCAAAGAGATAGAGGAAAACAACAGAATGGGAAAGACTAGAGATCTCTTCAAGAGAATTGGAGATACCAAGGGAACATTTCATGCAAAGATGGGCTCGATAAAGGATAGAAATGGTATGGACCTAACAGAAGCAGAAGATATTAAGAAGAGGTGGCAAGAATACACAGAAGAACTGTACAGAAAAGATCTTCACGACCCAGATAATCATGAGGATGTGATCACTAATCTAGAGCCAGACATCTTGGAATGTGAAGTCAAGTGGGCCTTAGAAAGCATCACTAAGAACAAAGCTAGTGGAGGTGATGGAATTCCCGTTGAGCTGTTTCAAATCCTGGAAGATGATGCTGTGAAAGTGCTGCACTCAATATGCCAGCAAATTTGGAAAACTCAGCAGTGGCCACAGGACTGGAAAAGGTCAGTTTTCATTCCAATTCCAAAGAAAGGCAATGCCAAAGAATGCTCAAACTACCGCACAATTGCACTCATCTCACACGCTAGTAAAGTAATGCTCAAAATTCTCCAAGCCAGGCTTCAGCAATATGTGAACCGTGAACTCCCTGATGTTCAAGCTGGTTTTAGAACAGGCAGAGGAACCAGAGATCAAATTGCCAACATCCGCTGGATCATGGAAAAAGCAAGAGAGTTCCAGAAAAACATCTATTTCTGCTTTATTGACTATGCCAAAGCCTTTGACTGTGTGGATCACAATAAACTGTGGAAAATTCTGAAAGAGATGGGAATACCAGACCACCTAACCTGCCTCTTGAGAAATCTGTATGCAGGTCAGGAAGCAACAGTTAGAACTGGACATGGAACAACAGACTGGTTCCAAATAGGAAAAGGAGTACGTCAAGGCTGTATATTGTCTCCCTGCTTATTTAACTTATATGCAGAGTACATCATGAGAAACGCTGGACTGGAAGAAACACAAGCTGGAATCAAGATTGCCGGGAGAAATATCAATAACCTCAGATATGCTGATGACACCACCCTTATGGCAGAAAGTGAGGAGGAGCTAAAAAGCCTCTTGATGAAAGTGAAGGAGGAGAGCGAAAAAGTTGGCTTAAAGCTCAACATTCAGAAAACGAAGATCATGGCATCCGGTCCCATCACTTCATGGGAAATAGATGGGGAAACAGTGGAAACAGTGTCAGACTTTATTTTTTTGGGCTCCAAAATCACTGCAGATGGTGACTGCAGCCATGAAATTAAAAGACGCTTACTCCTTGGAAGAAAAGTTATGACCAACCTGGATAGTATATTCAAAAGCAGAGACATTACTTTGCCGACTAAGGTCCGCCTAGTCAAGGCTATGGTTTTTCCTGTGGTCATGTATGGATGTGAAAGTTGGACTGTGAAGAAAGCTGAGCGCCGAAGAATCGATGCTTTTGAACTGTGGTGTTGGAGAAGACTCTTGAGAGTCCCTTGGACTGCAAGGAGATCCAACCAGTCCATTCTGAAGGAGATCAGCCCTGGGATTTCTTTGGAAGAAATGATGCTAAAGCTGCAACTCCAGTACTTTGGCCACCTCATGCGAAGAGTTGACTCATTGGAAAAGACTCTGATGTTGGGAGGGACTGGGGGCGGGAGGAGAAGGGGACGACCGAGGATGAGATGGCTGGATGGCATCACTGACTCAATGGACGCGAGTCTGAATGAACTTTGAGAGATGGTAATGAACAGGGAGGCCTGGCATGCTGCGATTCATGGGGTCGCAAAGAGTCGGACACGACTGAGCGACTGAACTGAACTGAACTAAACTGAATATGTATAAAGGCCTTGGATTATGGTGGTTCATAGTACATACTCAGCCAGTGTTGACAAATAGTAAATTATTGTAATCCCCGACTCTAATGTCTCCCACCAGAGCCCAGAAGATACTTCCATTAATATCTTTCTTAGCATTGGTAAGTCTTTTTACAATATTGTGTGTCATAAAAATTTTTAGATGGTTGTCTTACCAGCTGACTCTACCACATACCCCAAAACACACATACCAGTATGCACACATAGCCACAACACAATGCTGGCTGTTTTTGTACTGCCAACTTGAAGATTTCCCAAAATTATCCAGCTGAAAAGAAAAGGAAAGTTGGGGAGGTGAGGTGAGCAGAAAAAGCCTCAATAAATACCACTGAAATGCCACCAAGGCTCTGCACTCTTTAATTCCCTCCTTTCTCTGAGGGAAATGTTCCTTATCCCCAATTTCATGGACAAGCTTCAATCAGTGTGCAAATATTTTGCCATCACTAGGACCTGATTTCTTCATCTAAGTATTCAGAAGTCTTTAGTCCACATGTGAGAGAACACAGAGGCCTTATCATCTTACATGGAAACCAGGGTATGTGCTGAAAGCTAACCCAGGAAAGAATAATCATGGTCTGTAAGGCAAAGGCTTGCCAGCTCTCTGAGCTAGCGCTCCCCTGAGCCAATGGGGCCCAACTGCTGCTAGCCTGGCCTCGCTTTTAATTGGGTTCTGGCTCTGTGAGCTCAGATCAAGGGGATGAAAAGGAGAAATGGTCAATAATCTGGGTGTTTTGTCTGTGCTGTCAAAGATGTGGGCGTGCAGCTGAGTTCTGACTTTCTGTTAGGCCTGAATCCTTTTTCTTTCTCCTTAGACTGTAAGATCTACTCAGAGTGAATTACACTCAGAAATGTAATGTAGTTACAATGTTTTCTTGTTTCCCTCTGCTTTTTATAATTTTTTTTTTTTTTTGGCCGAGCTGTGTGGCATGCAAGAGCTTAGTTCCCCCATCAAGGATCAAATTCGTATCTCCTGCATTGAGACCTCAGAGTCTTAACCACTGGGCCGCCAGGGAAGTCCCTCTTCCTGCTTTCTAGAAGAAAGAAGCAAAGCAACATGAAGAAAATGAATAGAAATCTTTAGTTAAAATGATGTTAAAGAAATAGGATATGATACAGTGTCAGTAAGGGCTTCCCAGGTGGCGCTAGTGGTAAAGAACCCATTTGCCAATACAGGAAACATAAGAGACACGGGTTCGATCCCTGAATCAGGAAGATCCCCTGGAGGAGGAAATGGCAGCCCATTCCAGAATTCTGGCCTGGAGAATCCCATGACAGAGGAGCCTGGCAGCTACAGTTATATATATATATATACGCAAAGTCACTTCAGTCGTGTTTGACTCTATGCGACCCCATAGACGGCAGCCCACCAGGCTCCCCCGTCCCTGGGATTCTCCAGGCAAGAACACTGGAGTGGGTTGCCATTTCCTTCTCCAATGCACGAAAGTGAAAAGTGAAAGGGAAGTCACTCAGTCGTGTCGTGTCTGACCCTTCGTGACCCCATGGACTGCAGCCTACCAGGCTCCTCCGTCCATGGGATATACATATATATATATATATATATATAGGCTGAGCTATATGGCATGTAAGATTTTAGTTCAGTCATCAAGGATCAAACCCATGCCTCCTGCATTGAGACCTCAGAGTCTTCATCACTGGACTGCCAGGGAAGTCCCTCCTTCTACTTTTTAGAAGAAAGAAACAAAGCAACATGAAGCAAATGATTTAGTTAAAATAATGTTAAAGAAACAGGATATGATATAGTGTCAGTAAGCATTGCCTGTGTTGGTGTTTCCAGGTATAGGACACATGTCGCTGAATGTGGGTGAAAAGATTTTAGGCGTGGCATTAAATAACAGAGACTCACACAGTGAGAAAGACTCCCTTTTCCAGTCTTTAATCCCTTTATCTCCATCTGGAAGAAAGTCTCAGCTGCATGCTAAGAGTGTGTCTTTTAACATCTTGCCAACACTTGCTAACCTGCCCCTTTCCCAGAGATCAGTGGCCTAAAGTTCAACTCTTAACAGGGCAATAGGATCTGTTTGGAATTTAATAACACTGTTTTGCTTGCATTTTGTTTACTTTTCATATTTGTCTTCTTTTCCACTTATAGCACTGGGTGAAGTTTTTGTTGTGGTGGTTAAATAAAGGTGTGCCTATTTAAAGACAGTCATTAAATCATTGTAGTAAGGAAAGTGTACAGATTTGTCAAAAAGACTATCATGAAGACAGTCTGTAAACAGTCCAATGTTAGGAACAAATGACCAAGATTTTCATTATGAAGGGACAGTATAATTCTTTCATTCATCCATCCACTCACTCGTGCACCCATCCACCCATCCTCCACCCATCCATCCACCCATCTTTCCATTCCCCCATTCGTCCATCCATCCATCCAACAAATATCTATTGAGTATCTACTATGTTGTGTCGAACAGTGTGGATCGGGGTGGGGCAAAGTCCTTGGTCTTAAGGAGTAGTGGGTGAGCTAGATGGCAATCAAGTAAATAAATGAGCACATAACATAGTATCAGAAATAAGGTGAAGGAAAGAACACCAAGGGACTAGCGAGTGGCAGAGGTGGAGCTCTAGTTTCGACTGAGTGGTTCGGGCAGAGGCCTGTGGGGAGACGCCCTCTGAGCGAAGCTGGAATGAGGATAGATGTGAATTCTCCTGTGTCTGGAGGAAAAGCACCTCAGGAAGATGGAACAGCCAGTGTGAAGTCCTGAGGCAGGAGTGTGCCTGGGCTGGAGGGGCTGTTGTGGAGTGAACAAGGGGCGTGGCACACGACGTGATGGAGACCTCTGGGCAGGACTGGAATCTCGTTGGGCCGCATCGGCCCTGGTGATAATTTTATTCCTAATGAAATGGGGGCCATTTGAGTGAAAACATGATCTGACTTACATTTTTAAAGGTCGCCTTGGCTGCTGTGAGGAGAAGAGATGGGGGAGGCTGTGGAGGAGACAGGAGGAAGGCCCTCCAGGCTCTTCCAGGCCGTGGCTTCTATTAGTACCCAGACAGTGGTGTTGAGAAATTTAAGCCCCCTAAAGCTGGGGACCTTTATTGATCACTTCTAATGGGTGAGTGAAAACTACATGAGAGTCTCTCGTCTTTCTCCTCTGATTGGTCCCCACAGATCTCCCATCTCAGACACACAGTGGGCTGTGCGTGTGTGCTAAGTCGCTTCAGTTGTGTCCAGCTCTTTGTGACCCCTTGGACTGCAGCCCACCAGGCTCCTCTGTCCATGGGATTCTCCAGGCAAGAATACTGGAGTGGGTTGCCATGCCCTTCTCCAGGGGATCTTCCCGACCTAGGGGTTGAACTCATCTCCATCTCCTGCATTTGCAGGTAGGTTCTTTACCTCTTGCACCACCCTATCTCAAACACTCAGTGGACTGAACTGCCTACAAGTCTAATTGTTATAGTCTCTCTGTCCATTGCTTCTAACTAAGTATTCAAGAGAAACCACATTCTCCTCTCATCTCTGCAAAGACAGCCCAAACTTCACCAAGGACAGAATGAAGTTACTAGGAGACTGCATCCAGTTCCCTTAAAAGAACCTGTCATATGATCTACCGTCCATCAGGTACCACCCTCTGGCATGCCAGTCCATTCACTCCTAAAAATCACCATAGTCGCTCTTAATCTACTTCCTTGGACTTATCTTTTTGGCTCCATCGGCCAGTTCTTATGATCCAATGTCAAAAGCTAGGCTCTGCAAGCTGAATGCCAGGACCACCAGCTCACCATGTTAAAATGAATTATCAGGCTGAAATCAGAAGCCATTTAAGGCTCCAACAAGCTCTCACTGTGGCTGTTGATTCAGGAGACTATGCTTTCCCGGACAGTGGTGGTATTTTTACAGATATTTTGCTTGCATGGAGGAGGTCTCTTTGGAAGAGTAATTTACCAATCTCCACTAAGGCTAAAACATCAAGAATCTGCAAATCTCTCGATCCCATTTCTTTGGAAGTCCCAGAAGACAAAAATGCACCCAAAGTGCCTTGGAGGTACATCTTATCCTTCAAAGGAGAGCAGGAGAAGCCCTCTCAGTGTGTTTGCTCTGAGACTATTTCCCAGTAAGCTCTACAATGTAGTTGCTTCTTCAGCTGGTGAACTGAAACACAATCATGACCATAGCAATGATAACAAGAGCCATTCTACTTTCAACATGGCAGCCTCAACCATCCTGGCACTAAGTAAGTCACAGCAGGTCCCCTCTACTCTCAAAGCCTGCCAGTGGCTCCCGTTCTGTAGTAACATCCAAAGTCTTCCTGAGACTCCCCTGCCTTTGCAAATCTGGTCCTCTGTTGCCTCGTTGACGTCATCTCCCACCACCCTTGCCCTCCGTTGTTTTCCCCAGCCATGGTGGCCCCGTTGCAGCTCCTCAGCAACTCTGGGTGTGCTCTCGCCTTAGGGTTCTGCACTGCCCCCATGCTTGGAGCAACCCCATTCACCATATCCTCATGGCTAATTCATTCAGCATCTCCAGGTCTTGGCTTACACGTCACCACTTTAATGCGTCTGACCCTGACTATCCTGGGCCCTCCTACAGCTGATCTTTTATCACGACCTTTGTTTTTTCCATACTACTTTCACCTAAATTCCATAGGACTGTCTTGTAGTATTTATTGTCTTTTATCCACGCTAGACTATCGGCTCTACCAGGTCAGAGATTCTGTTATTGTTGTTCTGCTGTGTTCACAGTGTATTCTATGCACTTCATATAAAGTCCAGCATATAGAAGGGGCTCCATAAATTGCTGCTGAGTGCTAACTGGCTCACATTTTATGGGTGCTTAGTGGGTGCTCTTATCATATTACACTTGAAGATCCCCTGGAGAAGAGAATGGCTACCCAATCCAGTATTCTTGCTTGGATAATTCCATGGGCTGAGGAGCCTAGCAGGGTACAGTTCGTGGAGCCACACAGAGTCGGACATGACTGAGTGACTAATACTTTACATGTACACCTATAATCCAGGGAAAGGTAATATTATTAACCACATTTACAAGTGAAGAGACTAAAGCCGAGAGACGTAGATTAACCTACAAGGGTCACACAGCTACTAGATATGGAGCTAGGATTCAGACCCAAGCAATCAGTCCTAAAACACTCGTTAAGAACTCTAGCGACTAGATGAAATAAGCAATGCCAAGAAGAGTATGCGCACTCAGCAGGCAGGTTTTGCTCGTGGCAGACATCAGCCTGCTGCTCTGACATTCATTCTCTTCCCGGCAGTTGCACCGTTTTCCTCTAGGGAGTCACTCCTTCCTCTGCTTTCAGTCTGTGGGACTCTATATTCCTGACCTGGGGCAAAGCACCTCACAAGAGAAAGCCAATCAGCACTCGCGATCCTCGGGTCTTGGTGATTGGTTCAGGGGCAGTCATGTGACCTGATCAGCACTGAGAATGCTGGAATAAGATGGCTTCACTACTGCAGGACCGGAGGGCTGGGAAGGGAGAAAGGCCGTAGAGGCCCTGGGGCTGCGCACTGGGCTTGGCTGAGGCCCTGAAGGGCTCTTCTTTCTACCCCAGCATCCTCTGTGAGGAACAATACCTCTCTGCAGTAGCACACCCCTTTGGTTTCCCGCTTTCATTTCTCTTTTTCTTTCTATCTCTTTGCTTCCTTCTTTCCCCTCTTCTTTCTTTTCTTCTTTCCTCCCTCCCTCTTTCTTCCTTTCTTTTTCTTCCCCTTCCTTCCTTTTCTTACATTAACTGACTGATTACTGTACACCTGAAACTATCCTACATTTAAATACATTATCCCATTTCTACAACAACCATATTAGATAGTAATGTTTAATATTACCACTCTATAGAGGAAGACAGACTAGAAACTCTGCACAGGGTCACCCAGTTGACAGAGTCCAATTTCAGACCCAAACCATCTGTTGCCAACCTGTGTGCCCTTAATCATTTGGGAACACTGCCTCCCTTGTGGAGCACAGGGGTTTGTGTTGGGCAGGCCAGAGTGAATACAAGAAGAACAGGTGGCTACAAAGTCAGCTAGTGTGACTGTAGGTAACAGTATAAGAGGCAGACTGGCATCGTGATTAAGAACTAAGCTTTGCATTCAGACCAGCTCTGGTTTGAATTCAGCCTCTTCCATATACTAGCTGTGTGGGCTTGGCACATTCAATAGCCTTTCTGAGTTCTTGAATCCTCATCTGTACCATGAAGGTGTATGTTAATCCCTGTCTTGAAAAGATGTTGCCTGATTTAACTGAAAAGATGGATACAAAGCATGATCCCATTATTTAGGACATAAGTGAAAGCTGATATGACAATTACATGTATATATAATTTCTGTTAATATTCTGATTATTCTTAATTACCCTGAGGCTCCTCAGTCCCAGCAACAGTCATCTGAAGACAGAGAGCTAAGTCTGTTTTCTCCCCTGTGACATTAGCCAAAAGCCCCCTTCTAGCTGTACCCTTGGAATTTAAGACTACCTATACAACAACAAAAAATCCATTTAAACAGTTGAATTTTGTCAACCTTGGGAGGGAAAATGTATGATGTGTAGCCTTCAGGATGTGGCTGTGTTTAAAGAGATGTTCTCAGAAATATGCATGTGCCTCAATGAGGAGCAAATTAGACTGAGTCCTCCCCAGGTGATGTCAAGCAGACACCTCTTTTAGAATTAGCAATCTGGCTATGTAAGCACTGGTATTGTGCCATGGGCATAAACCTTCACAAACAGAGGGTATTATACAAACAGGAAACATCTCCCAGATCTCGGATTAATGCAGCCGTGAAAAATAGCATTTTAATAAGTGTGTTCTCCGTAATGGAGACACTTTACTTCCAAAGCCTCTCTTTTCTATCCTGAGAAACATGGAAAGTTTGGCTAAGCAGAAGTCATGGTGAAAATATTGGTTGACCAAAAAGTTCATCTGACAAACAGAATACACACATATTTAGAAAATATTGGGATGGCCAAAAAAGCTCATACAGGTTTTTAATATTTTCTGAATACATGTGTATTCTGCACATTAGTTTCATTGCATGTTGTAGATACCTTTTGAGACTCCGTGGGCCTATGAGCTCCACGGAAATGCTTCTCCATCTTGAGCTACAGAAGCCGCCAAACCTATTTTACACTTGGAGGTTTCCAGCTTCCCACCTTCCTTCCCCACTTTCTATAACTGTGCAGTTGTATTTACGTTTATAAAAGAGCTTTATGTGTGTGTGTGAGAGAGAGCACCAACCAGCAGACTGTTTGAAGTTAAAACCCTTTGCCAGGTTCCATTTTCTTCACAGTATTCCTTTCCACCTCTATTTTTTATTTAATGAAAAAACACAAAAATCTTGATTTGAGAAAACCTGATGCAGTTGGAACAGACTGGCCCCAGCAATTCCTTCCTGTGCTCCCCAAGACAGATGGAGGAGTGGAGGCAAAAGAACCCAGAAGATTCTGGAAGGGCGGGAGGTGGGAAGATGCCAAGAGAGGGCAAGGGTGAATGGGGCCATAGCTGCGAGGGATGTTCAATAACTCTCTTACCCTTTATGCTGTGGGACAGGGGCTCATTTGCTCAATTTGGGGTGACAGCGGCCGTTTTTGCTAGTGGAGCCAGAGTTTGAATTAAGTGCAGCTCTTAGAGGTCGAAAGCCGCATTCGTTATCCTAGCCATGGGAGGGCATGGAAATCAGAGGCGTTTTGGCAAGGCCTACATAAATCCAAGGTTTGTCAGGGGCCGATCCAGCCAGGAAGGAAGGAATGCAGTTTTCCTCTGACGGTGTGACTTCCTGCTTCTTCTTGGAGTGGTTGTCTGGACTCAGGCAGAAGCAAAATCAGCATCAGTTACTTGAAAGGAAACCAACCTTATTCCTGAAGGTTTGGCAGCAGAAATATTCATTGTTGAGAAAGGGGAAGAAAAAAACCAGCCTAATGAACTCTCCTCTCTTCGGTATTTTCAAAGGCCTCTTGTGTGGTGGCTGCCTTTTTTTTTTTTTTTTTTTCCAGAGTTCTGAGGAATTCTCTCATTAGCTCCTCAATAAATGCTACTTTAAGGGCTTGTAGCTTTGTCATTAAATCTTCACTCCAAGATGAATTAAGGTGGCGGCCAAGAAGTGCCCTCCCCACCCCGCAGCCCCCAACGAGCTTCTTTACAATTACCAAAAAGGCAGGAAAATAGATTTGTGGGCGATTTTTAGTACTGCTTTACGCGCCTTCCTGTCAAACAGTGATTAATTCAGGGCCACTTAAGTTTTCCAAACTTTCATCCATAATGGGCACGTTGACATTTTTATTTGAATCTCTTTACGCCATCCAAAATAATCTCCTTCAGCAACAGAAACTGCTGGTTAATTGCCACGGAGCAGCTGTTACCTCTTCTCTGTCGACAGCCTCTTTGGGGATGGTTTGGAGCCTGGTGCCTGTGGAACACACGGGCCTGCGACAGCGGGTGTCAGGTGGATGGGCTGAATGGCCCCCTTGTTCCTGACTGTCTGTGTCTACACCAGTATCAGGGCCAAACAAAGCCCTCTGCATCTAAATATAGCATTTTCGTTGGCCCCAGGCCCTCACTGTCTTGTTTTTCCATTCTTCCACACTCTAAAACATATTCAAGAGAGCCCCCGCCACCCTCTTAACATGACTGATTTTTTTTTACCCAGATTTGCATATTCCTTGGGTCAGACCACATCCTGGAAATAGAAGCTCATGCCCACAATTAATCTGATTTTCTGGTTAACTGAAGGTTGGCCGGAAAATGGCTTTGAAAATTCTTTATTGCTGTGAGGTCTTTTGAGAAGGTGTTGAGACAGGCTCAGAAAAGCAGAATCTCAGACCTGTAAGGGAAACAGGTGTCCATGTACTCCGATCCCTATGAGGTGGAAAGCAGCACCTCTGGGTCCAGCTGAGTTACTTGGACTTTGCATCTCCTGCACAAGCCATTGCAGTTTTGTCCTTGGATTTTTCTGAGAGCAGTGTTCAGGGACATCTAAGAATTGTGTTGGCCATACACCCTAGGCCCAGAGTTCTATCCTTGGATCAAATACTAGATACTAGAATCAGGATACTAGAATCATGCTCGTTTCTGCTGGATTTGTTTGGCCCAAGGTAAGGAGTTCCACTACACACATGTAGTCAGTCATCTGCCCTCTTCTCTGCCTGGCCTCCATGTGGCCTTGAGTTCTTGTTGTATTTCCTGCCTTAATGTTTAGTGAAGTCCAGTGAATGTTGTTGTTTGAATTGTTCACTTGATGATGGGGAAGCCTGCAGAACTTGAGGATCCCATATTGACCCCTGTCCTGTCAATACGGAATTATCAGTACCTGAGTGTGACTGGGTGGCCCTTTTGGAGCTGCGAACCCGATCACAGACTCTCCATATTTGTTGTCTTATCATCTGATCTTCTCCAAGAGGAGGCAGATCTACGCCAATCCAGATCGTGGAAATCCAATTAGATGAAATCTGTTCATCAGTTTTGCCTTCTAGGCCACCAGAAGGATAGCCCTAACCAAAGGTTAGTATAACTTGAGGCTAAAAAAGAAAAGCAAGGAAAATGGCTAATTTGAAATAAACGATCTACTCTTTTCAGATTATAAAATATGTGTTATAATAAGTTCACACAATACAAAAAAGTAAGAGAAAGCCAAAGTTCCCTGAAGTCCTGCAGAAACATTTTGAAATGAAAAAAAAAACAAAAAAAACCCAAACATCTGGCCCAGGCCAGGCCCATGTGGAGGTGGGATGGCCTTGAATCTAGACGTGATTATGGGTTGGGCTTCTACAGTTTAAGCTGTCAACCCCACCACCTGCTTCCTCTGTCGTCCAAGCATTGATAGAAACCCCAGGCAGCCATCCAGCTCCCCTGGAAGGCCCAGCTGAGAGCAGTGTTATTCAGGGACATCTAAGGATCATGACGGCCATACACCCCTTGAGGCCCCAGAGTTCTATCTTTGGATCAAGTTGGACACTAAAAATCTCGCTCATTTGTGCTGGATCGGCTTAGCCCAAGGTGAGGCATTCTGTAGCACATATGTGGTCAGTCATCTGCCCTCTTCTCTGCCTGGCCTCCATGTGGCCTTGAGTTCTTCTCACAATAGGTGCTGCGAACCAACCAGGCAGCTGAAGTGGGTACTACACAGGTGCCCATTTGCTTTACTTTTTTACTCTGGCTCTGGAATTTAACAACAGCATTTGCTCTCAAGTTGACGTTGAACTTGTGTTTCCTGACCCCCTTATGAACAGCCCTGAGGGCAAAGTTGCTTAGACAAGGAAGTGCCTGGAAAACATTTCTCCCCACTGAAGACCTGTGTGCTTAGGTGGGGTGAGGTTTTGTCATTGGTCATGATCTCCCTTTCACTCTTGCTGCCAGGAAGCTCTGAATCAGGTCTCAAAGTTCCATGTGTGTGTACTCAGTTGTGTCTGATTCTTTGCAACGCTGTGGACTGTAGTCCTTTATCCATGGGATTCTCCAGGCAAGAATACTGGAGTGGGTTGCCATTTCCTCCTCCGGGGATCTTCCCGAGCCAGGGATGGAACCCACATCTTTTGCATCTCCTGCAATGGCAAGTGGATTCTTTACCACCAAGCCACCTGGGAAGCTACCAGCAAGGAGCCTTCTGATTGCCCTGTTCGCAAATTCCTTTTTTCTTGTCCAGAGTTTCTGCTTCTATCCTGTTTGTTATTGTTGTTGTGAACTGCCTTACATCAAAGAAACAAAAGTATAATTTTGTACACAAATTTTAAAAGTCATGCTGCCTATTGCGTGTCTTAGGAACACAGGCCTCAGTCTGGGAACTCATCTTGTTTTCCTTCATGCTTAAAAACATATCCATGGCTTTGGACTCTATCTAAGATGAGAGACTGGTGCCAGAACAATGTAATCAGAGCTGGAAAGGGGAAATAAAACTGGGTCAATGGCCTGGATATAGGACGTCTTTCTTTTCAGCCTTTAGAGGTTGCTCTTGTGACCCATTTTACAGATAAACCAGGGCAGATGTGAAGGAGGAGTCAGCTTCCAGGGGCCACCAGGGCCTGCCTGAGTGACATGTCACTCCAGAGACCTGCCTCCAGGCCTCTCTGTCTCACAGCCTCCTGCAGCCTTGTCCATTTCAAAAGTGCTTCTACGCTACAGGTCCTTCCAAACGCTACTGGTGAGCCCACTGAATTTCTACTTTGTTTAGCAATCAGAATCACTGTGACTTTTGAAAAGCATGAAATCTCCAAGGGAAGGAACGTCTTTTTAGGTACTTATCTTCCAACCGCCTCTCCGCACAACCGCCTCTCCGCCTCTCCCCCACCC
>SJYX01013890.1:181136-265212 GCA_006410675.1 Oreotragus oreotragus | reverse complement strand
CTCACCACCAACCCCCCACCCCGCCCCCCAGTTTCATTCCCTAGAGGTAACCGGCAACCACTTGTTAAACTGATTATCCTTCTTACTGTCACTTGACCAACTTCTGGCAAGCATTTTGAAAAGCAGCAGAAAACCTTTTGTAATTTTGATTTATCTGATTGTAATATATATTACTCTTGTAGATTTTCAAACAATGGGTTATTCAGTCATTTATTTCAGTAAGCTCTGTCTGCATTAGTAAATGTTTTGACATTAGCCATTTGTTTCAGAGATGAATGATTCATTTGGGTGTTTCTCAACAACATAAAAGAATACTGTGGGTGAGGGCGCTGTGGACTTTTTGGCAAGGACTGAGTTATTCCTTTTCACATTCTTTATCCTGATCATGGCGTTTGCGTAGCGCAGGCACACGGTATGTGTTGGAATGGATGAAGAATTGGGTGAAAAGAAGCCCGAGACAGAAGGGGAAAGAGTGAAGCTTTACGGAGTGCCCTCTGAGGGTCGCGGGCTTGGCACGCTCTGTCTCTTCGAGTTACTGTTGTAGCCCTGGGTGACTGCAGGCCCTGTCTTTCTCCAGTTGGCTCGTCTCTTCACTGCATAATGAAATGAAGCTCTGCATCCCCCCCCCACCACTAATTCATTTGGCTAGATTACCCAGGGCTGCTTTCTATTGCTTGCAGTCAAGAACCCTAACTGAGAAATGGGTGCATCCGAAGAAGGGTACAATGGACTGGACAGGAAATAGATGTATGCCCATTTTAAAATGAGAAAGCTGAAGGTACAGATCCATTCAGTGCTTTGCTTCAGCCCACACAGCTAGGGAGTGGCTGAACAGGAATGAACCCCGGCCTGTCAGGGCACAAATGTTTGGTCCTTTCTACCACTCTGCAGCTAGTGCCAAGGCTCTGGCATAGGAATAAATTATTTCCAGAGGCCAAAGAAAGCATGACTGAACTTGCATGGTCTTCACCTAGAAGTCAGCTTGCATGTTTTGCAGAAAGTGGCCTCTTCCTCTTCCAGAAGTCTGTAGGCTTTATCCTTGGGGATTTTTCTAGACCCCTGTTGATGCAATGGCATGTTTTAGACACTTAGAAAACAGTGTTTAGATAAGGGAAGTCAGGCACTATTCTATTTGTCTTCATATCTCCAGACATTTCATATGTGTCCCATTCCTCTTCACTGCCTTCACTACGTAGTTAAAAAGAAAAGAATAGGGATCTGCCAGCTACAGTGAATATTAATCATTTGTTTGGTTTAGGTCTGACTCTTTATCTCACAAAATATGACAAAGTGGTCAAAAGCAGAGACTCCAAATCCAGATTTTCTGTGCTTGAGTCCCAGTTCTGCCTCTTATTGTGCAACTCTTTGATATGTGATAAATTACTTATTATCCCTGTGACTCTGTTTTCTCATCTGTAAAATGGGTATAATAATAAAAGCTCATGTTTCCCAGGATTGTTGTCTGGATTAAAAGGTTAACATATCTAAAATGCTTTGAACAGAGCCTGGCACATGATAGGCATTGTGTTTGTTATTACTATTTTTCCTTAATTTATTATTTGAATTTTTAAATTATGTTTTAAGGTTTGAGGGAGACTGAACAGATGAAATGTTTTGAATTCTGCAGGTACATGTGGATGCATTTTGCAGTTCAGGACAGAGGCTCAGAGTCTGTGATTAAGGCATAGTTCTGAAAGTAACAAATGACTGGTAGCTGTAGGAGTATAAATAGAATCCTTCTTCATGGATATTCTAATTATTCTTTCCTCTTTGACATGATTCCATGTTTAGCTGCATAATATTAAGTAATACTTATACAGTTCGGGAAAGGGCAATTTAGAAAGATCAGATCCAATGATCTTAAAGCCATGATGTATGGTTCAGTGAAAGTATAAGTAGGTCAAATACCTCTAACAGAATTAGCTGAAATTATGCAAGCTATTATATTGGATATTACTGTTTGAACATTTTGTATAAACGGCAGTAATACACATTCATCTTTAGAGGATGAATCAAGACTTAAAACTTAATTCTGGCGAATTAAGAATTGTATTTTCCAGGAATTAACTACCACAATTTGACTGCAGCTGTAAAAATTTTATTAGGCAATACATCTGACCTCAAATTGGAAATTTGTGTTGGAACCCAGTTTAGGAAATAATTATTGCTGTGTTGTTAATTTTATATTTGCCTAATAAAACATAGCAGGAGCAACAGGGTAGGGTGCATGTAACAAAAGAAAGCTCTTGGACATGCCTGAAACGAATGTTTTCAACCCAGCTGGAACACCGATGAGGAGAGAGTCTATCTGATAAACACTGTCCTGGGGAGGTCGTGGAATTAACAGTTCGTGGCTATCAGACTGTGAGAAAGAAATGTATTGATGTTGTTCATATCATTCACACCAGCCAATAAGAAGCATCCGTCCGTGTGTACCTTAAGCCATCTGCCTTGGTAAAGGTTAACTTCCTCACACAACTCCAGCCTCACAGGAATGCACACACACATGTTGACATTGACACTTGGCCTACCTACATGTTCCTTTTGGTTCAGTTTGCACTGGGAAGAGTATGAACAGAGAAAGGCCAGCTTCTCTTGGAAGCCTGTGGCTGCTGTCAGCGTGGAGAGAGGGCTCATTAATTCATGCAGTCGTGTGAATCTATATTATGTTTCCTTATGCTGGTATCAGCTTCTAGTATCTTCTAGTAGCATCTAGTATCTTCCCATTTCATCTCAAAGACATAACTTGAGGTTATGAACTGTGTCCATGGCTCCTTGCTACTGGTTGCTGGTGGGGAGGATTATCCAACAGTTGGGGCACAAACTGCCTTTGAGGTAGAGTATCAAATAACATAGATTCTCCCCATGAGAACATTATTCCCTTAACAATGCTCTCATGATCCTTCTGGTTGTATCAACCAGGATATCTCAAGTTACTGGTAGGATGTCTTTAACACCTTTTAAACTCTTGTTTATCTCCATTTTTACCAAAGTTTGGGGAGGACTTGGGCTCAAAGCCATGCAGGCAATAGAATCTAGCTATGGACAGATGATGTTGACTTGTTTGCCCTGCTTTTTTTAATTAATCAATTAATATGGCTGCATTGGGTCTTAGTTGTGGCATAAGGAATCCTCATTGGGTTGCGCAGAATCTTTCGCTGCTGCGCACAGATCCCGTAGTTAGGGAGCACAGGTCTTAGTCGCTCTGCTGCTTGTGGGATCTCCAGTATTGTTGCCTAGAGAATTCCATGGACAGAGAGAGGAGCCTGGCAGACTACAGTCCATGAGGTTGCAAAGAGTGGGACATGACTGAGCGACAACACTCTCACTCCTTTTTCACTTTTTTCCTGTGAAATCTTAGTTTCCTGACCATTGCAAGGCAGATTCTTAACTACTGGACTACAGGGAAGTCCCCGCTCTGCTTTTTTTTTTCTTTATGATTGTATTTTATTTAGGATAAACGGACATGGTTTTCCATTTATGATAGGGATTGGGTGTCTACTTTAAAATAATTGAAACATAAAACAGTGTAACTGATTTAAAAATATATTCAGTTCAGTTCAGTCGCTCAGTCATGTCCGACTCTTTGCAACCCCATGAATCACAGCACGCCAGGCCTCTCTGTCCATCACCATCTCCCGGAGTTCACTCAGACTCACATCCATCAAGTCCGTGATGCCATCCAGCCATTTCATCCTCTGTTGTCCCCTTCTCCTCCTGCCCCCAATCCCTCCCAGCATCAGAGTCTTTTCCAATGAGTCAGCTCTCCGCATGAGGTGGCCAAAGTACTGGAGTTTCATCTTTAGCATCATTCCTTCCAAAGAAATCCTTTATTAGAGAAATATAAATAAGTAGATAGTGGGTAAGGCAAGGACCTGGGTAGGCTAAATCAAGAAGATCGTTCTAAGAGGCATGAATGACATGCTCAAAGTATTAACTGGAAAGGGATTATGAAAGGACTAGTTAGAGAGGTGTGAGCAAGGTGAAGGGGACCAAAGAGAGAGGGTGAACACTTAGGACTAGCAACTATGGGAGGCATTAGCCTCTGAGGGCTGAGTGTGAGGTAAGGGTGGGGTTTCCCCAGAGCCACGTGAGACCTGGGATTTAGGAAGTGGGAGACAGCTGCCTCATTGGGAAAGTGAAAGTGAAAGTCGCTCAATCATGTCCGACTCTTTGCGACCCCATGGACTCTACAGTCCGTGGAATTCTCCAGGCCAGAATACTGGAGTGGGTAGCCTTTCCCTTCTCCAGGGGATCTTCTCAACCCAGGGATTGAACTCAGGTCACCCGCATTGCAGAGAGATTCTTTACCACTTGAGCCACAAGGGAAACCCACCTCATTGGGAAGCAGAAAAATANATTCTCCAGGCCAGAATACTGGAGTGGGTAGCCTTTCCCTTCTCCAGGGGATCTTCTCAACCCAGGGATTGAACTCAGGTCACCCGCATTGCAGAGAGATTCTTTACCACTTGAGCCACAAGGGAAACCCACCTCATTGGGAAGCAGAAAAATAAACACCCTGACGTCTCTCTGCTTCCATCTTCCAGCATACTGCTGGTGCCTTATTTTAGCCCAACCCAACCCAAAGCCAAGGTCAAGGGAGAGTCTGGGAGATGCAATTCTCAGAGGTCAGCCTCTCAGGGCAAACAGCAGGGTGGGTAAAGAGGTCGGTGCTCAGTCACTTCAGTTATGTCCAACTCTTTGTGACCACATGAACTGTAGCCCACCAGGCTTCTCTGTCCATGGAATTTCCCAGGCAAGAATACTGGAGTGGGTTGCCATGCCCACCTCCAGGGGATCTTCCTAACCCAAGGATCAAATCCACATCTCCTTCATTGCAGGGGGATTCTTGACCCGTGAGCCACCAGTGGAGCCCAGAAGGAGGGAGTAGGGGCTGGCAAATGGAGAAAAACCAGAGAAGTGGTGCTGAAATGAGTGAACTCGGGAGCTGCTGCTGGGGTGTTAGAGAGAAAAGGAAGGTGGTGATTAGGGGAAAGGCAACTGACTTTTGAGATTCCACCCTGTATTTTCCAAGAGTCAAATATCCTTGTCCTGCTTTAGTTCATGATTTATATCATGAATAGATGGATGACATGAGCAAATTTCATCTCTGAAATTCTTATACTGCTAGAGAACAGAGCCAAGTGATAAGTTATTGGCAGATGAATGCTTAACTTGAAGCCCCTGTAGCACGCAGCCCCGCTCACCCACAAGCTTTGTAAAGTAGAGCACAGCAGTTGAGAAGAGCAGCTCAAGGATCCGCCTGGCTGGGGTTCAAGTCCCAGCTCCATCACTTACCAGCCATTTGATAGTGAGGGAGTCACTTAATCTCTCTGTGCCTCATTTTACTCATCCACAAAATGGGAGCATGACAATTCCTACTTCTTAGGGATGTTCTAAGGACTAAGCTGCTTAATGCAGCTTAAGTTCTCTGAGAAATATCTGGCACATAGTAAGTGTTCGATAAGTGTTTTGTAGCAATGTGATTGTAATTGTTTTGTTTTTGTTTTGTTTTGCAGATGATAATGGTACCCCTTCTTTCTTTGGAGCATAAGTAACAGTACTAATGCTGAGGCATTAAAAAGTGGAATAAGGAAGGCTCTTTCCTCCTTATTTCTTCATTGCAGTAAAACCTTAATAGATCAGAAGGCGTGATACTCCGATTAACCGAGACCGTGGTTAATCAAGGAAATCAGAGCTCCCTTTTTGTTCCAATATCTGTTGAAATAGTTTCTAAGATGGACCAGCCCACTTAGATCACCTAGTGAAGAGAGTAGTGAACATAGCTGGAGACTCTTGGAGACTGAAAACCCGAATGAGCTGAGATTCATTGTTCAGAAGATGTGAACTTACCCTTCTAGCCTGCGGATCAAGACTAGGTATTAGGCTGAACATTCCGGGTACTAATTTAGAGGATTTGTCCTTAACCTACCATGTACTATTTTATTTTCATTTGCTTCTTTCTAATAAGATGAATAAACTACCCTGAAGAGTTAAGGTTCTCTTAGCACAAGCATGCTTTAAGTGGTAAAAATTCTTCATTTAATTTGTGTGTGTGTGTGTGTGTGTGTTGGACAGGGTTTGCCCAGGATAAAGCATGGCTCTGGCCCTTGGGGAGATTTTGATTATAATGAGGAGCATAAGACAATATCCAGGTCAGACTCTTCTGACTGCCTTTGGTAGGCCTAGGGTACAGAGGGGATCCCCAGAAGACACATTCCCTTTCTGCTAGAGATAGAAGGTACATTGGACCAGTGATCACCTGGGGAAGGGACTCATTTCTGAGCTGGATTCAGAGGGAAAGCAGGATGTTGAGAATTGGAGATGGATGAGAGGAAATCTTTATGATAGAGATAATTCTACAAATAAAGGCTTAACATGAGGGAATTACTAAATAGGATTCAAAGCCAGCAAACATCCAGCTTGGCAGCCATGTGTTTTGCATGTTGTGAGCAGCCTCTTAATATGCTTGTTTTATTGACTATAACATGGCCTCCACAGTGAGAAATAGACCAAAAAATATGGTTGGGGTTGGATTATAAAGAGTTTTAAATGCCAAGCAAAGGAATGAACATGCAAGATTGTGAGTTGATTTTTTTGACTTTCAATTTTGAAGCGAAAAGGTAGAGAGCCTTTTCGGTGTCCCAGGTCTTAAAGTTAAGAGATGGGTGCTATGGTCTTGCCTCTGTAGAGTTCACAGTCAGACACAGAAGATGGTCACTGCATGATATCATGAAGGTCACAGCAAAGGGACCATGGTGTCTAATTCAAGATGGGTCAGAGAAGCTGCCGAAAGTGGGGGATTCCTGGGTGAGACACAGGCAATTGATTCAGCAAAGTAAGGCAGAGAGAACTGTGTGTGCAAAGATCCAGAGATGAAAGAAGATGACTGTTGAGAAACAGCCAATGGGCTTCTTCCAAGGATGACTAGTTGGGATGATTTTGTTAGAAAGGCACAGCAAGCTACTCAAGTGAATGCCAATAAAAATACCTGGTTATTAGAAAAGACCCTGATGCTGGGAAAGATTGAAGGAAGGAAGAGAAGGGGACAACAGAGGATAAGATGGTTGGATGACGTCACCGATTCAATGGACATGAGTTCGAGCAAGCTCTGGGAGTTGGTGATGGGCAGGGAAGCCTGGCGTGCTGCAGTCCATGGGGTTGCAAAGAGCCAGACATGACTGAGCGACTGAACTGAGCTGATTGTAAGGGTACTAAAGGCTCCTGGACTCCAAGTACAGTGCAGCCAGGTTTCAGGGANGAGCAAGCTCTGGGAGTTGGTGATGGGCAGGGAAGCCTGGCGTGCTGCAGTCCATGGGGTTGCAAAGAGCCAGACATGACTGAGCGACTGAACTGAGCTGATTGTAAGGGTACTAAAGGCTCCTGGACTCCAAGTACAGTGCAGCCAGGTTTCAGGGAACTTACTGACTTTCAGAAAGCAAATATTCAATCCCTCCCCCGTGGGCTACCTACTTTCTCTTCTCTGCTTTTCCTTGCCTTATCTATTTCTGTCTCTCTCTCTTTCTTGACTTTCAAGATGGCCATGAGCCCTATACAACCTGTCTGCACAACACTAACTAACAGCCTCTCAGCTCAGAGTCCCAGGAAAGAACTTCGACCACCTGAATTCAGCAGAGTTCTTGACACCAGAGTATGTCATTGAACTGTTCAGAGATTTATTATCTTTGGGTTGGAATCTCTGGTCCAATAAGCTGCGACTGGGAGGGAAGGGACCAGGTCATACATATCCACTCGTCTGGGGCTATGGGTCTTAATGCCCAAGTCTCCAAAGATTCTCAGATGCCACAGAAGGTAGTTTGAATAAAGAACCAGCCCTTGAACTGACAACATGGCACCCTGCAAAGCCCCTCCCCCAACACCTCCACTGCCACCCCCTCCCCTCCCGATGTGTATAAGAGACAGGTTCTAAGGACTAAGCTGCTTAATGCAGCTTAAGTTCTCTGAGAAATATCTGGCACATAGTAAGTGTTCGATAAGTGTTTTGTAGCAATGTGATTGTAATTGTTTTGTTTTTGTTTTGTTTTGCAGATGATAATGGTACCCCTTCTTTCTTTGGAGCATAAGTAACAGTACTAATGCTGAGGCATTAAAAAGTGGAATAAGGAAGGCTCTTTCCTCCTTATTTCTTCATTGCAGTAAAACCTTAATAGATCAGAAGGCGTGATACTCCGATTAACCGAGACCGTGGTTAANCCTCCCCTCCCCCATCCAATCTAAATGTAATGACCCGAGAGCCACTTCCTTGATTGACATTCTTGTCAAGATCCACTCATTCTGGACCTAGGATGTTAATTTCATTTGGAGCAGCAAAAAAATAAATAATTCAATTAGGCATTTTCCTGCTAGACCTATGGAGAGAACTAAGTGATAGGAATCTCTCCATCAAGTTGTCAGGTTTATCTTAAGCACTCAGGGACAGAAAATGGTGGCAAATAACAATTTGTGATCAAGAGAAAGTAGAAAGTGCAACCCTCCAGTCAGAATGTTAATTCTTAGAATTTTGTGTTTATCTTGGTGGTGATGCTGCCCTCAATTTTATTAAAAGTTTAGGACTTTCTCTAATTAAAAATGTACTAATATGCTAAGAAAAAAAAAATTCCTCTCCCCCGCCACATTAAAATTTATTTCCCAGGAGAGAAAATAAATTTCTGTGAAACGAAAGAAAGAATTAAGATGCTTGTTTTCTGAATCAGCCTGTTTTCTTCTTGCAAAGAATGTGCTTTCAGGCAAATACATTTGTGTGCCTCTGGAGGTATGTGATGTCAGCCGCTGTAAGACAATAGTAATTAAAAAATTAAACAATTAAAAAAGGGAAAAGTTTGTCATCAATTTTAATGTTATGTTACGTGAATTAATATTTCTTCTTATAATGCAATATTCTTCAATTTATCATGCAAGCACAATCCTTGCTTCCGCATGGTAGATAATTAGTTTACATTACTCTACAGAAATGAATTGTCGCTGGTGATCTCAAGTGTCTGCTAACAAATCATTTTTGTTGGGGGCTTCATTGAGATTCTACTCAGGCCTTAACTATAGCTATATATGGCATTATCCTTAAATGTTAAATATCAGCTTAATTTAACAAATAACAGCAACAACCAAAAAATAAAAATAAAAAAAGAAAATTATAGACTCCTAGACCAAGAAGGCTAGAAACCTAAATCAATATTTTGTCCTCTTACTTCACAAAAAGGATTTGTGTTCTCAAGTATAATTTTCATGACTAGTTTTCCTCCCGTCTCCCACCACCAACCCAGCCACTAAACCAACCAGCCCGGACAGTGAAGAGAGGCTTGGGATCTCTCCAGGCTGTTAATGAGACAAAATTACTCGTGAGTCTTCGTGCACCTCCTCCTCTGAAACTTGATGTCACCATGAAATACTCATGGAAAAGAAAATTGACCTCTAGATCTAATTCAAAATTCCAGACTTTGTCATCGTGTGTACGAAAGCCATATTATGGATCAGTTTCATCACAGGGGAAAAAAAAAATTGGATGGTCTGATCATGTCTGGTGAGCTCAGAACTGCAGAGCTGATCTGCCTCACTGAGGTTCCTAAAGGACAGTGCGCATGGAGAGCACAGTCTGCCCACGCGGGGAACTGAGCAGGAACTATGGGAGGTGTGACCTGCAAGCATCTCGTCTTAGAGAGAAGACGATGACTTCTGAGACTCTGATTCACTATCATCTAGAGACTCTCAGGAACGTGGTGGGAGTCCTCCAAACGACTTTAGAGAAATATCAGCTCTGCCTGCCAAAAGTTCCAAGCCTAAGATTCAACTAGGTTCGACTGGATCAACAAACATGTATGGAGTGCCTATTAAGGGCCCCACCTAAGAAGTGTGGATTCTTAGGTAGAACTGTGAAGAAGTACAAGTCTGGCCTCTGCCTTAAAGAGAGTTACAGTCTAGTTGGAGGAAGAAAAGGTGAGCACAGGGCAAAAGGAAATGAAATAAAAGGGCACAAATACTGATTATCGATTAGTTTCTTGTTCAGTCGTCACCAAGTGTCGTGTCTGACTCTTTGAGACCCCATGAACTGCAGCACATCAGGCTTCCCTGTCCTTTGCTGACTCCAGGGATTTGTTCTAACTCATGTCCGTTTGATTAGTTTAGAATTTCCCAAAGTTCAGGTGACTTTGGGTGGTACATGGCTACAGCACTAATTAATGAATTAATGAGAAAATTAACTCATTTCAATCTCTTCTCAATCTTTCCATACCAACAAGAGAAACTAAGTTTTGTGGCTAATATGTCTTTAATACTTCACTAAGTTTTCCAAGCTTTCATTTTAATAACAAAAGAGCAGGTTCTAGGGTACAACACTAGGCACAACTTTAATAATAGCATATTTTTAATGTTGTTTTTAATTTTCTTAGTTTTTTTTAAAGTGGACTATTTTTTAAATAAGTCTTTGTTGAATATGTTACAAAGCTGCTTCTTCCTGAGATGAGAAGCAGACAGATGCACCTGGGTCCTTACAAAGATTTGTAATGACTAGAGATTCAAGCCAGGACAAAGAATCATCACTGTGGCTTGAATCCCTGTAGCTCGTAACCCATTATCCTGTGGGCCCCCATCCCTGCTGTTAATTCTGGCTTGTGGAAACCCCGTTTTCTACCCTGGGTACAAGGGAAGTGGCTGGTTCTGGCTGAGGTCTCATTTTGGGGAGAGAGAGTCTGGGCTTGGGTTATACAAATTCATCCTATCCCATGGTTTAAGGGTGCTATGGGTTAAATCGGCATTTGAGGGTTCCCTCTGGACACTCACCACTGGAGTTTCTGTGGGAAGTGGGCCTGGCTTCCCTCAGATCCCCAGCCGCAGTTCATGTGCGGGGTGGGATGTGGGAGTTGCCGTCACCAGGATGCACCCGTTGGAAAGTGTTTCTCCCAATCCCAGCTGCTTAAAGGCTAATCTTTTTGCCTCACATGGGTTAAGAGTGCAAAGTTGAGTCCAAAAAGGGCTCAATTCAATCTCATTTCCTCCTCCCTTTGATCTCTTCATTTCCTATTTCACTTCCTCTGACAATTTCCTCCTTCCATTCCCAGAACAAACAACTCTCACTGTGGCACTTGGCCGTTTGCAATCATTTTCCCAGATGCCGATTCTGTTTTGGTTGCTATTCACTATGGACCTTCTGATAAATATCAGAGGCAGGGTTGGGGACACCTCACGTCATGCTTCATGGATCCTCGTGCCTGAGACTTGGGCATAGCTAGAGCTATCAGCCTATGAAATCTTGAATCCCCCAACAGGTAAGTAGCACAATTATAGCCAAGAAGTTGAGTGTTTCACAGTGAACAAAGATAGATTTCTACCTATGTGTCCCTCAAAGGGGCTAATGTCGCGATTTCAGCCATTTGCGTTTTTCTTTCCTAACTGAGCTCATGAGTGAGAACCAAATATTCTATTCTAAAAATAAAAAAAAAAGTCAAGGCACAGAATGTTCTAGAAACTTCCATGTTTTTATTTTTACATGTGCGTCTCAATGTGAGATGGTTCCTGAACTAATTATATTAGTAAAACTGGCAAGATTAAAAGAGCCATAAACACACACACTCAGTGTTTCAACATCCATTAAAATGTATACTGCAGCCTCCCAGAATATTTAATAGGCTTATATGATGACTGAATGTGAATTCATTCATCTCAGTCAAGTCGGGTTATTAAGATACACACGCTAAGTGATTTGTCCTGTGTTTACCCTTTGCTGGGAAAATGGTATCTGATTTTGAAAAGAAAAAAAAAAAAAAGAGTTGTTCTTTGTTGAAAGAAATGGGAGGCAGGACCCCACCTCCCCCCCACCCCACCCCAGTTTTCATACCAGCTCTATTGCAAGCAAAATACGTAGTCCCTGCAGGACTCAACTGTCCATCTGAGAAATTAGGATTGCCTAAGTGATCTCTAATGTTCCTCTTACCACCAACTTCTTTGAAAGTGGCATAAGGAGTAGAGGAGTGTGGTGGGCTCTGGCATTGGGCCACCAGGGTCCATACCCTGCCTCTACCACTCCATTTCCTCATCTGTAAAATGGGGATGATAATAATAGAATGTTAAACGGAGACAATCAATGCAGATCATAGTACCTAGGGAGTGCTCAGTAAACGTCAGTTAACTTTAGAAATTAATGCAATATCAGGACTTCCCTGGTGGTCCAGAGGCTAAAACTCCAAGCTCCCAGTGAGGGGGCCTGGGTTCGATCCCTGATCAGGGAACTAGGTCCCACATGCCACAACTAAGAGTTCACATGTTGCAACTAAAACTCCCGCATGCTGCTGAAACTAAAAAAAAAAGAAAGAAAGAAATTAACGTAACATCTACTGGGCAGTCTGAAAATGGAATTCATTCTTGAATTTAAGAATATCACACTTTAGCTACATTATGAAACTTAATCCTCCCCACCACCTTGCAAGGAAGATGGAGTTAACCTTGATTTAAAGATAGGAAACTGAGACCCAGAGAGATGAACTAATCTGCCCAGAGTGATACAACTATTAAGAGATAGAGCCAGGATTTAAACTCAGATCCTCACTGACCCCACTGTGGGCTCCCCTCCCACCCAATCTATCCATCTAACTTCTGGCTAAGTTCCCAGTGCATCCACCATCCCTCGGGGATTCTGAGTACATCTCTAAGTATCCAGCCTATGGCCATAAATTTCTCCACTGTGGGAAAACGGCAAAGAGCTGGACCATGTTCTGATCATTTTGGTTTCTCTGTTTAGGGTTTTCAGTTTAGGACTGAAAAATCAAAGTTGTGTTCTCAACACCTGTTCTCTCTCCTTCTTCACTGAAGCTTAGTCAGCCAAGAGCAGCTTTTGTTCATCATTATTTTTTGGTTTTAATTTGCTGAGATTCAGGCTCAGTGATATCACATCTCCAACATTAATGTGTACCTCGGCCAAGCTGAGCCACATGGAAAACCAGAGTCACACCTTTAAGTCTAAATTAGTTTCCCAGCTTCGTCACTATTGACATTTTGGGCCAACAATTCCTTGCTGTGGGTGGCTGTCCTACATATCCTGTAGAATGTTTACCAGCATCCCTGGCTTCTACCTACTAGATGCCAGTAGCAACCACTCCCACCCTCTAGACTGACACTCAAAAATATCTCCAGACATTGCCAAATATCCCCTCAGGAGCAAAAATCCCCATTTTGGTTGAGAACCACTAGGCTAGCTAAAAAGGATGAAAAGCTTAAGCTTAAGTATCCTTTTCATCCTGCCTTTGCCTGCTTCATCACATGGCTTTTGGGGTTATTTAGGTTCTGGTAAGCAACTGTTTTATCTGGCAACATCCTAGCAGGCAAAACACCAGCCATCGGGAGATGCTTTTGGTCTGAAGGCGATTTTGCCTGGATGGAAATACATGTTATGTTTTTGTCTCCGTGGCTAGCAGGCGTGTTTTTTTTGGGGGGGGAGGAGCAGTTAAGGCAGCCATTTTCAAAATGGTCCCCCCAACTCTCCATGGGTCCAGTGCCCTCTGCTGGAAGGTTTGCCAACATTGTCTCAGAGGAGGTTGGGGCGCAAGTACAAAGAATAAATGAAACAATCCAATGCATAAGAAACTTTTGCAGTAGCTTCCTTTGTATCTAGTCATTTTTTCCACAAGCTTTCTAATTTCTTGGCAGAACTTTTTTTTTCTTTTGATAGATTAACCAAAACTCTCTCCATCCTTTCATCTGTATACCCATATGGTCTTTCACTGATAATTATAACCACATCAACAAAAATTTACTGATGGACTAACCATGTGTCCAGTCAACGTGTCCCCTGTATCAGAGGTTGCCAACAATTTTGGAATCAGGGATCGGTTTCGTGGAAGACAGTGAGGGGTGGGAGATGATTTCAGGATAATTCAAGTGCATAAATTACATTTACTATGCACTTTATTTCTATTTTTATTGCATCAGTTCCACCTCAGATCATCGAAGCATTAGATCCCAGAGGTTGGGGGCTCCTGCCCTATGCTTCCTCCTCTGGTGTTCTCAATAGCTCTCTTGGGACAGAAGGTATTATTACTGCTATTATTATTCATACACACTGGTGGCTCAGAGGTGAAGTATCTGCCTGCAATGCAGGAGACTCTGGTTCAATCCCTGGGTCAATCCCTTTGGAGAAGGGAATGGCATCCACTCCAGTATTCTTATCTGGAGAATTCCATGAACAGAGGAACCTGGAGGGCTGCAGTCCACGGGGTGGCGAAGAGTCGAACACAACTGAGTGACTAACGCTTTCACCAAGACCTTGGTCACTTTCACCAAACTCACCCGACGAAGGTCACACAGCCTGTAATGGGGGAGAGAAGGCCTCAGTGCCCGATCCCACGTGTTTAACCGTACTCTACACTGCTTTATTCCTTTATTCATCTTTTCTTTTCCATTCCACCCTGAAGTTTCCTTTCCAAATGTGACTCATTATTGATCTAAGGAAGCAGCGTATGGATGTCTGGTGTCATTTTGAATTTGCTCCCATTTATTTAAAGCATATTTTTCACCTAATTACCCCTTTTAGCTTCCGAAACCACAGGAAGATAAGTTGCTTTTTTCCCAGTGTGAACTCTAAACACAGAATTCTAATAGAAAACTAGAGTCCTAAGCATTCAAGGGCTCATGAATCTCTCTGAAAATATTATATTCGAATAACATTCACATGCATCAGAATACATCAGAATAGATCCAAGACCTTGTAATTTATGGCCTTGCTTATTACTTTAAAAGCCTGGGATTCTTGTAGAATATGGTTTAGTGGGTCATACATTCCCTTTCCTCTCATTTATCAGGCTTTTGATCTCATGTCAGTCCTGAATGTCGGCTTGCCTGGCCAGGAACCCCGGGCTAGCAGATCACATACACAACAGACTCCCTTCCCTTTTAAAAGCTGGTGGGGATGAGGGTGCGACAGCCCCGGCTGGGTAAGCAGAGGAGGTATTGAGTTCCCTGAGTCCTCACTGCCCCTTTGTCTATTATTATTTTATAGTTTTGTTCTGCATTCCTTTCATTCAGCCTCCAGTCCATAGAAGCCTGTTTCTTTATTAGCTACATATGTCTGCACCCTTTTACCCCAGCAGGGAAAGACAAAATATTCTGGAGGGCTCAGAGGCCTGGGATGGACAGCTAATCCATCCCCACCTTGAACTAATCGGCGAGCTGATGTGCTATTGTACTGGGTACTGTTCTGTGCGGCTGAGCGGTGGGGTTTCAATTTGTAGGAGCATAAACAGATACTAAAGTTGGAAGAACGGCTCAGTCATTTGTTAGCAGAGTTCAGATCAAATTATCACAGCAGTCCCCTGCTGACAGCCTGAACAATTACCTCCTTTTTTTCTTGATCTTTAAATGTTTTCTGTTTCACTTAAGCCTCAGTAAATAGTTTACTTCTCATGGGCTTCATTTATTGACACAGAGAGGCTGATTTATTTAATTTTATTTCTCTGCTGCCTTCCCAGAAAGGAGTCTGTAATGCTTTGTTGAAATCTCCCCCCTTGCCTGCCCCAAATGATAAGTTTATCATGGTAGACTGAGGAAGCGGTTTAATGATGTGACTATAAATTATCTGGCTTTTTAATGAGAAGTTTAGATGCCCAAATTTGAAAGCCGATTTTTAAAAGGCTTTAAACCCAAATCCAGCGTCTGTTACTTGAAGAGGCTGAAATTCAGTCAGAAAGGGACCTAAGGAGTGATCCTGAGACTCTGGGATCTGAATCCATAATTGGATTATTCAAAACCCAGGAATTTGATTATTCTTTTAAAGAAAATGGTGTATATTGTGTCTCTTACCTCTGTCCCATCTTGGCATAGATTCCTTGATGTTCTGAGTGAGTTCACCGGAATTAACTCCAACATTTGTTTTCACTCTTTTTCCCCTTCCCCCATTTTCAACCCTTGACTTTCACTCTTCCACAGTTACATTTGTCTGCTTCTTACAGTCCTACTGGGACGGATTTATCATCATTTGCTAACATATCTGTCTCAAAATCTCAGCTTTGATCAGCTTGTATTTTATAACTTACATCTGTTCTACATTTAACCTTTTGTAATGCTGTTTTTCAAAAATATTACCTGAGCTAACAAAAGAATTGTACCAGAGCATGAGCTCTAGAGTGGAGATTTAAAAAAAAAAAAAAAAGCCACCAAACATACCTGCCTACATGACCATATTTTATTACTCTTCCAGAGGTGACTTTTCATTAAATCTATCAATCCATCATTTCTCCCCACTCCATGGCAGGACCTCTGTCGATCCAAGGGCTTCGTGCTCCCCATCTACTCTAGTCCCATCTCCTTGACCCTTCCTCTGCCCGGAATTCATGCCAGAGCACGGGACTGTGAAGGGGGTACTTCTGCTGGGGTCCAGGGCTGGACTTGGAGCTGGCTTTCCTGTCCCATCTTTCTGACCTGGAGGGGGGCTGGGGGTCCTTGCTGACCAGGGCAGCAGACTGCCATTGTAGCTCATGTGAATTCTTTTCCAGCAGGTCTGCCTTCCATGAGACTTGATTCGCTCTTTTGAAGAAAGTCAATTTATTTTTACCAATGAATTCTTGACACCCAAAAAGTATTCTTTTAAAAAGTGTAATAAACATTCATGTACCCACCACCCAGCTTAAGAAATAAAATATTACAAATACAGTAGAAGGCTGTTGTGTCTCTCTCTTTATCACATCCTTCCCACCACTCCTTGGAGAGGAAGGTCACTCTGAATTGAGGGTACGACTTTCAGGGTATTTCTTTATACTTCGGTAGTGATTTAGTCACTAAGTCAAGTCCGACTCTTGCGACCCCATGGACTGCCAGATTCCTCTGTTCATGGGATTTTCCAGGCAAGAATACATTGCCATTTTCTTCTCCAGGGGATCTTCCTGACCCAGGGATTGAACCTGGATCTCTTGCATTGCAGGCAGATTCTTTACAGACTGAGCTATGAGGGAAGCCTTCTTTATACTTTAACTGCTTATGTATGTTCTTCTACACAAAATTTTTCATACAGTTCTGAGACATGCTTTCTTCACCCATGTTGATATGCGCAGTGCTAAGCCGCCGTTTATATTGTTGTTGGATGTTCTGTTTTATCATGAACATTTACATAATTTCCAACTTTCCTACTATAGAGAGCAATGCTTTATGAAAATTCTTACAAATGTCTCCTAGGATGCCTGTGTAAGAGTTTCTCTAGGTTCATCACTGAGAGGGAAAGGCTGACTCACAGGCTATACACTGCTCGATTTTAGTAAATATTGCCAACCTCTTTCCCGACACGGTTGCTTGATTTTACACTCTTGTCAATGCTTGCTATTACCAGACATTTTAAAATGTCACCAACGGATGGAAATGTAATGGTATCATGTAGCAGTTTTCATCTGCAACTATTTGCTTACTAACAAAGTTGAAATGAAATGGTAAATAGTAATACAGTGCCTGGCAGGTAGTAATTATTCTATTAATGAAACATTGTTGCTATGATTACCTTACAGAGAAATCCTATGAGGTAGTATAAACAGTGGTTAACCCCATTTTATAGATGAGTGCCCAGGACCTGGGAACATACCAGCTGTAACAGGATAAATCCAGAGAAACATAAGCAGTGGAGATGATGGTGGTGGGCAGTAGCCTGTGATCCATGACTGACTTGCTGGTATCCTTACCTCATGGAGAGACCGTGGCCAGTGACGGCCTACCATCTTGAATGATGCTTGCCAGCTTCCCTAATGACTTTTACACCTGCTCTGAGTCGAGACTCACCATGGGAATGTGAAGGTCAAGGACTGGGTTCTCTCTTTTTTTGGTTTGTGTCTTGGGGAGAGGACAGGTGGCCCTTGGTTCACCCCTCAAGGAGGCAGGGGTCTCCACAGAATCAACTGAGTCAGACTTTTGGAGCTCCCCTTCCCCACCACCAGCCTGCACCCTAAAAAGCAACCCTGGAGACCATGGACTTCTTTACTAGCCTTAGAAGGTTAGAATTGAGTCCTCTTCCCTCCAGTGAAATTGGAAGAAGCCATGTATTTGAGGAAACATATATAAGTCATCTTGATGACTGATGCTAATGACATCAATGATGAAAGTAATGATGAAGAGGAGGAGGAGGAAGAGGAGAGAAGCTAACTTCCTTTTTTTCTCTTTTGATCTCCACAGTATGCTCCTTCTGTATGCCAAGCACGTGTGGGCATCTTACACACATTCTCTGTCATCTTTCGAGCACATGAAGAACTCTGTTACGAAGACAGTGTTAACTCCATTTTGCTGTTCCAGTAGCATTGTGAGAAACATGAACAAGCGGGCTCCAGACAGCCTGGTTTGGGAGAACGTGGCAGTCAAGATATTGCATTTTTTTAACTAAGAGTTTCTGTGCCCCAAACTCTCTCCCTTCTTTAAATTTGTGCTCAGGCACTTCAGTCGTGCCCCGGCTCTTTAAGATCTTATGGACTGTAGCCCACCAGGCTCCCTCTGTCCATGGAATTCTCCCGGCAAGAATACTGGAGTGGGCAGCCAGGCCCTCCTCCAGGGGATCTTCCTGACCCAGAGATCGAACCCACATCTGCATGTCCTGCATGAGCAGATGGGTTCTTTACCACTAGTGCCACCTGGGAAGCCCTGTTCTTTAAATTACTAGATTCATTTTCTTCTGCAGCATCATCCATGAATTCTTCAAAGGAGTCCTCTTTGGCCTTCACACAGCCAGGGTCCCAGGACAAAACCAAGTTCACCATGAACTTGAAGTGCCACATCTAGACTCTCCATCTTTTTTAAGGACCAGTGTCTGGGAAATCAGGGGGTGGCTTCAGCTCTATAAAGTAACATTTTAGGTTAAGAATGGCAGCTGCATACCTCTGCTACCACTGTGAGGTTAAGATCTGGTCATACACCTTTTTCTCTTTTGATTTCCAGAAGGCATGGGAACGGCTAAGGTTACCAAACACACCTCTCTTGATGGAGAAAATTCTTTTTTTCTTTTGGTTTGGTTTTGTTGTGCCAAATTCTACCCTTTGAAAAATGCAGAAGCCCATTAGAGATTAAGACTACAAACAAGCTTAAAACACATCTTAACAGCATTCAGAAATGTCCCAGGTGTAGGCGGGTCAAAACGATATCTTGTTCTCCTAAATATTTCAACAGATAGACAAACTTTTGATTGCGATATCTGCTCGAAAAATGACTTTGAACTCTCCGCCAGTACCTCCCACTTGGGCTTTCTAAAGCCCACAGAGGGCCAGTGGCTGATAAGGGGCTGGAGTGGTCCCGGGCGGCGAGGGCCTTTTATCTCACCTCGCTGTGTACACTAGCCCGAGCCGTTTGCTTAGCTTGGCTCTGCTATCCTGAGGGCCTTTTAAAAATCCTCCCATTTATTAGGCTCTAACACTCGATCTGTAAATAAACCAGCAGAAAATGTCGATTTCAGCAGTCGTAAGAGGGCAGTTCACTGTCAAGGGGGCTGAGTTCTCCCTCTAGCTGAGTTCTCCCTCTTGCTCATTCCCTGGATCCCTTCTCTCCTCCCCTCCCCTTCTCAGTTCTCCCTTCCTTTCCCCTTTTCCCCCCTGCCTTCCTTCCTTTTCCTGCAGCCACTTGCAGATAACAAAAGAAAAATCAAATCGTTGACCATATTTTTGATGTAGGCTATAAGTTCACGTATCAAGAAATAGTAAGAGTCCGGTGGCTAAGAGCCCAGACTCAGAGCCTGGGTTTGACTTCTGGTCTGAGTGGGTCCTTGCTATATGATTTGAGGCAATTTACATAACATCTCTGTGCCTCAGTTTTCTCATCAGTAAAATGGGAACAATAACAGCCCATGGGGTTTTTCTAGGAGCTAAAACTCAGAATGGGCCTTGGTACATAGTACACCCTAAGTTTCAGTCAGTTCTCAGATGGTAAAGAATCTGCCTGCAATGAGGGAGACCTGGGTTTGATCCCCAGGTCGGGAAGATCCCCTGGAGAAGGAAATGTCAACCCACTCCACTATGCTTGCCTGGAGGATTCCATAGACAGAGGAGCCTGGTTGACTACAGTCTGTGGGATTGCAAAGAGTCAGACATGACTGAGCGACTTTCACTTTCACATTAACGTGCAGGAAGCTTTGAGATGGTTTTCATGGCATCACTTCTGGTCTCAAAAAGAGTTGTCTTCCACTGAGAGACCTTGGACACATAGCTCCACAACAAGGACGAGAGCCCCTTCGCAGACCAGATTTCCCACAGGTGACCCTAGGGCCCCTCATCCTCTCCAGGACAAACGAGGGAAAAAGACAGTGGGTCTGTTGCCCTGAGCTCAATAAGCCAACACTGATGCCTCTCCACCCCCCAGCACTCAAGGATGGAGGGTCTATCTGGTGGCACTATCTCAGACATGTGGAGATGCTGTGATTAGGCTGATCCATCTGGCCCTGTTGAGAGCTTTCGGTGATACAGGTCTTATCACTGGGAGGGAATGTAATCATCTCCTGGCCATTCTGTGCTCCTTGTGAGAGAAAGCTGGAACCCACCCAGCTCTCCTGGGCCACATGGTAGGGCTAAGAGGAAATAGGACACAAAGTCCTCCCTCTCTGTTATGGGTCCACCCTGAGGCCTCCAGATTCTCTGACAGGTCCAGGGAGGATTGGCGGGACTGTTGCTTCCCCTTACCAGGCCATCAGGCAATTAGAGGAAAGCCCTGTGCCCATTTCTCAGAGAGGCGGAGCCAGTAGAGGTGGCTGACCCAGGATGCGTGGCAAAGAATACAAAATATCTTCTCCCGGCTCTGTGGAGCCTTTTCTGCAGTGTGAGAACAGACAAACTGAATCTGAAAGAAGCAGAATGCATCTCTCATGGTTGTGTACCAATGGAAATTTTGAACGTTGTTTTTCCTCCTAAATGCTCCAGGGTAGCTGGCTGGGGTTTTTCGGGTTTTTGGCAGCATTGCTTGGAATACAAGATCTTAAATCCCTGATCATGGAGCAAACCCTTGCCCCTTAAAGTGGAAGCCAGAATTCCTAACCACTGGAGCACCAGGGAAATCCCTGGTAGTTAGCTTTTTGAAAGGACCTATAGTAAGATGAAAATCTTTCAGGATGTAATTTGCAGCTCAGATATTAGAATCAAAAGAATTTCTTAAATGACAACTGCATTGAAACACCTGCAACCTCCAAATGGGTTTTCTGAACACCACGTAGATCTTGGGATCAAGTGTTCAGTTCAGTCAGTTCAGTTGCTCAGTCACGTCCGACTCTTTGTGAACCCATGGACTGCAGCACGCCAGACTTCCCTGTCCATCACCAACTCCCAGAGCTTGCTCAAACTTATGTCCATAGAGTTAGTGATGCCATCCAATCATCTCATCCTCTGTCATCCCCTTCTCCTCCTGCCTTCAATCTTTCCCACTATCAGTGTCTTTTCAAATGAGTCAGATCTTCGCATCAGGGGGCCAAAGTATTGGAGTTTCAGGTTCAGCATCAGTCCTTCCAATGAATATTCAGGACTCATTTCCTTTAGGATGGACTGGTTGGATCTCCTTGCAGTCCAAAGGACTCTCAAGAGTCTTCTCCACACCACAGTTCAAAAGCATCAGTTCTTCAGAGCTCAGCTTTCTTTATAGTCCAACTCTCACATCCATTCATGACCACTGGAAAAACCATAGCCTTGACTAGACGGACCTTTGTTGGCAGAGTAATATCTCTTCTTTTTAATATGCTGTCTAGGTTGGTCATAGCTTTTCTTCCAAGGAGCAAGCATCTTTTAATTTAATGGCTGCAATCACCATCTGCAGTGATTTTGAAGCCCCCCAAAATGAAGTCTCTCACTGTTTCCATTGTTTCCCCATCTATTTGCATGAATTGATGGGACCGGATGCCATGATCTCAGTTTTCTGAATGTTGAGTTTTAAGTCTGCTTTTTCACTCTCCTCTTTCACTTTCATCAAGAGGCTCTTTAGTTCTTCATTCTCTTCCATAAGGGTGGTGTCATGTGCATATCTGAGGTTATTGATATTTCTCCCAGCAATCTTGATTCCAGCTTGTGCTTCATCCAGCCTGGCATTTCTCATGATATACTCTGCATATAAGTTAAATAAGCAGGGTAACAGCAAAGATTTCTCTGAGGAAAGAGACCCACTATACATGCAGCTTCCCTTGCTTTGATTACGATTTGTGGTGGAAACTGCCTGCACCCACAAAATCCATTTTCTTCTTTGGCTGGCTGGACTATAATGACCCAGACTCCCTTGAAGTTGATCAGGGCCACTTAAGTTTTTTCCTATAAAATGTGAGCTAAGTCACATGGGCTACTTTCATTTCCGGGCTCTAACATGCACTTCCTGCATGTTCTCTTGCCCCTTCAAGACTGGCTGGAATCTGGACAAGGCAGAGACCCAGCCGAGGGTGACAACGCCCTGAGGCAGGGCCAGTGACCTCTGCCCCAGATCCAGCCCCAAGTGGGCTGAGTCTGGCCATGCCTGTCACATGAGCACTGCCTAGGTTTGCTTTTGGGCCACAGCCCCAGAGCTGAGTTGTAACAGAGACCTTACAACCAGCAAGCCAAACATATTTATGATCTGCCCTTTAGGGAGAGAGCTTGCTGACCCCAACCCTAGGGGATGGCCAGGAAACAAAAGGAACTGAGTCTCTGAGCAGAGGGACTGTACACACCAGGTGCGTGGTGAGATAAGGAAATGTGGGTGCTCGGCTCCTAGGCTTCTTGTTGCCAAGTGTCACAGCAGACACAGTCCATTTGACAGTGTGGCTGGAAACCATATCAGAACACCCAAATGGAAGGACTGAAGCTAAAGCTGAATATCCAATACTCTGGCAACCTGATGCAAAGAGCTGACTCATTGAAAAGGACCCTGATGCTGGGAAAGATTGAGGGCACGAGGAGAAGGGGACAACAGAGGATGAGATGGTTGGATGGCATCACTAGCTCTATGGACATGAGTTTGAGCCAGCTCTGGGAGTTGCTGATGGACAGGGAAGCCTAGTGTCCATGAGGTTGCAAAGAGTTGAACACAACTGAGTGACTGAACTGNTGATGCTGGGAAAGATTGAGGGCACGAGGAGAAGGGGACAACAGAGGATGAGATGGTTGGATGGCATCACTAGCTCTATGGACATGAGTTTGAGCCAGCTCTGGGAGTTGCTGATGGACAGGGAAGCCTAGTGTCCATGAGGTTGCAAAGAGTTGAACACAACTGAGTGACTGAACTGGCTGAATTGAAGGAGAAGCCTGGCACACAGTAGGCACACTATAAAACATTGTGACGATCCAGCAGTCCCACTCTGGGTGTATCCCCAAAGAAAATGAAAGCTGGCTATGGAACAGCTATCAGCACTCCCATATCCATTGCAGCATTATTCATAAAAGCCAACATGTGGAAAGAGTCTAAGTGGCCATTGGGAGTGAACAGATAAAGAGGATGTGCTGTGTACATAAACAATGGAATATTACTCAGCTGTGAAAAAGAAGGAATGCGCCAAACGAGACAACATGAATGCACCTTGAGTGCATCAGGCTAAGTGAGGTAAGTCAGGCAAAGAGAAGAACTGTATGATGTCACTCATGTGTGGAATCTAAAAAAGCCAGACTCGTAGAAACAGAGAAAAATGGTGGTCGACAGGGCATGCGGGTAGGAGCATAGGGCAGACATGGTTTAAGGATACAAACTTGCAGTAGGTAGTAAACAAACCCTAGAGATGTCAAGCCCAGTAGAGTGAATATTAGTGAAAATACTACATTATAATCATCAAACTTGCTAAGAGACTAGAACTTATTTATTCCAACCACTAAAAAAGAAATTATAATTATGGCACAGATACAGGCTCTAGTTATAGCTACAGTGGCAATAACACAACCCTATATAAATGGATCCAATCCTTGCGACCCCATGGACTATAGCCTCCTAGGCTCCTCTGTCCATGAGATTTTCCAGGCAAGAGTACTGGAGTGGGCTGCCATTTCCTTCTCCAATATAACTGGATCAAATTAACTTGCTGTACACCTTAAATTTGCACAATATTATGTGTCAAATATACTTTAATTTAAAAAATGAATTGAATGAATGAATGAGCTGGAGCGTACAAGAAAGCCAAGAGAAAGGAAAGGGAAACCAGGGTACTCTCGCCAAAGAACAACAGATGAGTTTGTTTTTCTTAATATTCTGTTTATTTACTTGGCTGTGCCAGGTTTTAGGTGCAGCACACAGGATCTTCTTTGATCTTCACTGCATCATGCAGGATCTTTAGTTGTGACATGCAAACTCTCAGTTGTAGCACGTGGGCTCTAGATCCCCCACCTGGGATCAAACTCAGGTCCGCTGCGTTAGGAGCATGGAGACTTAGCCACTGGACCACCAGGGAAGTCCCAACAGATGAGTTTTGAAGGCAGTAAAACCTGGTTCTGGTACACTCAAGCTGTGTGGCGTTCAGCAAGTCATTTTACCTCTCTGAGCCCCACTTTCTTCATCTGTCAAAAGGAGATGGAAGGACTGAAACACGCAGCATTGTCACAGTTAGAGATAACAGAGTAGAAGGTAGAATGGAGAAGAGTTAGCTGAGGCTGTTTGCCGTTGTGGATGTCAGCCACGTGGTGCTTTCTCTGCCATCAGCTATGAAGGGAGTGAAAACAGCAGGGACCCCTGAGAACTTTTCCAAAGTTCTAGAAGTAAATACCACTTACAAGAGATTATCTTCCTCTTGGTCATCAAGTTATCCTTGCAATTAATTTGTACCCAAGGACCTCAAATGATGAGCAAGATGGTACAGCTACTAGGGCAGTCGTATGAACACAGGGCGTGACCGCTGCATTTCCTACATAATAAAGGGTTTACTTTGCTGTATAAGACTGTGTTTGTTTGAGCACCAAGAGTACAGCCTGAAATTCTATGATTCTGAAAACCTGGTGAATTTCTGCTTGGCCTCTCCAGTGGGAGGAAGTTACTAAGTGTCATACTACAAGTTCGATGTAAGGAGATGATCTTAGATGAGAAGGCAGGGCATCTTAGATCTTAGATGAGAAGACAGGGCATCTTAGATCTTAGATGAGAAGGCAGGGCATCTGGGGCAGGCAGAGGGGACAGTGTCATCAGAGGCAGATCTGTTGAAATGGATGCATTTTGAGTGGTACAGTGCGATGATCCAATTAGCTGCCCTTTGCTGGATACTGAAATGTTCCAGAAGTTGCAGTGGTACTCTGCATTTTTAGCCAATGTACACGGTAGGTGGGCTTCCCAGATGGCTCAGTGGTAAAGAATCTGCCTGCCAGTGCAGGAGATGCAGGAGTCCTGGGTTCAACCCCTGGGTTAAGAAGATCCCCTGGAGGAGGAAACGGCAACCCCCTCCAGTGTTCTTGCCTGGAAAATCCCATGGACAGAGAAGCCTGGTGGGCTACAGTCCACGGGGCTGCCAAAGGGTCGGACACTGAATAATTAAACAACAACAGAGAGTAGACATCGATGATTCTCCACCTTCAACAGATGAGGAAACTGAAACTAGGAGAAGGGGAGCCGCTTGATGCGGAACACATGACTGACAACAGTGAGGCCAGGATGGAAACCCTGGTGTGTGGGACTGTGGGACCCACAGCCTTTTCTGAAATATAGCATTTTATGGGACCTTCCCCTCTCTATGATCCAAAGCCACAAATAGTAGGCGACGATGGATACACTCACACGTTTTAGTCATGTATTTATTTTAACATTTATTTGGCTGCGTTGGGTCTTAGTTGTGGCAGGTGGGATCTTTGCTGCTTCATGCAAGATCTTTCACACTGGCACACAGACTCTCTAGTTGTGGAGCATGCTCAGTATTTGTGGCGTGCTGGCTTAGTTGCTCCGCAGCCTTTGGGATCTTAGTTCCCCGACCAGGGATCAAACCCACGTCCCCTGCATTGCCAGGCAGATTCTTAACTAAACAGACCACCACGGAAATCCCTACACTCATACACTTTAAAAAATTTAGTTACCTGTATTGAAAAGCTAGAAGATTTTATGCTGAACTCTAGATGCAGGACTTCTTGTGGCCAGTCAGAAGATCTGGCAATAAAATGTGTGAATAAACGCTCCCTTCGGGAAAGACAGAACAACATCCAACTGGCCACAGTCTCCACTAATCTCTACTGTCTGCTTTGCCAGCTTCAGTCAGTTTCTTCCTTCCTGGTCCCTGTGGACATTTGGGTTCACCATCCCTGCCCTAGAGTCTTGAAGCGCCTATCTCCAGGGGGCAGCTGAAGGAAGCGATGGGAGTATTACTTTCCCCTTAGAGCATGGGGGACATGAGACTGGGTGGGAGTGGTAGGGGTAGGGAGCACTCCACTACGGATAAGTGGCATGGTTTGTTCCAACAGGTGGATTTCTTTTCTTCAGTGAGCACCATCTTGCCTTCCCCCTCTCGCCTCCCCTGTGCCGGGGGCCTCAAGAATCTCCGAAAGCATCTTGTTATCCCACTCCCCTTCACTAGAAGCCCTTGGTGGCTCCTACTGAACCCATTTTATTTCACTTTATCTCCAAAGAGTCCAGACTCATTATAGACCTTGGTAAATGCTTCCCACCCCCCCCCACCAACCAACCGCGACAGCTCTGTGGGGAGATCCACTAACTTGATCAATAGACCCAAACTTTAATTTTTCTTCCACAGCTAAGGGTGTAGGGTGGGGATGGAGGGGAGGAGAGAGGGGGAGAGTCTTAAAACAGTATTGTTATGATTTCCCTTTGCCTAAAGGAAGAAACGATGTTGCTTCAATTTTGGCATGAGTTAAACTCGATGCAAACATCGCTATAAATGGGTCAGGCAGTCAGGAAAGCCAGCAGCTGGCCACATTTGTGCTAACTCCGGTCTTTTTGTTTTTGCCAGAGGAAAAAAAAAAAATTCTAATTTCTATCAGTCTAAATTGAGTTGGGGAGCATTATCAGCTGGAAGGACCCTTCTGATTTGACAGGCCCCACTGTATGATGATTAATTACTTCTCAGCTTCATTGGACTTTTCTAATTTCCTTTTGCCACTGGCTGGAGGCACCGCGCGATAAGTACTGCTCTTATTATTTTGTGCAAAGGAAAATGTCTATTACGGTCTGTCGTACAAGCGAGCAGAATAAAAAAGACAGCCGCTCAGGAAACTTGCAAGCTCGTCTATCTTTATTTGGTCTCCCCTGGCCTCCCTGATTCGCTTGTTCTAGAACAGAGGTGGCCACACACGCTTTCCTGTCAAAATAAGAAGATAAAATCATAATCTCTATCAGAGTACTTGACATTTGGAAATTTGTATAATGATTTCATGGGATTTAATCCCTCCGTTCACCACAAATCCTCCTCCAAATGCAAATGCAACTAAAATATTATACTGAGAAAAACAGGGTCATTCTTCTTCGCTGGTGCATTTATTCAGTCATAAATTCAACTTGGGGGATTGCCTTGCTGTATATAACACTGCAACGAGAACAGTAATAATAATGATGATGATGATCATAATAACGATGATTAAAAAGCCATAATTGAATTTGGAAAGAGAACGTTTTTCTAAGCAGCCCCAACACCTAAATTAGAATGTGTCGGTTTCCAGAGACCGCTTGCCTCAGCACAGGATGGCTCGCGTGGTCGGCGGGCTGGCTGTCTCTCGAATGATCTCAGGCTCAGCCGGAATGGACAACTGAGACCCAGCCGTGGCTGCCTGTTTTCCTGGAGAGGAGAGAGATGAAGACGTATGAAGGATGCCACTTCTGCGGCCCCTTCTGCCGGCGATGCTCAGGCCGGGGCCGAGACTGAGTTCGGAGACCCTCAGGACGTGTTTACTGAGGCTCGCGCAGGAAAAGCTCCATTGAGCAAGTCACGGCAGCATGCCTCTGCGTCCCTGGCTGCCGAGGAGGCTACTGATCTCGCAAGGAGTCCGACTTCCCAGCAGGGGAGGAGCCGAGAAAGCTGAGACGCCTGGGGCAGGGCTGCTGGCCCCAGGCCCTGAGTTCCTGCCACAGCCCCGCACTGGCTTCCGGATTCTGCCCGTCCGCTGCCGTCACTTCATCTGTGGCAAGGGAGGCAGCCGGCGGGGAATCGCCGAGGGAGACAGAGCCATGTAGCTTCTCGCTCTTTTTTATTTATTACTATTTTCTTTTCGCTGCTCTCGGTCTTTGTGGCCGCTTGGGCGTTCTCTGGTTGCGGCGCGCGCCTCTCACTGCGGTGGCTTTCCTTGTTGTGCAGCGCCGACTCCGGGCGTCTCGGGCTTCCGAAGTTTCAGGGCCTGGGCTCTAGAGCGCAGGCTCGGTAGTTGTGGCGCACAGGCTTAGTTGCTCTGCCGCACGCGGGGTCAGGGATCCCAGATCAGGGGTCACGTCCCTGGCATCGGCGAGCAAAGTCTTAATCACTGAGCCACCAGGGAAGCCCGGCTGCGTTTTTAGCAATAATACTAGAGAGTATTTAGTGAGCACCGACTAAATGGGGGCACCGTGCTAGTTCTGTACATTATTCTACATGGTCCGCACAGTCCACCTGATGCTGGTGCCGTTATGAACCCGTTTTTATAGACAGGAACATTCGAGCATCTGTCTTGCCTGGGATCACGTAGCTATGACGTTTGACCCCAAGACTGCCATTCTCTCAACCTCTCTGCTCTGCTATCTCTTCTTTCTCTTTTTCACCTTTTGCAAAAGCCCTGATGATAGTGTGTGGGTGAAGAATACTGGCTGGATAAATAGGATTTGCTATTTTATTCTCATACTTCATTCATGATTCTCTCGATTATATCTCTATTTGTTCCCTAAATGTATAATGAGCACTTACTATGTGCTAGCTGTTTTACTAGGTTCCAGGGATCCCAGACAAAATCCCCTTAGCACTGGCCCTCAGAAGGCTCCCTCTAACAAATGACTAAAAGTTAAACTCAGAGCAAGAGAAGATGCTATAATACAGCTGCAAAAGAAAGGACAGACCCACCAGAATCTAAGACTGGGAAAGTATCAAAGGCCAGACTGTAAGGCTGACACTGGTTTAATCTCTGTACTGGACTGTTTGTGATTTCAGGCAAGTCCCTTCCCATCTCTGGGTCTCAGTTTCCCTATCTCTGCAATGTGGTCATTAGCCTAGACAAGAGATTGAAAACCAGTGACCCATGGCTAGATCCAACCCACAGGTGAGTTTCCTTTGGTCTCCACGTCTCTTTCTTGAATAGAGAACCACCATTCAGGAGCACATCAAAATCTAGGTTTCCAGTTACCTTTGAAAATAGAGCCATGAGAGATGGCACCCGCATTGCCACCCAGCCAGTGGTGGCTGGAGCAAATAAGCAGATGCCACGCGTTGTTCAGATGAACGGAGTACTTTTCCAGTTTGCTGCAGTCTCCACCACTCCCTATCAATGTCCAATGCCAAGACCAACTAAAAATAATCCTGTGTCCTCACTGATATTGTTGATTAGTGTTTTCTTTTTAAAGGAAATATACCTCTGTAACCATGATGACAACAAAATCAGGAAACAAAATCATGTTTAAAAAAGGATCACAGTTTAAGAAAAAAAAAGAGTAGAGAGCATGTTTCCATGTTGAACTAAAGAAGATTTCTGTGTATTTTATATACAAACAAAAGCATACCTGTGTTGAAAGAATGCAATTGTATTTACTCAGTGTTCCTTCTGGCATCTGAGTTTGAACGCTGGGCTTCTTACATCTCCAGAACTTCACTCTGGGTCCTGAGGGCACCTGTTGTGAAGACCTGAGTTGGGGCTTGGCCACCAACTCAACCCAACATAGGGCCAGTGTGAAAAGCAGATTGCTAGTCACCTGTCCACCTGGCCTGTTTGCATGAACTCTCTCTGGTTTTCATTGAGAGAGATGTGTAAGTCACTTGGGTGGGAAGAGTCTCCAACTACTGACTGACCTTCCGGAAGAAGGAATCCCTCATCTGCTGGTACATGGTACCCAATCCCCCAGCAGCCCAGGAAGAAAGGCTGGGAGCTTGGTGCGGCATGGATGATACATCCTGCATCCGCATGGTCTGATGAGGTGAGCTCTGGTAAACTGTGGCTTTGCAGCTAGTCACTTGTCCCTTGTGAACCTTCACCATCCCTAGATCCTTGCTCTGGGCTCTGTAACCTTGCAGTGCCTGCCCTTGGACTCTGTGTGACTCACCTTGGTCACTAAGATGTTAATAAACACAAGGCAAGCAGAGGCTTGAAAGGTGTTTGCACATCTTCTCTTCCCCTCCTGCCCCTCTGCCTTCCACATGAGAACACACCCAGGCCAACCTGTTGGAAGATGTGACTCATAGAACCGAGCCCAGAACTCCAGTTGTCCCAGGCAAAGTCATCCTAGACCCACAACAACCAGTCTAGCCTGAAACCAGGGAGAGAGCCAGCCCCGATTACTAGCACCCTTTAGCCAACACATAGCTGACACCATACTCATGACTTGGGGCAGCTGAGACCTAAAGAAAGTCCCCATCAACCAGCAGACGCAGAAGCTTAAGAAATGCTTATTCGTCAAGCCATTTTTGGAGTGTCTTGTAACACAGAATTTTTATGGCAACAGAGAGCTGATCCTCCCTACAAGGATGTTTCTTCCCCAACAGCGCTATCCCTCCCCCAAGTCAACAGCCTCCACCTCTTGTCCACAGGCTGACTCCTAGAAGGTGAAATTGGTCCAGAGCCGCAAGTATCTGATGGCTTCCAGAAACAAGTTTGGGTCTAAACGCTGCCCCTTCCCGGCTCTGTTGCCTTTCACCGGCTCTTTGTTTTTTGAAGCCTCCATATCCTCATCTGTGTAATGGGAAGAAGAATAGTACAAACTGTGTGGACTCACAGAGTTGTTAGGATGAATAAATGAAAAGGACAGGTAGAAAGAATGTTCAACCCAGTGCCTCCCATAGGGTATATGTTCAATAATTGTGAGACTTGTTGTCTCACTCCTACCCTTCCCTTTCCTCTTTCTATTACTTTCTCAAGCTTTTGGTGGAATTTCAAGTTTCCTGCACACCGCAGTGGGCACTCAAGCAACGCTTTCCACCTGCACAGAGCATTATGGTGTCAGAGCACAGGCCTACAGAATTTCCCTCTGGCAAGAACCACAGAGGATGCCTAGTTACTATGATCCCAGGACCTCCCACCCCCCATCGCCTTCCTCATTTGCAGCAGCTCACTGGAGATGGCCATAAGCACACTCCGACATGCCAGACATCACTTTGCACTTAGAAAACATGATCAGCGATACATCTAGAAGACAAGGTTTGTCCCCCAGAGAGGCTGATGGTGCAGAAAAATGAGATTCTTCATATGGTGTAAAATACCATTGCTTCCCAAAGTGTGCGCTGAGAGAGTGTTTCCACATGGCATCCTCCAAAGAAATAAATGATAGACAGAGAGTAGATATAAAGATAGATAAATAGATTGGGACAATGCAGGGAAAAACAAATTTGATAAATTCTGAGCCAAACAGGCTTATGGCAAGACTTCTTGGAGATGTTCAAGAATAACGTGTGTTATTTCTCTCCAGCGAGGAGACAGAAAACGTCGTGGTTTCTTTCTCTTTAAAAGTGATTAGGGAAGCCCAGGAATATTGGAGTAGGTTGCCATGCCCTTGTCCAGGGGCAGACCCAGGAACTGAACCCAGGTCTCCCACATTGCAGGCAGATTCCTTACCATTTGAGCCACCAAGGAAGCCCAGTTTTACCACAGAGCACCCCCATTTCGGAGTCAAGTTTTTGGGGACCATGGACTATTGTTTGGGGAAGTGGTGACTTGAGCTGCACTTGGGTGGCATGGCTGCCATTGCAGACAAGCCATCCCCACAAGCAGGTACTTCTCTGCCTCGTGGAGGGAGCCCAGAGCGCGACACTGCTCTCCCTTCTCTGCCCTTGGCTCTTGTGTTTTGGTCTGTCCTCACCCCTCTGTTTGTTTGGCCACCAATAAGAGCTGAAAGTTTGATGTTCCTTGGGTATGACTTTTCCCCCCCTCTTCTTCGTGTGAACTGTGCAGGCAGACGTGGGCGACTCCAATTCACTGTTCCTCCCTGGTCATGCGAATGCAGAAGAGGCAGAAGTCTCTTCTTTGTGATGGAATAAAGCAGAAATGCTAGACACATTATTCCTTCTTCATCATGCCCCCAGTCAGCCGAGGTTTAAATGGAATGCTGTCAGGGTCACTGACATGATTTTTTTTTTTTTTTTAAAGCAAGCATACAAGATACCATTACATTTCATTCTTAGGACAATTGCTCTCTGAGCAAAGTGTGTTATTTTCTTGTAGGTAATCCCCTTACCCAACTGTGGATTTGCCATGCTTAACATCATCTGTGACAACCAAAAAGCAATGAAGTGTGTTATTGACAATGTTTTAATTACAATACGTAAAAGATCCGAGACAGCAAAGATGAGAAAATTATCTGCCTGTAGTGGCATTTGTGTGTTTAAGAAAATTCACAGTGGTAGTCCGTGCACGATGTATATGTATATATATATACGTGTGTGTATGTGTGTATTCCTATATATATTTATTCCTGCTAATGACTAAAAATTTTAGCAGCATGTATGGGATTGCTTTAAAGAAATAATAATATTGGTAAAAATGATTGTCCCTGGCAGCACGACAAATGAAATTAGAAGCCTTTAGAATTGTGGGCTTGCAACAATGTTAGTGTGAAATATAATCCTTGGATTGCTTTGTTCTTTTTCCCAATAAAAGGTGGAAGCTTTTGAGTATTGTTATTAGGCGAGCTAAGCTGGGCTTCTGTACAGCATAGTTTTGTGTGTCTGAACCAGCAGAAGCTTTTGAAGTCCCACGATTCCTTCTGCTTGCTAATTCTTCCATTTGTTTGATTTTTGGTACAAAGAAAATGAAAGAATATGATGAGATTATGGCATTTTAAGTCAATATTTATTAAAAAATCAATCTAGATGAAAATCTGCCCATCCCTCTAATTAGATGAGGCAACTTGAGGTTGATTTTTAATTGCAAAAGTAATTACACGGAGCAGATAGCCAGTGACATTTGATTATCTAGGTGATTGATTAAAAAGCCGAGCTCACCAAGCAGATTGCCAGCCAGGGAATCCAGACAAAAGAGCAAATTAAAAAAGTTGTCCTGTTAGTAATCACAAAATTCAAGGATGAAATTACAGAGCCAAACACCTCCATTGCCCCTTCATCATCATCACTCACTCCACATGCATTCACTCCAACGCCTGATAAAGAAATGGATTAGTGTGAAATTAATTGAAGAAGGGGGGAAAAAAGGGAGGGGAGCCAAATTCACCACTGAGCACAGGGCTTTTTACAAGTTGAAACAAATTTCTCCAGTTTTATAATAAACTTTTCTTTTTGGCAAGAGAGATGTTTTCACAAAGGATCTTTTCAGAATGTTTGATGACATTAATTTATCTATTAAGAGAGGGGGGGAGAAATCTCACTTTCTAGTAGAGCAGGATATTAAGATGTCTTGCTTATTCTCCATTTCATTATAACATGAAAGCCTGGGGAACAGGCTGTACATTTGGCAAGAGAATCCTTGGATTTGTACACAGCCCTTGCTGACATATTGGGCAGAATAATGAAGGGGCTTCCCGGTCATTCGGGGAGACCCTGGTGGGGTCCTCTTGAGGATATTGGGGATAAAAGTGGAAGGGGCATATACTAGAGCCACCCCCAAGAGGACCTTGAATCTGGATCACTGCGATAATTCTGAGTCCCCAGGAGTCTCTGAAAAGCAAAAAGGAAACTGAGGCTGGGGCCCTCCAGCACAGCTTGGGTAGCCCTCAGTGTTCTGGCTGCTGCTCGTCAGTGCTGCTCGGGGTAGAATGTAATGAAGCAGTCAAGAGATAAAGTCCACATCAGTGCGAACATCTATTCTTCTGCTTTGTCAGCAGATACCATCCAGTCAGAGCTGGATGGGTGTGATGAGTTCCTTACAACCCTCCAGGGAAACAGATTTCAGCTAATTCCGGGGTCCACAGCCTTCACGTGCCACAGGGAGATGCTTCTTCAGTAGACAGATGCTTAGATTCCCAGCCTCTGATACTAGGTAATGCCACCCCACTCCTCCTTGTAGTCATTGTATTGCTGTTTTGAAAACCCATTTATTTCTTCAACACATCCTTTTGGTAAGGGAGTAAGCATTCAGACTCTTAGAGAACAATTTGGCGTCATCCAGGATCTTCCCTGGTGGCTCAGTCATAAGCAATCTGCCTGCAATGCAGGAGACTACCTGCAGTGCAAGCAGATCAAGTTCGATCCCTGGGTTGGCAAGATCCCCTGGAGGAGGAAATGGCAACCCACTCCTAGAACATCCCATGGATAGAGGAGCCTGGTGGGCTACAGTCCATGGGGTCAAAAGAGTTGGACACAGCTTAGCTACTAAACCACCACCAGTGCAACCGGAGGCATATACGTCCTTTGATGTAGCAATTCTTCCCCTAGGCACATGTCCTAGAAAAATATGTGCAATGTAAAGCAGCAGACATAGGCAAAAACACTCAAAACAGCAAGGTTCTTGTAGTTGCAGCAAACTGGGAAGAGATCAAATGCCTATCCCTTGACAAATGGATAAATAAATTGAAATATGTCATTCAATGGTATACTATGTACACATACCATTTCAAAGTTGCAACATCATGACTAAGCAGCAAGACGAGAAAGAATATTTACTGAGTGATTCCATTTACACCAAGGTCAAAATCTTGAAAAGCTATATTACATTGTCTAAGAATCTATTGGTCATCAAGGAGAGGAAAGATTACAACCATGGAGGGAGTGCATTGAGTCTTTGGGGTATTTGCAATGTGTTGTGGTTTGTTTGTTTGTTTGTTTGTCATTGGTGGTAGATATCAACCGCTTGTCCACCTGTACACATATATTTCTTGGTTATTTTCTGAACGCATGTTACATTTCACACACACACATTGGTAAATAGACACATGTGAATTTAAAAATCAGTCTTCAGAATGCTCAACAGATTCATGCCAATGGGCAAGAAGGGAAAGTGGACTGTAGATGTGGTACTTCAACTTCACCTGTGATTTTTTTATATCTTAAAAAAAAAAACCCTCTAGTTTATGTATTATGTTCAAGCTCTTTGTTTAAACAACTTTTGTAACTAATATGGCTAAATGTTAACAAACATAAATTCTAGTTGATGGCAACATGAATATTTAAAATGTATCCATTATGCAATTGACTTTTTCAAGAATTCCAAGAAGAAAAAAGAAAATATTTACTGCATGTGAAAACCACACTAATAAGGACACAAGCTGAATTCTGTGGGAGCCAAAAGAAGAAAAACATGATTTGCCTGAGGTGATGAGAGAAGGTTCCCAGAGAGGATGCCACTTGAGCTGAATCTTGGCCAATAAGTAAAAGTTCATCAGACAGACTCAGAGGATGAGACTGTCGAGTAGAAAAGAACATAGCATGATGAGTAGAGTGCAGACAACTGGTGCTACTGGAAGACCCCACTGGGCCTCAGTTTCCTCATCTATAAAATGGGCCATTTCCCATCTCTCACATACCAGGCTTCAGAAAATACGGAGACTCGATTTAACAAAAACATTTAAGATCCTGGGCTTTTGACACAACCTGCCCAAGTTCAAGTACAACTCTATTCCTTATTAGCCATGAGATCTTGGGTGAGACAGTCAGTCTCACTTTTTCTTTGCTTCTCTGCCTTTTCTATACAGATAGTGGTAACAGGATTTCAGTATTTGCCTCGCAGGACTTTGGTAAAGGTGCAATGAACCCATACACTTAAAATATATCCATCAGTGTCAGATGGTCAGATAGTAAGAACGCAGTTTGTTATCATTATGGGATTGCTGATTTATTATTATATTATGGGATTTGTTGATTCTCAGGCATCTGTGACATTCCTTCATGGCTTTTTCAAAAGTTCCGACCGTTTCACTGCGTCTCTCCACAATTTCACCAGCTCAAGGATTCTGCCATGTTTACTAGGGGGATTCTCATAACCTGGTGCTCATCTCATCCGAGTCACCTGATGCTTGTGCTTCAGATTTGCTCAGGTTCCCTCTCCATAGCTACCCCTCCTCTTCTAATAGCTCTTGTTTGCTGGGATCCCATTCACTCTTACTTGTCTGAGTTTTCCCTTCTGATTGCTACTGTCAGCCAGATTCTCCCAAGGCCACAAGCAAAGCTCCCCCCAATCCATACTCAATTATGTTGCCCTCCTGAGGGGATGGGGACTAGTCCAGGAGATAAAAGGAAATATACTACTGTTGGCTTTTCCTTCATTCATGGCTTTGGAGGAGGGTTTCTCTTTTTTAGGCAGTGTTAGGTAAATGTTCCTGGGCAGGTGCCCCCTCTCCGTGGGTAGGAAGCAGTTACTGGTGACGCTGAGGGTGAAATTCCCACAGGGCCAGTGGAGGAGTGTGTTTTCCTGATTCAAACTGAGACACTGGAGAGGTGGGCAGGGGCCTGGGGACTTGTCGTTGTTCAGTTTTTCAGTTGTGTCCGATTCTGAAACCCCATGAACTGCAGCATGTAAAGTTTCCCTGGCCTTCGCTATCTCCCAGAATTTGCTCAAACTCATGTCCATCAAGTTAGTGATGCCATCCAACCATCTCATTTTCTGTCACCCCCTTCTCTTCTTGCCCATATTTTTTCTCAGTGTCAGGGTCTTTTCCAATAAGTCAGCTCTTTGCATCACGTGGCCAAAGTATTAGAGCTTCAGCTTCAGCATCAGTCCTTCTATTGAATACTCAGAGTTGATTTCCTTTAGGGTTGTCTGGTTTGATCTCCTTGCAGTCCAAGGCTTTCAAGTGGCTTCTCCAGCACCACAGTTCAAAAGTATTCATTCTTCGGTGCTCAGTCTTCTTGAAGGTCCAACTCTCACAACTGTACATGACTACTGGAAAAACCATAGCTTTGACTAGATGGACTTTTGTCAGCCAAGTGATACTTTGCCTTTTTAACATGCTGTCTAGGTTTTTCATAGGAACTTGATCCTAACTATCAGAGCTGTGGAAAACATAGCAAGAGCTGATCCTGCCTCCTCACAACACAGATGAGGAAACCAAGGCCCCGTGAAGGCAGAGTTGGGAGTAGAGCCAAGCTTCCTGATTTCTAACCCATCACTCTCTCTCTGCCATGTTGATGAGCTCAGCTCTTCACACCCATCCCTAGGGGCAGTAAATTGAGGGCAAAAATGACCCCAGCTTTTCCTGTCTCTCTATGAACACATTATTTGCAATGTTATTGCAGCACCTCCTCACGTCAAGAAGTGAAGTCTGTTGCCCAGCCAAATCTGTATTAGTCTGTAGGGCCACCACAGCAAAGAACCATATAGACCAGGAGCTTCAACAACAGAAATGTATTCTTTCATATTTCTGGAAGGTGGAAGTCCAAGATCAAGGTGTGGGCAGGACTGGTTTCTTCTGAGGCCCCTCTTCTCGCTTTGTAGATGGCCACCTTCTCCCTGAGTCCTCACATGGTCTGTGCACATCTGTGTCCTGATCTCCTCTTTTTATAAAGACACCAGTCTTAATGGATTAAGACCCTACCCATAGGACCTCATTTTACCTTGATCATCTTTTTATTTTTTTAATTAAAATTTAAATAATTGATTTTTTATTTTAAAAAGTGATTAAAAATGTATAATTGACTTACAATGTTGTGTTGCTTTCAGTTGTACAGCCAAGTTAATCAGTTATACATATATGTGTGTATGCTAAGTCACTTTAGCCTTGTCTGATTCTTTGCAACCATACGAACTGTAGCCTGCCAGGCTCCTCTATCCATGGGACTCTCCAGGTAAGAATATCAGAGTAGGTAGCCATGCTCTCCAGGGGATCTTCCAGACACAGGGATTGAACTTGCATCTCCTGTAACTCCTGCATTGCAGGCAGATTCCTTACCACTGAGCCACTGAGGAAGCCCCATAGTGAAAGTGAAGTCACTCAGTTATGTCTGACTCTTTGTGACCCCATGGACTGTAGCCTACCAGGCTCCTCCCTCCATGGGATTCTCCAGGCAAGAGTACTGGAGTGGGGTGCCATTGCCTTCTCCAGGGGATCTTCCCGACCCAGGGACTGAACCCAGGTCTCCCGCGTTCCAGGCAGACACTTTAACCTCTGAGGCCCCAGGGAAGCCCCATGCATAAACACATATCACTCCTTTTTAGATTGTTTTCCCATATAGGCCATTACAGAGTATTGAGTAGAGTTCCCTGTGGTATACAGTAGGTCCTTATTAGTTATCTGTTTTATATATAGTAGTATGTCTAGGTGAATCTTAATGTCCCAATTTATCACTCCCCCCTTTTCCCCCTTGGAAACTGTAAGCTTGTTTTCTACCATTGGTAACTCTGTGTCTGTTTTGTAAATAAGTTCATTTGTACAATTTTTTTTCTAGATTCCACATGTAAGTGATATCATATGATGTTTGTCATTCTCTGTCTGACTTATTTCACTCAGTCTGATAATTTCTAGGTTCTTTATCATCTTTTTAAAGGCCCTGTCTCCAGATTGGGAGCTTCCCTGGTGACTCAGTGGTAAAGCATCTGCCTGCCAAACAGGAGACATGGTTTGATCCCTGGGTCAAGAAGATCCCCTGGAGAAGAAAATGGTAATCCCCTCCAGTATTCTTGCCTGGAGAATTCCATGGACAGAGCCACCACCAGGGAATGTGCCTAAACAAGCCTACTGACCCCATGGAGCAGAGAAGGAGGCCATCCTAGATCGACCAATGGCCAACCAGCTCCCAAGATGTGAACAAATATGGTCAAGGGCCACAAAATTAATCCACAGGTGACCTATAAGCTGACCGGAGACCCCTGAGTGAGCCTGGCCCAGCCCAGCAGAATCACCTATCCTCCCAGCAGACCCATGAACTTTTAAGCCACTGGGTTTGTGTTTATTTAGTATGTGCCATATTATGGTAGATAACTGAAACATTAGCCCACATCGATTTCATCTGCTGAACAGTTTATTCTGGCCAGATACTGTTCTAAGCACTTTGCATGTATTAGCTCATTTACTTCATTCCTATTTTTCAGATAGAGAACCTGAGTCAGAGAGAATGTGTGACTTGCCCAGGGTTGCAAAGTTGTGTTTGCTGAAAGAATCAAGATTGGAACTCAGTCTGGTTCTAGAATCCATGCTCTTTGATCACATTCTATGGTGCTTTTCTGATACTGCTTAGGGTGAATTATTTCTCTTTTGTTGAAGTTAGAATTGAAGTAAAATGTGAAAGTGTTAGTTGCTCAACCGTGTCCAGTTTTTTGCAAACCCATGGACTGTAGCCCACCAGTCTCCCCTGTTCATGGGATTTCCAGGCAAGAATACTGGAGTGGGTTGCCATGCCCTTCTCCAAGGGATCTTCCCCACCCAGGGATTGAATCTGTGTCTCCTGTGTCTCCTGCATTAGCAGGTAGATTCTTTACCACTGAGCCACCTGGGAAACCCCAGCTTCTTCCATGGACCCTCTTAAATGGATATTGTGGCCACAAGGTTAAGGACCTCAAAAACAAAAAGAACCTCTGCAGTGATGCCAGAGAAGGCAATGGCACCCCACTCCAGTACTCTTGCCTGGAAAACCCCATGGGCAGAGGAGCCTGGTAGGCTGCAGTTCATGGGGTCGCTAAGAGTCAGATACGACTGAGCAACTTCATTTTCACTTTTCACTTTCATACATGGAGAAGGAAATGGCAACCCACTCCAGTGTTCTTGCCTGGAGAATCCCAGGGACGGGGGAGCCTGGTGGGCTGCCGTCTATGGGGTTGCACAGAGTCAGACATGACTGAAGCGACTTAGCAACAGCAGCAGCAGCAGTGATGCCACATCTCAGATCCTTTTCTCATAAAGTGACAGGACAGTGAGTCTCAGAGAAGACACTCTGAGTTTGAATCCCAGCTCAGCTGAGCACGAGCTCTGTGACCTGAGTGTGTTACTCAATCTTCCAACCCTCAGTTCCAAGTCTCAGAGACAATGATAGGTGTCTACCTCATAAAGGTACTGGGAGGCTTAACTGAGATCAAGCCTGTAAAGCTCAGTATCTGGAACTCACCAAGCCCTCCTTGAGTGCCAGTTATGACTAACATCAGATAAGTCATCCTGGGGGTAGACCCTAACCTGAGGCCAACCTCTCCCCAAGAGGTAACCTAACTTTTCTGTACCACAGTTTCCTCATCTGTAAACTGGAAGAAGAATGCCATCTATGTCTTAGGGTTACTTGAAGGATTAAATGAGGAATAGGAGAAATGGGGAGATATTGGTTAAAGGGTGTAAACTTTCATTTATAAGTTCTGGAATCTCATATACAGCTTGTTGATTACAGTTAACAATACTTATCTAATATACTGGAAATTTGGTAAGAAAATAGATCTTAAGTGTTCTCATGACACACACACAAAATGGTCACAATGTGAGGTGATAGATATGTTTATTACCTTGATTATTGTGATCATTTCACAAGATATATTAAATCATCATGTGGTACACCTTTGAAAAAATCACATCATACAGCCTTAATAGATGCAATTTTTTGTCAGTCATACCTCAATAGAGTTAGAAGAAATACAATTTTAAAAATTAAAAAAGAGTTTATAGGGAATTCCTTGGTGGCCCAGTGGTTAGGACTCAGCACTCTCATTGCCTGAGTTCAGTCCCTGGTCGTGGAGCTAAGATCTTGCAAGCCATGTAGCCTGGCAAGAAAGAAAGAAAGAAAAATAATAATTTAGAAAAAAGAGTCAATGAGCTAATCAGGTAAAGCACTTAGAATAGCACTTGGACAAGCAACTATACAGAAGCCTGAACAAGTATTATTTGAAATGTGTGAATTGTGAAAATGGGGCAAACGTATTTCAAGTTTAAATAGCATTGTGCATGGAAATATAGGAAGCCATATGTTAAACATGGTATATTTTTCCTGGAATGTCAGCCTGATGATCTAAGAATAAAAATCTGATGGATATTAATGGACCAGCGTGCCCCCAAATATGCTGTTCTCTAACAGTTCATGGTTGATACCTAAGGATTCTAAGAATTCCACCCTCTCTCCCAAAAGTGATGTGTGGACTCCGGGGAGAGAGGAGAGAAGGTGCCTGGTGGATGCAAAGGCACCTGGCCTCCCAGAGACTGCAGGCGCAGTGCAGTCACAGGCCTGGCTGCCTTCACCCCCTGGCTGCCTCTAGCACGCCCGTTTTCCACATTCCCCTTCATTAAACAAGAAACTCAGATGTTGGTAATTAGATCGCCATCCCCAGCTGCCAAGTCACATTCGGTTCCAAAAAGCCCTGTATACAGCTACTTGTGTGTTTGTTAACAATGTCCCCACAACAGGTCTGCAATTAGAGCCCATCTGTTGGGTTTCTCAGAAAGCACTGCCAATCGGGCTGGTGAACTTGGAGTCCTCATTGTTGTGAATTTCTGACCGGAAACCCTGCAGTGGAAGGCCACCTGTCCCCGAGTGAGTGACTGGGGCTGGAGGCCCCTGGATAGCAGTCATAATGAGCGCATGTAATAAATGTTAAGGAAGGTGGGCACAATCAGATGATGGCATATATGACCATCCTGGGGTGTTTGTGCTGGTCTCCTCAATCAAAGCAGACCCCCTCCTTTCTCCAGCTGACCCATCCATCAGCCAGCCACACTCTGCATGCCTGAATGCTACTATTTGTGTCCAGGGGGTCATTTCCCAGCCAGTGCTATTTGGTTGAAATCAAGTATCGTTGTTTTTCAGGAAAGGGGGTGGGTCCCCAGTCCCATCCCAGTAGGAGATGCTCTGGAGCCAATGTCAGCTACCTTCCTGGATAAGTCCAGTCTGTCAGAGGGGTCAGTGATAAAAAGGCCATACCTCCAGGAAACAATGGGAATATGAAAAAAGTTAGGGCGGAGGAAGAGGTGCAGGTGCAGCCTATTTGAAATCTAACAAATTTTTAAATGTATTTTCCAAGAAGGAAGCTATACATGCATGCACCAGAAAATAGTTACTGACAGCCATTGAAAAAAGAATGAAATAACGTCATTTGCAGTAAGATGGATGGATCTAGAGATTATCATACTGAGTGAAGTAAGTCAGACAAAGATGAATACCATATGATATTACTTATATGTGGAATATAAACTGAGACACACATGAACATATCTATGAAACAAAAACAGGCTCACAGACACAGGCTCACAGACACAGGCTCACAGACACAGACAACAAGCTCACAGACACAGACAACAGGCTCACAGCTCACAGACACAGACAACAGGCTCACAGACACAGAAAACAGACTCTCAGACACAGACAACAGGCTCACACACACAGACAACAGACTCTCAGACACAGATAACAGACTCTCAGACAGAGACAACAGGCTCACAGCTCACAGACACAGACAACAGGCTCACAGACACAGACAACAGGCTCACAGCTCACAGACACAGACAACAGGCTCACAGACACAGAAAACAGACTCTCAGACACAGACAACAGGCTCACAGACACAGACAACAGACTCACAGCTCACAGACAACAGGCTCACAGACACAGACAACAGGCTCACAGACACAGACAACAGACTCTCAGACACAGACAACAGGCTCACAGACACAGACAACAGACTCACAGACACAGACAACAGGCTCACAGACACAGACAACAGGCTCACAGACACAGACAACAGGCTCACAGACACAGACAACAGGCTCACAGACACAGACAACAGGCTCACAGACACAGACAACAGGCTCACAGACACAGACAACAGGCTCACAGACACAGACAACAGGCTCACAGACACAGACAACAGGCTCACAGACACAGACAACAGGCTCACAGACACAGACAACAGGCTCACAGACACAGACAACAGGCTCACAGACACAGACAACAGGCTCACAGACACAGACAACAGGCTCACAGACACAGACAACAGGCTCACAGACACAGACAACAGGCTCACAGACACAGACAACAGGCTCACAGACACAGACAACAGGCTCACAGACACAGACAACAGGCTCACAGACACAGACAACAGGCTCACAGACACAGACAACAGGCTCACAGACACAGACAACAGGCTCACAGACACAGACAACAGGCTCACAGACACAGACAACAGGCTCACAGACACAGACAACAGGCTCACAGACACAGACAACAGGCTCACAGACACAGACAACAGGCTCACAGACACAGACAACAGGCTCACAGACACAGACAACAGGCTCACAGACACAGACAACAGGCTCACAGACACAGACAACAGGCTCACAGACACAGACAACAGGCTCACAGACACAGACAACAGGCTCACAGACACAGACAACAGGCTCACAGACACAGACAACAGACTCTCAGACACAGACAACAGGCTCACAGACACAGACAACAGGCTCACAGACACAGACAACAGACTCTCAGACACAGACAACAGGCTCACAGACACAGACAACAGGCTCACAGACACAGACAACAGACTCTCAGACACAGACAACAGGCTCACAGACACAGACAACAGGCTCACAGACACAGACAACAGACTCTCAGACACAGACAACAGGCTCACAGACACAGACAACAGGCTCACAGACACAGACAACAGACTCTCAGACACAGACAACAGGCTCACAGACACAGACAACAGGCTCACAGACACAGACAACAGACTCTCAGACACAGACAACAGGCTCACAGACACAGACAACAGGCTCACAGACACAGACAACAGACTCTCAGACACAGACAACAGGCTCACAGACACAGACAACAGGCACACAGCTCACAGACACAGACAATAGGCTCACAGACACAGAAAACAGACTCACAGACACAGACAACAGGCTCACAGACACAGAAAACAGACTCTCAGACACAGACAACAGGCTCACAGACAGACAACAGACTCTCAGACACAGACAACAGGTTCACAGCTCACAGAAAACAGACTCTCAGACACAGACAACAGGCTCACAGACACAAACAACAGGCTCACACACACAGACAACAGGCTCACAGACACAGACAACAGGCTCACACACACAGACAACAGGCTCACAGACACAGACAACAGACTCTCAGACACAGACAACAGGCTCACAGACACAGATAACAGGCTTGTGGTTGCAAGAGGGAGAAGGGATAGGGGATGGATGGACTTGGAATTTGGGATTAGTAGGTGCAAACTATTACATATAGAATGGATAAACAGCAAGATCCTACCATGTAGCACAGGGAACTATATTCAATATCCCATGATAAATTATAATGGAAAAGAATCTGAAAAAGTATAGGTATGTATATGTGTATACACACACACACACACACAGTACTTGTGTGCTTATTTGCTCAGTTGTGTCTGACTCTTTGCAACCCCATGGACTGTAGCCGGCCAGGCTCTTCTGTCCACAGAATTCTCCAGGCAAGAATACTGGAGTGGGTTGTCATTCCCTTCTTTAGGGGATTTTCCTGACCCAGAGATAGAACCCGGGTCTCCTGTATTGCAGGCAGATTCTTTACCATTTGAGCCACCAGGGAAGCCCATATATATGTACGCACACACACAAACACAGTATGTGTGTGCTTAGCTGTTCATTCATGTTGGACTCTTTGAGAACCCCATGGGCTATAGCCCACCAGGCTATCCTTTTATACTGTATATACATATATACATATATTTATACATATATATATACAATATAAAAATATATGCATATATGTAAATGTATTGTATGCAAATATATTTATGTATATGTATAACTGAGTTACTTTGGTATATACCAGAAATTAAACACAACATTATAAATCAACTATACTTCAAAATAATAATTATTTTTTTTAATTTACTGAGCAATGACTCAAGGTGAAAGTCCTTGCCTGCTATGGAAATAGAGAATATGGAAAATATCAATGCATATATGTAAATGTATTGTATGCAAATATATTTATGTATATGTATAACTGAGTTACTTTGGTATATACCAGAAATTAAACACAACATTATAAATCAACTATACTTCAAAATAATAATTATTTTTTTTAATTTACTGAGCAATGACTCAAGGTGAAAGTCCTTGCCTGCTATGGAAATAGAGAATATGGAAAATATCTCCTTCCATCCGTCAAGCTTTGACTAAGACAGTGGTTTGCTGCCCCAGCTGCATATAAGCATCTCTTAGAGAGCTTTAAAAAATGCTAATGCCATTAGGAAAGCAATGCCACTTACATTAGCACCTAAAATAACTAAATACTGAAGAATAAATCTAACCAAGGAGGAGAGGGACTTGTATGCCAAAAGCTACAAAAATTGCTGGAAGAAATTAAAGATCTAAATAAACAGAAAAAAACATCATTTTTTCATGGATAGGAAGATGTAACATTGTTATGATGTCAATGCTTCCTAAAATGATCTGCAGATTCAATACAAGTCAGAATCCCATCAGGTCTTTTTTTTTTTTTTAAAGCAGGAATAGAAAAGCCAATCCTCAAGCTTATATGGGATTGCAAATGGCCCCAAATAACCAAAACAATCTTGAAAAAGAAGAATAAAGTTAGAGGGCTCATATCACTGGACTGTGAAACTTACTACAAGGCTACAGTAATAGAAAACAGCATGAAACTGGCATCAGGATGGGCAGATGGACCAATGGAATATAATAGAGATACCGGAAATAAATCCTCACATATGTGGTGCTATGGACTGAACATTTGTGTCAAAATTCTTAATCTTGAAGCTCTAATCCCAATTGTGATGGTATTTAAAGGTGGGGCCTTTAAGAGGTGATTCACTCATGCACTCATGAAGGTGGAATCTTCATGAAAGAGATTAGTCCCCTTAAAAGAATGGACCAGAGAGAGATGTTTTCTCTTTTTGCCATATGAGAATATAGCAGGAAAGCATCCATCTGCAAACCAGGAAAAGAGCTGTCACCAAGAAGCCGACTCCACTGGCACCCTGATCTCAGACTTCTGCCCTCAATAACTGTGAGAGGGACCCATTTGTCGTTTAAGCCACCCAATCTATGGTAAGACATAGATCCCAAACTAAGACATATGATCCATTGATTATCTTTTGTGGGTGTGGTGCTCCACAGCATGTGAGATCTTCCTGGATCAGGAATCAAACCTGTGTCTCCTGCTTTGGGAACATGGAGTCTTAACCACTGAACCACTAGGGAAGTCCTGACACCAGGTTTTCAATGTGAGCTTGAGAGGGGCTGAGGATGCCCCTCTAAGAGTTATTCCAAACAGAAGAGATGCTCCAAGGCTAGATTTTAGACATATTATGCCTCAGCTGCCACCATGCCTTTCACTGTTGAGAAGTCATAGCTCACCTCTATGGTACCATTTTTCCATGGTGGGCCTTGGACATAATCCTCAACCTCTCTCACTGATCCCTGGTTTCCTCATCCATAAAATGGCAGAGGGGGAAGGGCGGGGTGTGATGATTGAACATTTCCATCAGGGTGTTGAAAATCCAGTGACTGTGTGTTCAGTGGGCAATACTGGATTAAAAGTGTTGGAAAGGATTTTTGGTCCTTTCAGTTGAGTGCCAGATGAAGCTGTTGCTTTGTGTTCAGAGGCCAAGCTCAAGTTATATCCTCCCAATATATGTTCCTATTCTAGAAAATAAGCAAGCAAAAGACCTACAAAGTAAAAGACAGATTCCTGTCACCTCTCACACCCACTCTTGAGCATACACTATTAGAGAAGGCAGAACCTCCAGCCCCATTCAAATGGTTAACCCGCCCCCTCCCCATCATGCGGCCCACGGGAAGGCAAGCTCATCTCCATGTGGGTCACCAGGCTTGACTGCCAATGACCATGGCCAATGGCAGAGCCCAGCGTGGACAGCTACTGATAAGGAGGGACCAGAGGCCTTTGTTGGATGCCTCAGTGATTGACAAAGCCCCCCTGGCTCCCAGAACTGAAATCAACCTTGCCAAGGAGGGAAGAGGAGAGAGGGGAGGCCTTGCATTTGCCTGGGCTATTTATCCAAAATAAAGGACTAAAGGAAAAATCCGAACTGTGCTTATCTCTGTTTCCTAAATCACATTTTCTGCTCTTGGGTAGAATCTGGGCTGGAAAGCAAAGTTTGGTTCAGTTATTGGAAAATAAAGGTCCATTTTCATATATCTGAGTTTGTGGCTGTGAAGAGTATCCCTGCTACACTGGCAATTTGCTACGGAGAAGTGAGAAGACACCCCAGATACGTGATTGGGGTCCAGAGATGTGTATGAAACATTCTCCCTTCAGCAATAAGAGGAGAGAGAGTGGCAGATGCTGGTCTGAATCAAAATAGTTAGGTCGTGGGGAGTTTCTCTTATAACATCAGGTAGAGTGAAAGCTTAGTGAAGTCTCTTGGTGAAAGCCTTGCCTTGTTTTGTTTTATTTTTCCCTAAACCACTGAGAACTGAAGGTCTCCATGATGAAAGATAAGACTTGGCCACCTGATGTGATGAACTGACTCCTTGGAAAAGACCCTGATGCTGGGAAAGATTGAAGGTGGGAGGAGAAGGAGACAACAGAGGATGAGATGGTTGGATGGCATCACCAACTCGATGGACATGAGTCTGAGCAAGCTCCGGGCGTTGGTGATGGACAGGAAAGCCTGGTGTGCTGCAGTCCATGGGGTCACAGAGAGTCAGACACCGCTGAGTGGCTGAACTGAACTGAACTTCTAGCTCAACTGTGAGGGTCAGGCCATTGTAGTGGGACCATACTCTACTGTGAGTGCCAATATAGAGAGAGTGGTGTCTAAGAGCATGGGTCCCACCTTCGGAAAAGCTCTGCTTTTGGGCAAATCGCTTAACCTCTCTGAACCCTTTCAGTCTATAACAAGAAGATAGTAACACCAACCCTGTAAAATTCCTCTGAGGATAAAAGAGAATTGTATGCAGATAGAGACACAGACCTGGGTAGGATCCCAGAGCTGCAGAAGGCTTCTGCTGCCTCTCGCAAGTAGCCCCATTCCCCTCCTAGAACCCTGCTCCTCCAGAGATGGTGAAAATTTGTGAAGAATTTCCCAGGCTACTCTGGAGCTGCTGTCAGCCTGCTGTGATCTCAGGCACAGGTTTAGTCAAATCCATAGATGGCAGCTATGAGTCTCGAGAGGGGAGAGAGGGCCACTCTTCCTTTGGGATCAGGAAAGAGTCCATCTGCCTTTTAGCATCCATCAGGGCCAATGATGGGAAAGCCAAGCAGCTTCACAGAGCCTCCTCTAACTGGGGAAAAGGCAAGGCAGGGAAGAGGGAGCTGCGTGTGCAAAGACTCTGGCACACTGGAGGAACAGAAAGCAAGCCTGCTTGGCTGAAGACAAGAAAGTTTCAGCAGGAGGTGGGAGAAGATGGTAGTGAAGTGTCATGAGAACAGACTTTCTGGGTGCCAGACAGCTCTCTAAGCCTCTATTGACCCGTTCAGACCTCACAACAAGCCCATGTGGCCAGGACTAGCATCCTCCTTCCCTTTTACAGTTCATGGCAAAGAGAGGGCTTCTGTTAAGAAAGCTGTGGTAATTACACACAATGGAATATTACTCAGCTATTAAAAAGAATGCATTTAAATCAGTTCTAATGAGATGGATGAAACTGGAGCCTATTATAGAAAGTGAAGTAAGTCAGAAAGAAAAGACACCTATACGGTATATTAACACATATACAGGGAATTTAGAAAGATGGTAATGACAACCCTATATGCGAGATAGCAAAAGAGACACAGATGTAGAGAACAGACTTTTGGACTCTGTGGGAGAAGGCGAGGGTGAGATGATTTGAGAGAACAGCACTGAAACATGTATATCACCATATGTGAAACAGATGACCAATCCAAGTTCGATGCATGAAGCAGGGCACTCAAAACCTGTGCACTGGGACAGCCCAGAGGGATGAGATGGGGAGGGAGGTGGGAGAGGGGTTNTGCCAATGACCATGGCCAATGGCAGAGCCCAGCGTGGACAGCTACTGATAAGGAGGGACCAGAGGCCTTTGTTGGATGCCTCAGTGATTGACAAAGCCCCCCTGGCTCCCAGAACTGAAATCAACCTTGCCAAGGAGGGAAGAGGAGAGAGGGGAGGCCTTGCATTTGCCTGGGCTATTTATCCAAAATAAAGGACTAAAGGAAAAATCCGAACTGTGCTTATCTCTGTTTCCTAAATCACATTTTCTGCTCTTGGGTAGAATCTGGGCTGGAAAGCAAAGTTTGGTTCAGTTATTGGAAAATAAAGGTCCATTTTCATATATCTGAGTTTGTGGCTGTGAAGAGTATCCCTGCTACACTGGCAATTTGCTACGGAGAAGTGAGAAGACACCCCAGATACGTGATTGGGGTCCAGAGATGTGTATGAAACATTCTCCCTTCAGCAATAAGAGGAGAGAGAGTGGCAGATGCTGGTCTGAATCAAAATAGTTAGGTCGTGGGGAGTTTCTCTTATAACATCAGGTAGAGTGAAAGCTTAGTGAAGTCTCTTGGTGAAAGCCTTGCCTTGTTTTGTTTTATTTTTCCCTAAACCACTGAGAACTGAAGGTCTCCATGATGAAAGATAAGACTTGGCCACCTGATGTGATGAACTGACTCCTTGGAAAAGACCCTGATGCTGGGAAAGATTGAAGGTGGGAGGAGAAGGAGACAACAGAGGATGAGATGGTTGGATGGCATCACCAACTCGATGGACATGAGTTTGAGCCAGCTCCGGGGGTTGGTGATGGACAGGAAAGCCTGGTGTGCTGCGGTCCATGGGGTCACAGAGAGTCAGACACCGCTGAGTGGCTGAACTGAACTGAACTTCTAGCTCAACTGTGAGGGTCAGGCCATTGTAGTGGGACCATACTCTACTGTGAGTGCCAATATAGAGACAGTGGTGTCTAAGAGCATGGGTCCCACCTTCGGAAAAGCTCTGCTTTTGGGCAAATCGCTTAACCTCTCTGAACCCTTTCAGTCTATAACAAGAAGATAGTAACACCAACCCTGTAAAATTCCTCTGAGGATAAAAGAGAATTGTATGCAGATAGAGACACAGACCTGGGTAGGATCCCAGAGCTGCAGAAGGCTTCTGCTGCCTCTCGCAAGTAGCCCCATTCCCCTCCTAGAACCCTGCTCCTCCAGAGATGGTGAAAATTTGTGAAGAATTTCCCAGGCTACTCTGGAGCTGCTGTCAGCCTGCTGTGATCTCAGGCACAGGTTTAGTCAAATCCATAGATGGCAGCTATGAGTCTCGAGAGGGGAGAGAGGGCCACTCTTCCTTTGGGATCAGGAAAGAGTCCATCTGCCTTTTAGCATCCATCAGGGCCAATGATGGGAAAGCCAAGCAGCTTCACAGAGCCTCCTCTAACTGGGGAAAAGGCAAGGCAGGGAAGAGGGAGCTGCGTGTGCAAAGACTCTGGCACACTGGAGGAACAGAAAGCAAGCCTGCTTGGCTGAAGACAAGAAAGTTTCAGCAGGAGGTGGGAGAAGATGGTAGTGAAGTGTCATGAGAACAGACTTTCTGGGTGCCAGACAGCTCTCTAAGCCTCTATTGACCCGTTCAGACCTCACAACAAGCCCATGTGGCCAGGACTAGCATCCTCCTTCCCTTTTACAGTTCATGGCAAAGAGAGGGCTTCTGTTAAGAAAGCTGTGGTACATACACACAATGGAATATTACTCAGCTATTAAAAAGAATGCATTTAAATCAGTTCTAATGAGATGGATGAAACTGGAGCCTATTATAGAAAGTGAAGTAAGTCAGAAAGAAAAGACACCTATACAGTATATTAACACATATACAGGGAATTTAGAAAGATGGTAATGACAACCCTATATGCGAGATAGCAAAAGAGACACAGATGTAGAGAACAGACTTTTGGACTCTGTGGGAGAAGGCGAGGGTGAGATGATTTGAGAGAACAGCACTGAAACATGTATATCACCATATGTGAAACAGATGACCAATCCAAGTTCGATGCATGAAGCAGGGCACTCAAAACCTGTGCACTGGGACAGCCCAGAGGGATGAGATGGGGAGGGAGGTGGGAGAGGGGTTCGGGATGGGGCACACATGTACACCCGTGGCCGATTCGTGTCAATGTATGGCGAAAAACCGCCACAATATTGTAATTAGCCCCCAATTAAAATAAAGTAATTAATTTTAAAAAAGAAAAAAGAGAGGGCTTCGGTGACCTGCCCAACATCATATAGGGAGGATTTAGAGCCAGCCCGCCTGGCTTCCCCAGGTACGCCTCTAATCATTCTGTCTGCTGTCCCAGGCGCAGGCTGGGTGTTTATTAGAGGGTGTTGGTGTTGTTCAGCTGCTCAGTCATGTCCAGCTCTTTGTGACCCAGGCTTCCCTGTCCTTCATTAGCTCCTGGAGTTTGCTCAGACTCATGTCCAAAGTCAGTGATGCTATCTAACCATCTCATCCCCTGTCGCCTCCCTCTCCTCCTGCCCTTACTCTTTCCCAGCATCAGGGCCTTTTCCAATGAGTCGGCTCTTTGCATCATTACTAAAGGTATCAGGCCTTATCCTGAGAGCAGTCGGAGCTCGGTGGGAGCAGCTCAGAAGCTCATCTGAATCTTAAGACAGAGGAGATTCCTCCGGCTGCTAGTAGAGAACAGATGTGAGGAAGCCAAGACTGAAGCCGAGGCCACCCGCTCAGAGCCCCGAGGGTGTTCCTGAGCACGAGATTAGGGGCCGTGGCTGGACTGCTGCGGAGGGAGATGGGGCGATTTATAGATGTTGGGAGTTCTCTTTACCCTAACTGTGGAAGAATTAGCTCCGATCATCTCCCTTCTGGGAGTATGTGGGGAGGGTGCTGGGGAACGGGAGGGGAGAGGTGTCAACTCACCAGAGAGCCTGGCAGTCCCTCCAGGGACCCAGCTGTCACTCCCCACTGCCTCTCCTGTCAAAGTGAAGTTCTGGGAGCTCCCACCTTCGAAGCTAGGGGTTGCAGGAGCCGGCAGACCCCAGGGGACGCGCATTCAGATAGATTCCCTAAGAACCAAGCAAACAGGGAGACAGGCCCCCCCGGGGGGCCAGAAGCCCTCTCCAGACCCTTCATAGGCCCCCTGCCTACCCCCGTGGGGGCCGAGGCTTTAACCTGCATCTCCAGGAAGCCCCGGACTTCGGACACAATGGCTTTCACCCTTCACCCTTCGTGTGGCCGGTGTGCCTTGGCAGAGGGAATCGAAGTTCACTGGAAAGAACATGCCCAGAGAATCGGACAATTCTCACTGAACCGGACTGCTCTGAACGAAACCCTCACCTCCAGATAGTGTTTACCTCCAGAGCACACACAGCCTGGGCGCCCTGCTGATACAAATGTTCTGACTTTCCAGGAAGCAGCCCAGGCCCTTCAGAAAAGCCAAAAAAAATCGTGCTTTCCCCTCTAAGAGCTTCCCTGGTGTCTCGGGCAGTGAAGAATCTGCCTGCAATGCAGGAGGCCTGGGATCACTCCCTGGGTCAGAAAGATCCCTTGGAGGAGGGAACGGCAGTCCACTCCAGTATTCTTGCCTGGAGAATCCCCTGGACAGAGGAGCCAGGCCGAGGTACAGTCCATGGGGTCACAAAGAGTCAGTCGCGACTGAGTGACCAGCCCAAGCACTTGGCCTCTAAGCTTCACACCGCCAAACATTTACAGCCAGGTAGAAGGGGATCCAGCCTTGGGGTGAGGCAGGGAGACTCCAAACTGCCTCCCTTCAGCACGATGAGGTCTCTGCGATTTGCATTCTGCTTCGCCCTGTTTCCTGCAACCACTGAGAGTTAATCTCCACAGCCCAGATTAGTTTATTCGATTAACTCTGCTCCCTATAGACCATCCTGGGAGCTCTCCGCCACGCATCCAGCACTGGCCTGGCCAACATTTCACCAGCCCGAAGAAGATTCAATAGAATAATCTCTTTCCTCTCTTCCTTTCATATGATTGGAAAGTAAATTGAAAATGAATTTCAGGCATTGCTTGTGTTTTAAATAGGAGATAAAGAGCAGCCCCTGGTGCCAGCTACTTCAATAGATGGTGGGAGTGGCTTCCATTATAAGCAACACAAGCAGGCTTTCCCGGGGAGGCAGCGGGCTCTTAAGCACGTGTGTTAGGTTGCCGACGATATTTGTGCAGTTAGGTTATTACATTTCAACACCTTTAACTGATGATTATTATTTTTGTTTGCTGGTGGAGAACTCCAGCAGAGCCATCAAAACTCGAAGTTCTAAGAGAAAACCATTCCCTCCAGCATCTCATTTCAAAATGTTTCTTAAGCCATCGGTACTCCAACTTGCCTCTGCTGAACTAACTGGGGAATATTTTCTTTCTTTTTGGCTGTGCTGGGTTCTTGGTGCTGCAAGGGTTTTCCTGTAGTTGCAGCGAGCAGGGGCTACTCTCTCGTCATGGCGCACAGGCTTCTCAATACAGTGGCTTCTCTTTTGTGGAGCACAGGCTCTGGGGCACCGTGCGCTTCAGTAGCTGCAAATCCTGGGCTCTAGAGCACAGACTCAGTAGTTGCGGCCCCTGGGCACAGCATGTAGGCTCTTCCTGGACCGGGGATTGAACCCGTGTCTCCTGCATTGGCAGGGAAATTCTTTACCACTGAGCCACCAGGGGAGCCCCATGTGGGGAATTTTTTAAAACTCAGATGCTTGGCCCCTACGCCCGGAAATTCAGATTTAATAGGTCAGAGGTGGGACCTGGGAAGGAAGAAGATTTGTAAAGTGTGATGATTATGATGATTTTCATTTTAAACTTGCTTTTTGATTTCTAACAATTCTTTTAAAAGAGGATGCCAAAGTGAAGCCACACTTGAGAACTTTTCATCACCAAGTATTCCCTGGTGACTTAGATGGTGGAGAGTCTGCCTGCCACGCAGGAAACCCCGGTTCAATCCCTGGGTCGGGAAGATCCCCTGGAGGAAGAAATGGCAACCCACTTCAGTATTCTTGCCTGGAGGATCCCATGGACAGAGGAGTCCAAGGGGTCGAAAAGAGTCGGACATATCTGGGCGACCAACACACACACACATTCTCTGCTAATATCCATCTCAGAAACACTCGAGGCTATCCCCACCTAATTAACCACCCCATGAAACAGGGCACCCTCCCACTCTTAACATCTTCTTGGAAACTTCGAGTCAACATGCTAGTCCTTCTTAACCTTCTTTTTTTCCGACAGAGTAGGTGCCTGCCAAGCAGTAGGTGTCTTGGTGGGAGGGCCCGGGGTAGACAGTGACCCCAGTGTTTCTAAGGCCACGTTCACGGATGTATTTATACAGGGCCTGTGTTCAGCGTTTGTCATCACTGTCATCAAAAATGATTTCCTGGGTCATAAAAATGACTATAAAGCTTGACCCCAGAGAGGCGACTTGCCTATTTGCTTATTCATGTTCAAAATGTAATGTCAAACCCTGTCCTATTAGTGGTTGCTTTTCACACGGAATTTGCTCGGGCTTGATAACAATGATGACTGGAGAAGCAGCTGCATTCTGATGTTGGTCCAGATAGAAGGGGGTGAGATACCTAGAGCAATGGTGCTGACAAGGCAGATGAAGCTGGGAGAAGATGTGCCAGTGTGGATGTTACCTTGCTGTGGCAGCACCCTTTCAGAAATGGGTACTTCATCACTGCATATTAACAACCGCGGGATCCCTGGGACAAGAGTCTTCTCTAAGAGATTTCTGGTTCTCATACACAATGCGGCCACTGGTTTTACCCTGCCATCCGCATGCCTGTTTGAAAAATGCACTGAGATCTAATTAAAGTGGACGGCCACACTTCTTTTAATTATTCATTACAGCTCCAGTACACAGATACTCTTTCTAAAGTTAGAGTAATTGTCAAGTAATGAGGCCTCACACCCCCTCCCACTTTCTCATCAAATCAGGCTGTAGACTAGCTTACCTCCTAATCATATTAGCTCAACATTACTATGGGTGGCAGGAAGCCTGGGGGGTCAGACTCATATTTTCAAAGAAGAATCCTATCTTTAAATGAGATTATTAAAACACGAAGACACGCCTAGATACATGTCTGATCAATAGCTGGGCGCTGGTGCAGTTTTTGAAAGATGGAGTGCATCTACCTTCATTAAATTATATGATTGTATAGGATGGGTTATTGCTCAGCCAGGAGCCTTCAGCTAAGTCATATTAGAGCCAACATTAGGAGGGTGGGTAACTTTTTAAAAATAATAATTACAAAACAAAATTGTAAACACACACAAATCTGAGTGTGTGATTTCGGTCCCACACCAAGAAATAAAAATGTTCTAAACTGAATGCTCTCAATGTCTTTATTAACCAAAATTATAATTTAGATTAATTTAGATTTCAAGTTGAGGTTGTTTTTCTTAAAGTCCTTGAAGTGCTTTTTCAGTGTATGTGTTTGCAGGTTCTGCCTTGTGGAAACCTCAGAAAGGACTCTGTCCTCAATTTACATTTCAGCCATTTGGAATTCTGAACACTTCTGCTTTCTCCTTCGGAATATTTTATGGTAAGCCACACGTCATCTATTTGGAATCTATGATATTTTACCTTTGGAATGTGAGATTCCTTTTGTTAAAAGAATCCTCTCCTCTGTACATTTCCAGAGTTTTAAAAAGGCACTTGGTCCAAACGCCATTGCAATATAGAAACAAGTGCGCAGAAGATTTTAAATCCTGCAGTTAAATCTTCGCGTGAACAGGACACAGAATCGCATGTTTTTTAATTGGATTCTCTGGTGACAACTTTCCCTGCCCTTCTTCCCCGCAGAGTGCTGGGTGCTGGGTCTTATGCCTGTGCGTATGTGTGTTTCACTCAAGCCTGACCCTTCGAGCCCACCAGGCTGGCTCCCCTGTCCCTGGGATTCTCCAGGCAAGAATACTGGAGTGGGTTGCCATACCCCCCTCCAGGGCATCTTCCCCACCCAGGAATTGAACCCAGGTCTCTTGTGTCTCCTGCGGGTTCTTCACCACCGGCACCACCTGAGTCTTATGCCTCGATGATTCCAATTCCTCATGGCCAGCCTCTCCCATTTAGTAGATTACTCTCCATTTACTAGATTACTCTGCACATAGTTGGCACTCAATAATTGTTCCTGGGGTTTACAATTTGGCTATTCGTTTTCCATCCTCCATGCCGACTGTGAAAGAAACTCATCATATGTGGGCGAGCATGCCGTCAACAGAACAGCATGGGGTCCCCCAGATCCAGCCTTCAGACACAGCCCCAGGAACCCTGCTTCAGGCTGGGGAGCCCATAGATCTGCAAGTTAGCTGCCACTCTGGGCTCCACCCTCCTGCAGAGCATCACAGCTCACAGGCCCTAACCCCCCATCTCCTTTCTTCTGACAAAGTACAGAATATCAATAGCATTTTAGGCTTAGAAAGTTCAAGGGTCAATCTTCAAGGTGCTTAAGACAGTGGGGGAAATTCCCTGGAGACTTGAAACCAAACTCAGTCCACAATAGCCAGGCTGGTGTCCTTGGGGTGCCTGACAGGGAAGCCATCTCCAAATAAAGAGAGGCATCCCTGTGTGAAGGCACCAGTGTTCCTCATGGTAATTAAACAAGCCAATTATGGTAATTAACTGGCACAAATGTTTAAATGGCTGTGAATCAGAGTGAAGGGGGTTCCCACTTAGCCACCATGCAATTATCTTGGTAAAAATGGATCTCTAAACAAGTGTGTCCGAAACTTGTCTGATCGCTTTTAAAATCTCTATATTGAGGTTCTTAAGAAGGATCTGCCATTCTGTTCCAGCTTTACACCATTAAAGACAAGAAATATTAGAAAAAAAGGGAGAAAAAGAAAACATAAACCAAATTTTTAAAATCCTGCTACCTTGACAAGGTTGTTATATGAGATGTTATTTTTCCTATCCCTTAGTAATTAAAGAAATTCCATTTTGGTGAAGGTCACCTTGACTTAGGAAGGGAAGAAGGCCTGAATGATATGCTAATTAGGACACATCTCTTTGGAAACTGTCTAAATGGCTGAATAGATATTTTTAGAGCCAGCCTGTGGTTAAAATAGTTTGCACCAAGTTCTCACTTTTTGTTTTCTTCCTAAAGAGAGTTGGTTGGTCGAGTGGATCCCTTGTTGTTGAAATTCAATCAAGGGCATTAAAGTGTAAACCAGTTGGAAAAACAAAGAGCTTGAGGGAAATTAGTTGCTTCAACAACAACAAACAAGCACTTGGTAATCTTCTTAGAGAAATTAATGAAGAGCCAACCCCCCTCAACCAGGGAGAAGAATGAACTTTGGCTGTCAAAGCGCAGGCCTGGGAGGTTTAGAGAGAAGGTGTGAATGAAGAGAGAAGGATTAAATGGAACTTCAATGAGAACACAAAGAAATTTGGGGGATCTGAAAGCACAGCGCACCCATTTTCAGATGGAAGAGTATTTTGGAGGGCCAAGGGGTCCTAATCCTTTATGCAAATCTCCTTAGATTGAAGTTTGCTTAAGTGTTTTATTTCTTTGCATACAATTAACATTCGAAGCTCTGAAACGCTAACTGACTTCAAAGAAGCCTCCCAGTCAAGAAGCATCTTGAGTTATCAAGCAGGCTGCATTTCATCATCTTTCCAAGTTTTCTGACTCTTTAAGATGAAATCACATTTTTCAGTCTTGAAGGCCTTCCACACACTGAAAAAAATAAAAAGCTACCTTCCCCATCACCAAATGAACAAACAAACAAAGCACCCTCCCTACTGGCTTTACAGGCCGGAATTTTATCTTGTCGCTGTTGGTTTGAAGATAGATAATTTAATCTCCTATTTTACTTCCAATTTTATCATATTCCTTACACTCCTATATAGCGCCGATCTATGAGCAGTATTTTGTTATTTTTTAATATTTATTTGAAAATAACTTCAAATTCACAGAAAAGTTACAAAACTAAAAACAAAATAAAGAACACCCTTTCACTCTGGCCTAGATTCACCTATCACTAGCATTTGCCATTGTTGTATCATTATGCATGTCATACACACACATACTCACATACCCCAAATTTGCTTCTCAAGTACATTGCACACCTCAAGTTACATATCCCCAGATGTCTCTATGGGGATTTCCTAAGAACAGGAATATCCTCTTACATAACCACAATATCAATAGCAACTTCAGTGAACTTAACCTCGATACAATAACTTTTATCTTATTGATCATTTATGTTTCAATTTTGTCAGTTGACCCAATAACGTTTGGGCTTTAAAGATAGTTTTATTCATTTATTTTTGCTTGTGCTGGGTCTTCATTGCTGTGAAGGCGTTTCTTTAGTTGCAGCAAGTTGGGGTTGGCTACTCTCTAATGTGGGATCTAGTTCCCTGATCAGGGATTGAACCTGGGCTACCTGCAATGGGAGTGCCCACTGGACCTCCAGGGAAATCCCAATATAGGTACCTTAAAGTACAAATTTTTGCCAACATTTGTAATTGATGTTTGTGGAACAAGGGTCAGGGAATAGCAGTAAATAACACAATGACAATAAACCTTTGTTGATGGTTTGCTAAGAGCCAGCAGCTCTGCTAAGTGATTTGCATAGACAATCTGTGTGATTCCCTGTTCTATCCGGGCTTCCTTTTCTCTTTCCCCAGCACAGAATGAAGGGGCTTCCAGAAATGCTCAGAATCCCCCTTCTGACCCCTTATAAGAATCTCAACCTTTGAATCCCACTTTTGGGATTCAGGCCCGGGGTCCTACAGGCCATGAAGGCAGTCCAATGACCAGGTCTTTAACTCTAGCTTGTAGATAAAGCCTGATAGCTCAGAGGGTAAAGCATTTGCCTGCAACGCAGGAGACCTGGGTTTGATCTCTGGGTCGGGAAGATCCCCTGAAGAAGGGAATGGCAACCCATTCCAGTATTCTTGCTGGAGAATTTAACTGACAGAGGAGCCTGATGGGCTATAGTCCATGAGGTCTACAAAGTGTCTGACGTGACTAAAGCAGCTTAGCACACACACGCAGTAGATAAAGCAGACGAAGTTGAGGTGACACGTGCCAGGAAGGAAAATAAAGTAAGGAGGGGGAAATAAGTGATACAGGAGTGGTAAGTCTATCTTATTTAGGAAAGTCAGGGAAGATCTCGCTAATGAGGTGGCAATGGAAAAGAGCCTGGAAGGCAGGGAATGAAGGCGTAATCCCCATGGTGGATGTCTGGGGGAGGTGTGGCCTCTGCTGATGACAGAAGAACTGACAAGTGCAGATGCCCTGCAGCAGGACCAGGCTTGGTGCGCATGAGGCTCAGTGGGGAGCCCACCACGCTAATGAGGTGGCAATGGAAAAGAGCCTGGAAGGCAGGGAATGAAGGCGTAATCCCCATGGTGGATGTCTGGGGGAGGTGTGGCCTCTGCTGATGACAGAAGAACTGACAAGTGCAGATGCCCTGCAGCAGGACCAGGCTTGGTGCGCATGAGGCTCAGTGGGGAGCCCACCCAGGCTGGACCACCGTGATCTGGGAGGAGGAGGGGAGAGGAAAGAACAGAGGCGGCAGGAAACAGTCAGCGTGAGGACTTGTAGGTGGTTGTGATGAGGACTTCGCCTTTTATTCTAAGTAACACAAGAAACCATTTTGGGCTTCCTAGGTGGCATCAGTGGTAAAGAACCCACCTGCCAATGCAGGAGACATGAGAGATGTGAGTTCCATCCTTGAGTCAGGAAGATCCCCTGCAGGAGGGCATGGCAGTCCACTCCAGTATTCTTGCCTGGAGAACCCCATGGACAGAGGGGCCTGGTGGGCTACAGTCCATGGAGTTGCAAAGAGTCAGACACAACCGAAACGACTTAGCATGTACACAGAAACGATCACAGGGTCCTGAACAGAAGAATCTTTTTCAACGTTGTGACATAGAAACAGGTAGAAGCCAGGAAGCTGTGAGAAGGTTTTACGACAATCCAGACAATCACGGTGGCCTGGACCAGAAGCAGTGGGACGGCTATGTTTTGATGGGAGAAATGCCATGATTTGCTGGTGGAAGGATGTGGAATGAAGGGGTGTGAGTCTAAGAGAGAGAAAAGGATCAAAAACAGCTCTGAAATGTCTGGCCTGAGCAACTGGGAAGATAGACTTCTCATAGACAGAGATGGGGAAGGTGCTAGAGACAGTTTTGGGGAGAGGATAAGAGTAAACATCAGAAATTGATCTTTGAACACAACAAAACCCCCATTAGACACTCAAGTGTCAGTGAAAGTGACTCTTCCTCCCAGTCTCTGATATTTGAAGTAAGTTGACCCTTGAGCAGCATAGGGTTTAGGGACGCCCACCCACCCCGGCACAGTGGAAAATCCACATGTCACTTTTGACTTCCCCCCAAACTTAACTACTGATCACCTACTGTTGACCAGAAACTTCACTGGTAACATAAATGCTAGAGTAATACATACTTTGTATGTTATATGTACATCTACATACATATTAATATTTTGTGCATTCATGATATAACTTTTTTTTTTTATTTCTAAGACCATGTGGATCATCTATGAGTTTCTTTTTTTTTCAAATTGCTGCAAATCTCCAAACATTTTTCCAATTTATTTGCTGAAAAAAAAATCCATGTATGTGGACCTGAGAAGTTCAAGTACATGTTGTGCAAGGGTCAACTCTAAAGATGAATGCAGTGTTTATCACCCTCAACACTATCACCCCCTTCGAAGCAAATTTCTTGCAAGGAATTTTTTTCCACCTGTTTAAGTTCATGGAAGAATCAAGCCCGTGACCTACAGTTTGTGACTCTTCATGGGCTTCCCTGGTGGCTCAGTGGTTAAAGCGTCTGCCTCCAATGCGGGAGACCCGGGTTCGATCCCTGGATTGGGAAGGAAATGGCAATCCACTCCAGTACTCTTGCCTGGAGAATCCCATGGACGGAGAACCCTAGTAGGTTACAGTCCACGGGGTCGCAAAGAGTCAGACACGACTGAGTGACTTCACCGTGGGGTTTGCAAGAGTTCTCGCAGTTGGATGTGTAGAAGGAGATCTGCTTTTCCAATTTCTCTCCACACAAGATGTTATGGGATGAAATTTATTTCATGCAGTAAGTTTTGCAGGAAAGGTTAAAGGGCACGGCTGCCTGGAGATGATTTCTTGTTATTGAGGATGTGACTGGGTGATGACAGTTCTTTCCCAGCAGGAGGGAGGGTGAGTGAGCGTTCTACTGGTACTTGTTTCAGGAGGGCCATGTTCTAGAGAGAGAGAGAGAGAGCGCGCGTGCATGTACCCTGCAGGACTCTGGTATGGGCTATGAAGACATCAAACAGTGATAGGGAACCTTCAGGGATGGGGGATCCTCCTAGAGTTTGCTGAAAGTGACCCTCTGCTTATTTTCCTGGCAGAGTTCACCTTGCTTAGTCCACTTGTAGCGATTTCAACCCCCTCTTATCCTCAGCCTTATCCCCTTTCCCCAATCTGTCCCAATTCCAGGAACCATCCTCACAGCCTTTTCAGCTTCTAGGTCTCCACGCTGACACAGCTTCAGGGCAAGGTGTAGCTTTCCAGTTCTCAGAATCTCACTGTCCTTCGTCCCACACAGAGATTAAGAGGGACAGGCTCAGGGACTTCCCTGGCGGTCCAGTGGTTAAGAATCCACCTTGCAATGCAGGGGACATGGGTTCGATCCCTAGTCAGGGAACTAAGATCCCACATGCCATGGAGCAACTAAGCCTGTGGGCTACAACCACTGAGCCCACATGTCACAACGAGAGACTTCTTGGGCTGCAACGAAAGATCTTGCATAAAGCGATGAAAATCCCAAGCGCTGTAACCAAGGCCCAATCCAGCCAGAAAAAGAAGACATAAGCTATATTAAAAAGAAAAAAGAACTCAATAAACATTTTCTTAAAAAAAAAAAAAAGAGGGACAGGCCCAGAAGACACAGATTGGAGTCCCAGCTTGCCCCTTCTTAGCTGTGTGACCTTAGACAAACTGTGGAACTTCTCTGAGCCTCAGCAACCTTCATCAGTAAAATGGGGATGATGGTGATCAGACCTGTCCGTAGAGATGTAGCAAAGCTGTGACAAATCCGGGTCCACTGCGAGTCCCCTATGTTGCATTTGTGGGAAATTGGTGTTCCCTCCAGGAACACCACCCTGCTTGGTGAAGAGGACGTGAACTAGATTTCAGCCCTCCTTGGTTTCCACTGAACATCTCTGACAGGATATTGTCCACCCAAACCATTCACACAGGTCCTGGAAATAAAGCTACAACTTTAATATATTTTTATTTCTTAAAGTTTTTGTTTTTTTTTTTAATGTGGACCATTTTAAAAGTCTTTGTTGGATTCGTTACGAAATTGCTTCTGTTTTGTGTTTTTGGTTTTTTGGCCACGAGGCATGGGGGATCCTAGCTCCCTGACCAGGGATCAGACTCAGCCCCCTGCACTGGAAGGCAAAGTCTTAACCACTGGCCCACCAGCGAAGCCCTGCTACAACTTTTAGAACATGGTACGTGCCTGATATATATTCATCAGTATCGCTAAGCGATATTCTCATGGCAGCTCCGGCTCCTCCCCTGTGATCATGACCATCAGATTGGCTGGGGTGCCGCCTGTACCCTGCTTTCTAAGGCACAGAAAGTTTCTTCTCCGAATGCAAACAGGGTAGCCAAAAAGAGTAACCTTGCCCATCAGAGTACCCCACCCAGCACCACCCAGCCCTTCCAGGGAGTAAGGTCTTGGTGGGGAAGATGGATGTTACCGATTCAACCTCCTTGTACCTGGTAGCAGCTGTTGGTATGTCTGAAGTTGCAAAGAAAGGAGACTAATTTTCCCAGCTCCAGGAAATAGCTGGAGGCCTCCTAAATGCCCCCTTCAGACGGGCAGCTGGAGCAGGCTGGGGAGAAAGCAGCGCTGCGTGGGTTTTCCGAGGACCATATGGGCCACTCGGCCCATTCTGTGGCTACCCCCGCCCTGCTTGTCATCCCCAATCATACTGGCTCTAATCCGTGTTTTAATTTACTCTGCTGGTGCAACACCCGTGCTGCCAGGGCGGTCCTTGGGGCCCCCTCATTCCTGCTGCTGATGACAAGGCGTATGCAAAAGGCACAATTATTCACCCACCAAGGTGACAGAGGAGGCCTCTGCCTGGGAATAGTTTTCCAGCTTCTAACATTTTCATGTCAGTCGCTGAAGCACTTTGCAGTTTGCAAACAATTCTATGGAGACCTTTTTTTCCCCCCTCTTTCTTTCTTTTTTTCAAAAAAACATTTTGATCCTAGCAAGTGACGAGACTTCAAGTGGTGGATGGCCAGCTCGTCACTGATTCTGAAGGCTGGTCTTCAGAAGGGTGGCCACACGCTCCTCCTATTCAGCCGGATTATTGGATTTTTTTTTTTTTAATCAAATAAGATTCCCCCTCTCCCTTCTTCTCCTCCTTTTCCTCCCACACCCCAACAACGCCAGCCTGCATGGCCTCAAACAAAGGAAAATATGTCAAGCCCGGCCTATTAATTCGTACAGATTTGGCATTGTTTATGTTCTCATGTGGACCACATTCCAAAGCACCAAAATAAAACAGCTCGAGTGTAGCTTTCAGCTCCCGAGCCCGTGATGTATTTCATTTGCTACGGTCCAGCCAGGGTAACAATGCCTCTCATTTTCTCCTGGCCTAAGATGATTTTCTTTCTGTGAGGGCCATTTTGAGAGAGAGAGAGGCAGAGACAGAAAGAGAGAGGGAGACAGAGAGAGAAAGAGAGAGAGAAGAAAGGAAAACCACTTCTCTTTTCCTTTTCAGGGTATCATTTGCAATTTAAAGCTAACCTGGGGAGTGCAGAACAATGGCACTGCCCGTAAAAATAGTCCTCGGCTGGGGGCGGCCGGGGGCCCGCATGCCGAATGAGGGTGATGTCGAGCTATTTAGGTCTTTGTCCTCCCATAATATCTACTTAATGCAGTTCAATAGCAGTGGATTGTTAGCGGCATTAAGGATTCTATTAAGTTCTTCCCAAAGCCCTGCTATTCTCCTCCAGCTGTTGAGAGCCCGAGGCTTTCAGCTGAGGTTGGGGTAGAACTTTCCGCAAGGCACCTCTGCAAAATGGGTCTTCTCCAGCCTCAGAAATACCACGCTGGATCTCAGACCAGAGCCCAAAGCAGAAGCATCTGCCTGTGGCCTAGCAGAGCTGTTTTCAAATCCCACGAGGACCCAAATCTGAATTGGGGGAGTCCCCTTTCACATTCTATCAAATCTATTAAAGGCGTCCACATCTCATATTAAAGATAATCTTGTTCACGCCAAGAATTTCTGAAAACCTTTTTAGAATATTTTAGTTATTTTTTCAGTTTTGCTTTAGTGAGAATCAATGGTCCACTTTGTTTTGACTTATTTTTTTTATTTTTTTTATTTTTATTTTTAACATTTCGGTCATGCCACATGGCACATGGGACCTTAGTTCTCTGACCAGGTATCAAACCCATGCCCCCAGCATGGAAGCACAGAGTCTGCACCACTGGAACACCAAGCAGAGGAGCCCCATATGATGGATTGTTTAGATACAATTGGACAAGAATTTAATTTCAAACATTTGACATAATCTGATCTCTTCAGAAATATAATTAAACATTTTATAAGATTGATCTTGCAGTTCTTCTTTTTGAATTTGGAAGCCAATACTCTAACTTCATTTTTAGATAGGAAACATGGTGGACCTTGGGCCAATGGATGAAATGACTTCTAAATGCAAACGGTTTTGCCCTAAACTGACTCAACACTATTCTCAGCCTGAGTTGAGTCAGCTGTTGAACCCTAGGGGCAGCCTTTCAACCTTGATGTTCCCAGCCGACCTCTTAGGCTTTGGCATAAGCAAACAGAGCCGGGTGGCTGGGTTCCTCTCTTCAGGGCCCAATGCCATACCTGGCACACAGGGGTGACCTCAGCTTCCCACCCAAGGATCACTTATTAATGAGTTCTTAAGAGAGCCACCAGAGATCTTTGAATGCTAATTCCTTCTTGGGGCCACTGTGCCCCACAGACAGTCCAGGAGGGGGTCCCCTTCTTGCCTGTTATGGCAAGAGGGATCACAGGCAAAATAGCCCTGGATGATGGAACATCCATCCATAAGCTGACCGCCCTGTCCAGAATGGACAGAGAGAAGGAGGCGGGGGCTGCGGGAAGACCAGCCAGAGGAGAGGGGGCCGCCCCAGGATTTCACACAGTTGGCTGGAAGAGGCAAGCGCTAAGCTGCCTTTTCAACCATGGTAAACCCTGTCCATCTGGCCACCCTAAAACTCTGTTAGCTTGTCCTCCTCGCCCAGGGCTGATTAGGCCTCCTGAAGCAGAAGTAACGCCATCAATGGTGTAAACCCTGGCCACTTGAGGGTATTACATTTCATTTCATGCTTGACTTAATCAAAACTGGGGAAATGAAATGTACACCTTTTTGAAGTTCTTTTCCCTGCTGTTTAAAGAGAAGAATCTTAACCCATTTGATCTTCACATGCACCCAGTAAATGACCAAATATGGCAAGCTGTCAAAAGCAGAAGGCAGCCAGTTGCCAGGCGGTGTTGGGTCACTAAGAAAGCACTTAATGCAGGCTAACTTAAGTTTGGAGCCGGGGGACCTTGTGGCAAATGCAGCATTTCTCCCAGCCAGGCTGCAGCTAGCAACTTTGGAAAGAAAAAGGTGGCTTGGGAAAAGGAGTCCGTCCTTTGATTAAGAGGGAAGGAGCACGGGCTACCACTTGCTTCTTCCAGGCCTTTGAAATTTCTCCTGGCATCACTGGAAACTTTCCTGGAAGCTTTTCCCACCCTCTCCCCAGTATTGGTGAAGGGGACTCTATCTGTGTGTCTTTAGGCAAGTTACTTAACCTCTCCAGGGGCCTCAGTTAACTCATCTGTAAAATGGGAATGATTACACCTTTGATCTCATTGGTTGCTATGAGGATTAAATGGTATAATATATAGAGATTACTTAGTAGGATACCTAGTGCACTGGAAGTTCTCAATAATTATAGCCTATGGTTATTATTGCTATATTTATTATTGACTGCTGTGGACTCAATTGTGCCCTCTCCCAAATTTTTGTTGAAAGCCAACCTCAATGTGATTATATTTGGAGATGGACTTTTAGGAGGCAATTAAGATTAAATGAGATGATAAAGATGGGGCACGCATCTAATAGATTGGGAGAGCTCTCTTTTTCCACATGGACACACTGAGAAAAAGCCATTCAAGGACACAGCAAGATGGCAGCCTTATGCATGGCAGGGAGAGAGTTCACACCAGAAATTCAACCAACTGACACCTTGATCTTGGACTTCTCAGCCTCCAGGATTGTAAGAAAATAAATTTCTATTGTTTAAGCTGTCCCATATGCAGGGTATTTTTTATGGCAGCTCTATAACTAGTGCACCAATCCATTAGAATTCTGTGTTCTTATTTAGGTGTACATCTCCTCAATGAGACTCTTAAATTCTTTGGAGGTTGATCCCATGACTCATCCAACCGTTTATACTGGGCACTTAGCAGTATGACTGGTACACAGTGGATAATCAAGAAACACCTGCTAAATACATAAATAGGGGGCACAGTTTTGTGTGACAAGAGAGCCCTGGGCCTTTTCTTGTCCCATTTTGGCCACTTCTATGCTCTGTGACCTTGGACAAGTCACTCACCCTCCCTGTGCCTGAGTCTCTCCATTGGATTGGGCTAGATGATTTGTATGCTCCCAGAGACTCTGAGATTCTGCCTTTAATCAAAGACTAAGGTGGGAAGAGCAGGGTGACAAGGTTGATGGCGTCTAGAATGAGGCTGCTGCCTTCCTCCACCCCAGGCATTAGAAAAATGCTTGGAGATGACCCTCAGAAAGATGCCAAGATATCTCATTAGACAGCTTAATAGAAATCAGGAGGATGCAGGCTCAGGACTGTATAAACACAGGTCTTACTTAGGGGGACTTGTAACTCTGATTACTGTCTGCCCTTTGGGGCTGGGAAGGGGACAGAGTTTCTTGTCCAGAGCTCAGGGATGTGGGTAAGAGTGCAAGCCTTCTGCAGTCCTAAGTGCAGAGTCTGCTGAAGTAGATATGATTGTCCATCTAGTTTGGTAATTTTCAAGAGTCATGCATATGAAAACAACAGGAGAGATGATTGTTAAATCCCTTTGCCCCAGCCTGAAGCGCTGCCTTCTTAACTGGCTCAGTAAAGGGATGTCCCAGCTTTGGGATTTCTACCAGGCCTCCCTATGGATGGAGGAGCCTGGTGGGCTACAGTCCACGGGGTCGCAAAGAGTCGAACACGACTGAGCGGCTTCACTCACTCACTCACTCACTCACCAGGCCTCCCTATAGAGCCAAGAATGCTTCCCGGATTTGCTCCTACTCCAACCAGCCTTGCCTATCACTAACTCACTTGTGACCTTATGGACTAATCATATTGACACTCTGAGCCTTAATGTCTCCATGTCTGAAAGGAGTGTGATTAAGATTTGCCTCTTCTAAGGCAGGTGTTGGTTTGCTTGTGAGGGTTTCTTCTCTGTAACAACACACTGTCTGAGCCCTGAGCTAAGTCTGAGCCCTCCCAGGTAACAGGCAACAAGTTTGCCTGAACAAGCAGAAGACTGGAAACAAACTAAATATACTGAGACACATCTGTGCAATGGACTACTTTTATATCCATCAAATGAAGCTGCCTCTGATGTAATGTTAAGTTGAAATAAGAACTTGAAAACCAGTATACAGAGCATAGAGTTGTTTTTGTAAAATGTGTGCACAGTGCACGTGTGTATTAATGTCACATCATGTTTCTGTGTTAAATATCTATAAAAGCATGGTCTCTGGGAAGTGGACTGTGAGCTCTAATCTGGATTCTCACTCAGTAGTTCAGAAAGCGGGCAATTTATTAACTTCATTCTTGCCTCCTTTTCCTAATCTGTAAAATGAGGATGGTGTGGACACCTACCAGCCTCCTATGGTCGTTGTAAAGATTAAATGAGTCAGTACCAAGTGCAGTTTTCAGCACAGGCCCTTAATAGATATCAAGTAAAATGTGAGTTGTTCCTAGTTATGTTGAAGCATTTTTTAAAAAAAGTCAGACAAGATATTACCCAAACGATAATCACAGTCATGTATCATTTCTGTATTATGCGATTGCCAGACAAATGATTTTTTTTTTCTTTAAGGAAGAAAAATATCATGAGGATGGGACAGAGCTTACATTCTTCCAGCATGGAAATATGTCCAATAGCAATTGGGTAAGAGAAAAAGTGAGCTTTTTTAACAGGCTGTGTGGTGGGAACTCCTATTGTCAATAATAAATCCTATTGTCATTAATGTTGGTACGCACAGCGAGGCAACTCTGAAAGCCAACAGGCCACCTCTCTCACGGTGGTCACTTTGGGAGCAGGATTGGGACTGGAGGGAGGCAGACAGGAAGCCAGAGGACAAAATCTGCGCTGGCACTCCATGAGCCACACCTGTCTCACCCCAGTTCCATGCCTGCCCAGCAGGGCGAGAGTCTATGAGCTTCATACACTACACTCCTACACTTCTGCATTGCTTTAATTATTTTCACAATTACTCTTTATTTCTGTGTTGGGTATTATTCTTTATAATAGTAAAGAACTGTTTAAACAATATAAGAACTTTTGGCGATTATCCTTTGTTTCTGTTTGTCTCCATTTGACATCATGTTTATTTTATTTCTGTTAAAGAAATGTTGTGTATTTTTTTAAACAGGGAGGGATATGCCTAAAGATGTAATGCAATAATAGTTCTCACAGTCACTGCTATGATTTCTCCCTTTGGATCTGGAGTACAGAGTTGCCTGCCCCAGGCCTTGCCTGACCTGCGGTGCCATATTTACTCTGTGAAATCACACTTTCATCCAGCCCTTTTGGAGCTCTTGCTGTGTGCCAGACCTTGTGCTGTCACAGGGATTAGCTCAGCTAGTTCCCTCTGCTGGTTTTCCCCGTGGGCTTCTCCAGTGGCTCAGACAGTAAAGAATCTGCCTGCAATACAGGAGACCCGGGTTCCATCCCTGGGTTGGGTAGATCCCCTGGAGATGGGAATGGCTAAACCACTCTACTNTCTGGTATGGGCTATGAAGACATCAAACAGTGATAGGGAACCTTCAGGGATGGGGGATCCTCCTAGAGTTTGCTGAAAGTGACCCTCTGCTTATTTTCCTGGCAGAGTTCACCTTGCTTAGTCCACTTGTAGCGATTTCAACCCCCTCTTATCCTCAGCCTTATCCCCTTTCCCCAATCTGTCCCAATTCCAGGAACCATCCTCACAGCCTTTTCAGCTTCTAGGTCTCCACGCTGACACAGCTTCAGGGCAAGGTGTAGCTTTCCAGTTCTCAGAATCTCACTGTCCTTCGTCCCACACAGAGATTAAGAGGGACAGGCTCAGGGACTTCCCTGGCGGTCCAGTGGTTAAGAATCCACCTTGCAATGCAGGGGACATGGGTTCGATCCCTAGTCAGGGAACTAAGATCCCACATGCCATGGAGCAACTAAGCCTGTGGGCTACAACCACTGAGCCCACATGTCACAACGAGAGACTTCTTGGGCTGCAACGAAAGATCTTGCATAAAGCGATGAAAATCCCAAGCGCTGTAACCAAGGCCCAATCCAGCCAGAAAAAGAAGACATAAGCTATATTAAAAAGAAAAAAGAACTCAATAAACATTTTCTTAAAAAAAAAAAAAAGAGGGACAGGCCCAGAAGACACAGATTGGAGTCCCAGCTTGCCCCTTCTTAGCTGTGTGACCTTAGACAAACTGTGGAACTTCTCTGAGCCTCAGCAACCTTCATCAGTAAAATGGGGATGATGGTGATCAGACCTGTCCGTAGAGATGTAGCAAAGCTGTGACAAATCCGGGTCCACTGCGAGTCCCCTATGTTGCATTTGTGGGAAATTGGTGTTCCCTCCAGGAACACCACCCTGCTTGGTGAAGAGGACGTGAACTAGATTTCAGCCCTCCTTGGTTTCCACTGAACATCTCTGACAGGATATTGTCCACCCAAACCATTCACACAGGTCCTGGAAATAAAGCTACAACTTTAATATATTTTTATTTCTTAAAGTTTTTTTTTTTTTTTTAATGTGGACCATTTTAAAAGTCTTTGTTGGATTCGTTACGAAATTGCTTCTGTTTTGTGTTTTTGGTTTTTTGGCCACGAGGCATGGGGGATCCTAGCTCCCTGACCAGGGATCAGACTCAGCCCCCTGCACTGGAAGGCAAAGTCTTAACCACTGGCCCACCAGCGAAGCCCTGCTACAACTTTTAGAACATGGTACGTGCCTGATATATATTCATCAGTATCGCTAAGCGATATTCTCATGGCAGCTCCGGCTCCTCCCCTGTGATCATGACCATCAGATTGGCTGGGGTGCCGCCTGTACCCTGCTTTCTAAGGCACAGAAAGTTTCTTCTCCGAATGCAAACAGGGTAGCCAAAAAGAGTAACCTTGCCCATCAGAGTACCCCACCCAGCACCACCCAGCCCTTCCAGGGAGTAAGGTCTTGGTGGGGAAGATGGATGTTACCGATTCAACCTCCTTGTACCTGGTAGCAGCTGTTGGTATGTCTGAAGTTGCAAAGAAAGGAGACTAATTTTCCCAGCTCCAGGAAATAGCTGGAGGCCTCCTAAATGCCCCCTTCAGACGGGCAGCTGGAGCAGGCTGGGGAGAAAGCAGCGCTGCGTGGGTTTTCCGAGGACCATATGGGCCACTCGGCCCATTCTGTGGCTACCCCCGCCCTGCTTGTCATCCCCAATCATACTGGCTCTAATCCGTGTTTTAATTTACTCTGCTGGTGCAACACCCGTGCTGCCAGGGCGGTCCTTGGGGCCCCCTCATTCCTGCTGCTGATGACAAGGCGTATGCAAAAGGCACAATTATTCACCCACCAAGGTGACAGAGGAGGCCTCTGCCTGGGAATAGTTTTCCAGCTTCTAACATTTTCATGTCAGTCGCTGAAGCACTTTGCAGTTTGCAAACAATTCTATGGAGACCTTTTTTTCCCCCCTCTTTCTTTCTTTTTTTCAAAAAAACATTTTGATCCTAGCAAGTGACGAGACTTCAAGTGGTGGATGGCCAGCTCGTCACTGATTCTGAAGGCTGGTCTTCAGAAGGGTGGCCACACGCTCCTCCTATTCAGCCGGATTATTGGATTTTTTTTTTTTTAATCAAATAAGATTCCCCCTCTCCCTTCTTCTCCTCCTTTTCCTCCCACACCCCAACAACGCCAGCCTGCATGGCCTCAAACAAAGGAAAATATGTCAAGCCCGGCCTATTAATTCGTACAGATTTGGCATTGTTTATGTTCTCATGTGGACCACATTCCAAAGCACCAAAATAAAACAGCTCGAGTGTAGCTTTCAGCTCCCGAGCCCGTGATGTATTTCATTTGCTACGGTCCAGCCAGGGTAACAATGCCTCTCATTTTCTCCTGGCCTAAGATGATTTTCTTTCTGTGAGGGCCATTTTGAGAGAGAGAGAGGCAGAGACAGAAAGAGAGAGGGAGACAGAGAGAGAAAGAGAGAGAGAAGAAAGGAAAACCACTTCTCTTTTCCTTTTCAGGGTATCATTTGCAATTTAAAGCTAACCTGGGGAGTGCAGAACAATGGCACTGCCCGTAAAAATGGTCCTCGGCTGGGGGCGGCCGGGGGCCCGCATGCCGAATAAGGGTGATGTCGAGCTATTTAGGTCTTTGTCCTCCCATAATATCTACTTAATGCAGTTCAATAGCAGTGGATTGTTAGCGGCATTAAGGATTCTATTAAGTTCTTCCCAAAGCCCTGCTATTCTCCTCCAGCTGTTGAGAGCCCGAGGCTTTCAGCTGAGGTTGGGGTAGAACTTTCCGCAAGGCACCTCTGCAAAATGGGTCTTCTCCAGCCTCAGAAATACCACGCTGGATCTCAGACCAGAGCCCAAAGCAGAAGCATCTGCCTGTGGCCTAGCAGAGCTGTTTTCAAATCCCACAAGGACCCAAATNTTCTTAGCTGTGTGACCTTAGACAAACTGTGGAACTTCTCTGAGCCTCAGCAACCTTCATCAGTAAAATGGGGATGATGGTGATCAGACCTGTCCGTAGAGATGTAGCAAAGCTGTGACAAATCCGGGTCCACTGCGAGTCCCCTATGTTGCATTTGTGGGAAATTGGTGTTCCCTCCAGGAACACCACCCTGCTTGGTGAAGAGGACGTGAACTAGATTTCAGCCCTCCTTGGTTTCCACTGAACATCTCTGACAGGATATTGTCCACCCAAACCATTCACACAGGTCCTGGAAATAAAGCTACAACTTTAATATATTTTTATTTCTTAAAGTTTTTGTTTTTTTTTTTAATGTGGACCATTTTAAAAGTCTTTGTTGGATTCGTTACGAAATTGCTTCTGTTTTGTGTTTTTGGTTTTTTGGCCACGAGGCATGGGGGATCCTAGCTCCCTGACCAGGGATCAGACTCAGCCCCCTGCACTGGAAGGCAAAGTCTTAACCACTGGCCCACCAGCGAAGCCCTGCTACAACTTTTAGAACATGGTACGTGCCTGATATATATTCATCAGTATCGCTAAGCGATATTCTCATGGCAGCTCCGGCTCCTCCCCTGTGATCATGACCATCAGATTGGCTGGGGTGCCGCCTGTACCCTGCTTTCTAAGGCACAGAAAGTTTCTTCTCCGAATGCAAACAGGGTAGCCAAAAAGAGTAACCTTGCCCATCAGAGTACCCCACCCAGCACCACCCAGCCCTTCCAGGGAGTAAGGTCTTGGTGGGGAAGATGGATGTTACCGATTCAACCTCCTTGTACCTGGTAGCAGCTGTTGGTATGTCTGAAGTTGCAAAGAAAGGAGACTAATTTTCCCAGCTCCAGGAAATAGCTGGAGGCCTCCTAAATGCCCCCTTCAGACGGGCAGCTGGAGCAGGCTGGGGAGAAAGCAGCGCTGCGTGGGTTTTCCGAGGACCATATGGGCCACTCGGCCCATTCTGTGGCTACCCCCGCCCTGCTTGTCATCCCCAATCATACTGGCTCTAATCCGTGTTTTAATTTACTCTGCTGGTGCAACACCCGTGCTGCCAGGGCGGTCCTTGGGGCCCCCTCATTCCTGCTGCTGATGACAAGGCGTATGCAAAAGGCACAATTATTCACCCACCAAGGTGACAGAGGAGGCCTCTGCCTGGGAATAGTTTTCCAGCTTCTAACATTTTCATGTCAGTCGCTGAAGCACTTTGCAGTTTGCAAACAATTCTATGGAGACCTTTTTTTCCCCCCTCTTTCTTTCTTTTTTTCAAAAAAACATTTTGATCCTAGCAAGTGACGAGACTTCAAGTGGTGGATGGCCAGCTCGTCACTGATTCTGAAGGCTGGTCTTCAGAAGGGTGGCCACACGCTCCTCCTATTCAGCCGGATTATTGGATTTTTTTTTTTTTAATCAAATAAGATTCCCCCTCTCCCTTCTTCTCCTCCTTTTCCTCCCACACCCCAACAACGCCAGCCTGCATGGCCTCAAACAAAGGAAAATATGTCAAGCCCGGCCTATTAATTCGTACAGATTTGGCATTGTTTATGTTCTCATGTGGACCACATTCCAAAGCACCAAAATAAAACAGCTCGAGTGTAGCTTTCAGCTCCCGAGCCCGTGATGTATTTCATTTGCTACGGTCCAGCCAGGGTAACAATGCCTCTCATTTTCTCCTGGCCTAAGATGATTTTCTTTCTGTGAGGGCCATTTTGAGAGAGAGAGAGGCAGAGACAGAAAGAGAGAGGGAGACAGAGAGAGAAAGAGAGAGAGAAGAAAGGAAAACCACTTCTCTTTTCCTTTTCAGGGTATCATTTGCAATTTAAAGCTAACCTGGGGAGTGCAGAACAATGGCACTGCCCGTAAAAATAGTCCTCGGCTGGGGGCGGCCGGGGGCCCGCATGCCGAATGAGGGTGATGTCGAGCTATTTAGGTCTTTGTCCTCCCATAATATCTACTTAATGCAGTTCAATAGCAGTGGATTGTTAGCGGCATTAAGGATTCTATTAAGTTCTTCCCAAAGCCCTGCTATTCTCCTCCAGCTGTTGAGAGCCCGAGGCTTTCAGCTGAGGTTGGGGTAGAACTTTCCGCAAGGCACCTCTGCAAAATGGGTCTTCTCCAGCCTCAGAAATACCACGCTGGATCTCAGACCAGAGCCCAAAGCAGAAGCATCTGCCTGTGGCCTAGCAGAGCTGTTTTCAAATCCCACAAGGACCCAAATCTGAATTGGGGGAGTCCCCTTTCACATTCTATCAAATCTATTAAAGGCGTCCACATCTCATATTAAAGATAATCTTGTTCACGCCAAGAATTTCTGAAAACCTTTTTAGAATATTTTAGTTATTTTTTCAGTTTTGCTTTAGTGAGAATCAATGGTCCACTTTGTTTTGACTTATTTTTTTTATTTTTTTTATTTTTATTTTTAACATTTCGGTCATGCCACATGGCACATGGGACCTTAGTTCTCTGACCAGGTATCAAACCCATGCCCCCAGCATGGAAGCACAGAGTCTGCACCACTGGAACACCAAGCAGAGGAGCCCCATATGATGGATTGTTTAGATACAATTGGACAAGAATTTAATTTCAAACATTTGACATAATCTGATCTCTTCAGAAATATAATTAAACATTTTATAAGATTGATCTTGCAGTTCTTCTTTTTAAATTTGGAAGCCAATACTCTAACTTCATTTTTAGATAGGAAACATGGTGGACCTTGGGCCAATGGATGAAATGACTTCTAAATGCAAACGGTTTTGCCCTAAACTGACTCAACACTATTCTCAGCCTGAGTTGAGTCAGCTGTTGAACCCTAGGGGCAGCCTTTCAACCTTGATGTTCCCAGCCGACCTCTTAGGCTTTGGCATAAGCAAACAGAGCCGGGTGGCTGGGTTCCTCTCTTCAGGGCCCAATGCCATACCTGGCACACAGGGGTGACCTCAGCTTCCCACCCAAGGATCACTTATTAATGAGTTCTTAAGAGAGCCACCAGAGATCTTTGAATGCTAATTCCTTCTTGGGGCCACTGTGCCCCACAGACAGTCCAGGAGGGGGTCCCCTTCTTGCCTGTTATGGCAAGAGGGATCACAGGCAAAATAGCCCTGGATGATGGAACATCCATCCATAAGCTGACCGCCCTGTCCAGAATGGACAGAGAGAAGGAGGCGGGGGCTGCGGGAAGACCAGCCAGAGGAGAGGGGGCCGCCCCAGGATTTCACACAGTTGGCTGGAAGAGGCAAGCGCTAAGCTGCCTTTTCAACCATGGTAAACCCTGTCCATCTGGCCACCCTAAAACTCTGTTAGCTTGTCCTCCTCGCCCAGGGCTGATTAGGCCTCCTGAAGCAGAAGTAACGCCATCAATGGTGTAAACCCTGGCCACTTGAGGGTATTACATTTCATTTCATGCTTGACTTAATCAAAACTGGGGAAATGAAATGTACACCTTTTTGAAGTTCTTTTCCCTGCTGTTTAAAGAGAAGAATCTTAACCCATTTGATCTTCACATGCACCCAGTAAATGACCAAATATGGCAAGCTGTCAAAAGCAGAAGGCAGCCAGTTGCCAGGCGGTGTTGGGTCACTAAGAAAGCACTTAATGCAGGCTAACTTAAGTTTGGAGCCGGGGGACCTTGTGGCAAATGCAGCATTTCTCCCAGCCAGGCTGCAGCTAGCAACTTTGGAAAGAAAAAGGTGGCTTGGGAAAAGGAGTCCGTCCTTTGATTAAGAGGGAAGGAGCACGGGCTACCACTTGCTTCTTCCAGGCCTTTGAAATTTCTCCTGGCATCACTGGAAACTTTCCTGGAAGCTTTTCCCACCCTCTCCCCAGTATTGGTGAAGGGGACTCTATCTGTGTGTCTTTAGGCAAGTTACTTAACCTCTCCAGGGGCCTCAGTTAACTCATCTGTAAAATGGGAATGATTACACCTTTGATCTCATTGGTTGCTATGAGGATTAAATGGTATAATATATAGAGATTACTTAGTAGGATACCTAGTGCACTGGAAGTTCTCAATAATTATAGCCTATGGTTATTATTGCTATATTTATTATTGACTGCTGTGGACTCAATTGTGCCCTCTCCCAAATTTTTGTTGAAAGCCAACCTCAATGTGATTATATTTGGAGATGGACTTTTAGGAGGCAATTAAGATTAAATGAGATGATAAAGATGGGGCACGCATCTAATAGATTGGGAGAGCTCTCTTTTTCCACATGGACACACTGAGAAAAAGCCATTCAAGGACACAGCAAGATGGCAGCCTTATGCATGGCAGGGAGAGAGTTCACACCAGAAATTCAACCAACTGACACCTTGATCTTGGACTTCTCAGCCTCCAGGATTGTAAGAAAATAAATTTCTATTGTTTAAGCTGTCCCATATGCAGGGTATTTTTTATGGCAGCTCTATAACTAGTGCACCAATCCATTAGAATTCTGTGTTCTTATTTAGGTGTACATCTCCTCAATGAGACTCTTAAATTCTTTGGAGGTTGATCCCATGACTCATCCAACCGTTTATACTGGGCACTTAGCAGTATGACTGGTACACAGTGGATAATCAAGAAACACCTGCTAAATACATAAATAGGGGGCACAGTTTTGTGTGACAAGAGAGCCCTGGGCCTTTTCTTGTCCCATTTTGGCCACTTCTATGCTCTGTGACCTTGGACAAGTCACTCACCCTCCCTGTGCCTGAGTCTCTCCATTGGATTGGGCTAGATGATTTGTATGCTCCCAGAGACTCTGAGATTCTGCCTTTAATCAAAGACTAAGGTGGGAAGAGCAGGGTGACAAGGTTGATGGCGTCTAGAATGAGGCTGCTGCCTTCCTCCACCCCAGGCATTAGAAAAATGCTTGGAGATGACCCTCAGAAAGATGCCAAGATATCTCATTAGACAGCTTAATAGAAATCAGGAGGATGCAGGCTCAGGACTGTATAAACACAGGTCTTACTTAGGGGGACTTGTAACTCTGATTACTGTCTGCCCTTTGGGGCTGGGAAGGGGACAGAGTTTCTTGTCCAGAGCTCAGGGATGTGGGTAAGAGTGCAAGCCTTCTGCAGTCCTAAGTGCAGAGTCTGCTGAAGTAGATATGATTGTCCATCTAGTTTGGTAATTTTCAAGAGTCATGCATATGAAAACAACAGGAGAGATGATTGTTAAATCCCTTTGCCCCAGCCTGAAGCGCTGCCTTCTTAACTGGCTCAGTAAAGGGATGTCCCAGCTTTGGGATTTCTACCAGGCCTCCCTATGGATGGAGGAGCCTGGTGGGCTACAGTCCACGGGGTCGCAAAGAGTCGAACACGACTGAGCGGCTTCACTCACTCACTCACTCACTCACCAGGCCTCCCTATAGAGCCAAGAATGCTTCCCGGATTTGCTCCTACTCCAACCAGCCTTGCCTATCACTAACTCACTTGTGACCTTATGGACTAATCATATTGACACTCTGAGCCTTAATGTCTCCATGTCTGAAAGGAGTGTGATTAAGATTTGCCTCTTCTAAGGCAGGTGTTGGTTTGCTTGTGAGGGTTTCTTCTCTGTAACAACACACTGTCTGAGCCCTGAGCTAAGTCTGAGCCCTCCCAGGTAACAGGCAACAAGTTTGCCTGAACAAGCAGAAGACTGGAAACAAACTAAATATACTGAGACACATCTGTGCAATGGACTACTTTTATATCCATCAAATGAAGCTGCCTCTGATGTAATGTTAAGTTGAAATAAGAACTTGAAAACCAGTATACAGAGCATAGAGTTGTTTTTGTAAAATGTGTGCACAGTGCACGTGTGTATTAATGTCACATCATGTTTCTGTGTTAAATATCTATAAAAGCATGGTCTCTGGGAAGTGGACTGTGAGCTCTAATCTGGATTCTCACTCAGTAGTTCAGAAAGCGGGCAATTTATTAACTTCATTCTTGCCTCCTTTTCCTAATCTGTAAAATGAGGATGGTGTGGACACCTACCAGCCTCCTATGGTCGTTGTAAAGATTAAATGAGTCAGTACCAAGTGCAGTTTTCAGCACAGGCCCTTAATAGATATCAAGTAAAATGTGAGTTGTTCCTAGTTATGTTGAAGCATTTTTTAAAAAAAGTCAGACAAGATATTACCCAAACGATAATCACAGTCATGTATCATTTCTGTATTATGCGATTGCCAGACAAATGATTTTTTTTTTCTTTAAGGAAGAAAAATATCATGAGGATGGGACAGAGCTTACATTCTTCCAGCATGGAAATATGTCCAATAGCAATTGGGTAAGAGAAAAAGTGAGCTTTTTTAACAGGCTGTGTGGTGGGAACTCCTATTGTCAATAATAAATCCTATTGTCATTAATGTTGGTACGCACAGCGAGGCAACTCTGAAAGCCAACAGGCCACCTCTCTCACGGTGGTCACTTTGGGAGCAGGATTGGGACTGAAGGGAGGCAGGCAGGAAGCCAGAGGACAAAATCTGCGCTGGCACTCCATGAGCCACACCTGTCTCACCCCAGTTCCATGCCTGCCCAGCAGGGCGAGAGTCTATGAGCTTCATACACTACACTCCTACACTTCTGCATTGCTTTAATTATTTTCACAATTACTCTTTATTTCTGTGTTGGGTATTATTCTTTATAATAGTAAAGAACTGTTTAAACAATATAAGAACTTTTGGCGATTATCCTTTGTTTCTGTTTGTCTCCATTTGACGTCATGTTTATTTTATTTCTGTTAAAGAAATGTTGTGTATTTTTTTAAACAGGGAGGGATATGCCTAAAGATGTAATGCAATAATAGTTCTCACAGTCACTGCTATGATTTCTCCCTTTGGATCTGGAGTACAGAGTTGCCTGCCCCAGGCCTTGCCTGACCCACGGTGCCATATTTACTCTGTGAAATCACACTTTCATCCAGCCCTTTTGGAGCTCTTGCTGTGTGCCAGACCTTGTGCTGTCACAGGGATTAGCTCAGCTAGTTCCCTCTGCTGGTTTTCCCCGTGGGCTTCTCCAGTGGCTCAGACAGTAAAGAATCTGCCTGCAATACAGGAGACCCGGGTTCCATCCCTGGGTTGGGTAGATCCCCTGGAGATGGGAATGGCTAAACCACTCTACTCTTCTTGCCTGGAGAATCCTACAGAATGAAGACCCTGGCAAGCTCTAGTCCATGGGGTCAAAAAGAGTCAGACACGACTGAGAGACTAACACTTTCCCTTCCACAGAAACTGGTTCTGTAAATATCCCCATTTTTATTTTTTATTTTTTAAATTATTTTGTTATTTGTCTGTGCTGGGCAGCCTGTGGGATCTTAGTTGCGGACCAGGGATCAAGCCCATGCCCCCTGCGTTAGAAGGGCACAGTCTTAAGTGCTGGACAGCCAGGGAAGTCCAACTTCCATTTTTCAATGAAGAAACATGAAATTCAGAGACCTCAGGATACTAGCTCAGGATTGCACAGCTAATGAGAGATACAGGTGGGAGTTACACCCTTCGAGTTGATTTCTGGAGCCTGCACGTTCAACAGCTACACAACCCTTCTCTGCTCTGCTCATATTTATCCATATAATTACATCTTCAGCTCTCCTGCTTTGGGGACCCCTAGCACTTTTTTTTTTCTTCACTGGAGCTGTATGCAACCAAATATCCCACCAAGAAAACCCCAGTGTCTGCCCCATCCCTGGGCTGCCCGGGTTTTTTTTTTCCCCCCTCCCTTTTGTTAAAAGGCCTCATTTCTGACTTGATGAAAACATTTGTAATAGATAATCAAATGCTGATATGTTGCAAGGGACAATGCCTTATTTGTTAAATATAAATGAACATGAACACGGGTCCTCAGTGCCAGAAAGGCAAGGGGTTTGAAGGCCTTTTCAGCGACACAGGCTGAGCCCGGGGAAAGAAAGCCAGGCGCCTGTAAAGGGTCTCGCCTAGGACGGTGATCGTCCGACAGCTCTTGTGTGACAAGATACATAGTTTCTTTTCAGCAACAGGCAGATTATCGGTTACTATAGTTTCCCTAATGCTCAAATACAGCTCAGGCCTAAGCTGAACAGAATAGGTTAAAAGGTGCCGAAGTTTGGCCCGGGAAACCACTGTTGAGAATCAGACACCGAACAAAGCAAAAAGCACATCTCCCTGGTCTTTGATGTCTTTTCTGAGGGATGTAGAGTGAGAAAAAATACAACCGGTGCTCAGGCCAGGGGCTGGCTGGGGCCCCTGTGACAATGGCTGGCCGATTGGGAGTTCAGCCGAATGCTCAGACAATGCCCCCAATCCCAGGCGTCCCTGGGTGCACTGTTCCTTCACAGACACCCTGCTGGAAACAGCATTTTAGCCCCCAGTTTCTTAGAAAGTTCCTGCCTGCCTCCTCCTCCCTTCCAAACCCAGTCTTTTTACAAGCTCCCTCCTTAGAGAGCCAGCTTTCTCACTAACCTGCCACCAGCCCCCAGCCCAGCCTCTGTAACACAGCCACCCGGAGCATCATTTTTCCGCCTGCTTTAAATTTTCCTAGATCTGCATAAACATCCTTTCTCAGCCTCTGAAAAGAAGGAAGATCTCTCCCTTCCAGTCATTCATCTTTGCTCTAAAATATTGCCTTGTGTATCCCTGGGAGTTGACAGTGTGACATTTTTTCATAAACGGGATTAAATTAACCACTATTTATGCCCGCACGCAACGTAGGTTCCTCCTCTTCTGCCGGGATCTGTTTATTTCATTTTGCTTTTTATTTAAATTTAGGGAGCAAGATAAACGTGCCTTCTCATTTGGAGATCTCCATCCATCACCAGTCGGCTCCATCTGGGAAAACAAGTGAGTGGGAGCTTGTGGGCAAGGGAGAGGCAGCCAGCCGGCAAGCTGCAGGCTCAGGCATGGAGTTCTGAATGTTTTTCAGTGGTTGTTGCAGCATTGTGCTCCTCGTTGTCATTAGTTCTTTATAATGTTTCATGAAAAATATCTAATTGTAACAACTGTATTCCAAGAGTGAACATATTCCTTGAATTGAAGCCCTCACAATGGCCATAGGATAACTGTCCTTGAATTTGAGCCCTTTGTGGGCTGTCAATAGGCTTACAATGTGCTGAATTAGCAGGCATTTTAATGGGCAGATGCAATAGCCGCCATTCTTCAGCCCCAAATCTTCTTATGCAAATACCCCATGAATTCAGTTCAAAGCGCTGCCTTCAAAATGAGCTGATCCTCCCTCTCAGAAGGGACCCCGGGAGAAAGTGACATGAGAAAAGTTTAGACACTTGTTTTTATAACTGGACATGATCTTGTTATCATAATCTGATACTGGTCACTTGCATGGCCGGCTTGTAGGATTTTAAACCCTTAACAGAGAGAGATAATCTTGGCCTTTGTAGGAGTGTGGACAGAATCCCGGCGTGCAGGAAAGCCGGCAGTGAGAAGCACAGTTCTTGTTTTCTCAAACAAAACTTTTCATGATAAAAGCTTTTATCCTAGGATAATCACCCGGCTGGATTTCAGTGGTGTTGGTAAGGTTGGCCAAGGGCAGTAAAGGCAAATTTTTGAAAAATGGAAATAACCAGTTCTTGAGATTCACCCACAATCACATGGAATCAGCTCTCAGAGACCCTAAAACAGCAGTTAGAGAGTTTTCAAATATCCCAAAGAAAACCGAGTTCTAGTCATCCCTACCTAGCCCCAGGAGAGATAACAGAAGGAAAGCTCATATTTCTGCAGCATCTAAATGTGTCAGGCACTTTTATTCTGTTCTTTGTCTTTTACATACACAGCAACTTTAATTTTCACACCAACTTGTTTAATTGACACACATTAACTTGTTTAATTTTTCATAAATGTCCTAAGGAGTAGCTACCACTTTTAGCCCCATTTTATGGATGAGACAAAACTAGAACTCGGTTTTCTGCAGCATCTAAATGTGTCAGGCACTTTTATTCTGTTCTTTGTCTTTTACATACACAGCAACTTTAATTTTCACACCAACTTGTTTAATTGACACACATTAACTTGTTTAATTTTTCACAAATGTCCTAAGGAGTAGCTACCACTTTTAGCCCCATTTTATGGATGAGACAAATGAGGAAAGGGGTTGAGTTCCTCATCTAGGCACTGAGAGGTTATTAAGCCCTCATTTTTAAGAGGAAAAATTGTGCTGCAGGCCCACTAACTAATTCCAGTGGGAAATGGTAACTCCCCTGTGAAGACTTTTCTCTCCAGAAGAATCTGCTTCTCCTCCCCCCTCCCCCCCTCCCCCACCTTACCTTGCACTCCCCCGACTCCTCCCCTTGCCTCCCACCATGACTTGAGTAGCCTAACCAGTATAAGGGTATTTGGTCAGTTGGCCCCTAGAAAGTGTTCTTTGACCCAATTATATGACAGACTTGTATTTATAAAAATACTTTAAAGGAGAATATACATCTAATGGACTTCCCTGGTGGCTCAGTGGTAAAGAATCTGCCTGTGATGCAGAAGATGCAAAAGATCTGAGTTCAATCCCTGGAGTCCGGAAGACCCCCTGGAGGAGGGCATGGCAACCCACTCCAGTATTTTTGCTTGGAGAATCCCATGGACAGAGGAGCCAGGCAGGCTATAGTCCATAGTGTCTCAAAGTTGGGCATGACTGAAGCAACTGAGCATGCATACATACATTTAATAGTCATAGCCACACTCCTTTATATCATACACTATAATTGTATCTAGAACCCAATCCCAAGGCACATAGAAGTTAAATACACCGAATGGCACATTATAACTTAAAAGTCAGTTACGTTGCTTAACAGAAAGTGACAGATGGTGTGTTGCTATCGTTAATAGGAACAGCAGGCATTTTCTGACTATTTGTGCATTATCTATACATTTGTCTACTGAGGGTCAGTTCATTTATTCCTTATGTCCACACTGGGAAGAAAAGAAGGTTTATGATTTCCATTTAAGAGCTGAGAAAATTGAGGCCCAGAGAGATTCCGTAATTTGTCCAAGGTCAAAAAGCTGAGATCTGAACCCAAGACATCTGAGAAATCTGACTCCACCCTCAATCACTCTGCTACACACCAGTCCAGATGGTCCAGCCACTCTGGGGGGCCAGCGGCTGTGTTTTCCCTTGATCGACCCTGGTGTTTTCCCCCCACCAGTCTATTGGAATTCTCCTTCCCCTTACCAAAAGTCAGATTTTATCAGATTTATTTCCCCTTGGCTCCCTGCCTCTTGCTGTAAGAGTTTTTGGTTCATTGTGTTATTTGTGTGGCATCCCCACATTGTGCGTATGTGTGTGTGTCTGTGTGTGTTTGGTGTGGAGGATGATTGTGGAGAGGAGGAAGGAGAGAAGAAGCAGAATAATTGACCACTAGGGAGACTGGCAGAGAAGGCAATGGCACCCCACTCCAGTACTCCTGCCTGGAAAATCCCGTGGACGGAGGAGCCTGGTGGGCTGCAGTTCATGGGGTCGCTAAGAGTCAGACACGATTGAATGACTTCACTTTAACTTTTCAGTTTCATGCATTGGAGAAGGGAATAGCAACCCACTCCAGTGTTCTTGCCTGGAGAATCCCAGGGGTGGGGGAGCCTGGTGGGCTGCCGTCTATGGGGTCACACAGAGTCGGACACGACTGAAGCGACTTAGCAGCAGCAGCAGCAGCAGGGAAACTGGAGTCACCAGAGGCAAAGAACTTGCTCAGGGTCCTGGATCTGGGTCAATGCCTCTAAGATACCCTCAGTCAAGAGACACCAGACTTAGAACTCTAAAGGTTTGTTACCCTAAAGAATTAAATGACATAAGGATGAGACATATCTATGCTTTCCAGAATAGTGTCATGATCATTATAGCAGTAACAACAAATGGTAATAGTAATAGGCATAATTAGATACTTTACCATGCCCCAGGCACTGTGCTAATATGTGGATAATCCACTGGCCCTATATATGACAATGCAAAGGAAGAAAAATGCCACAACTATGGATTAAAATAGCTGATTGTTGGGAATGTAAGATCAGCTCAGTCAGTTCAGTTCAGTCGCTCAGTCGTGTCCGACTCTTTGCGACCCCATGAATCGCACCACGCCAGGCCTCCCTGTCCATCACCATCTCCTGGAGTTCACTCAGACTCACGTCCATCGAGTCCATGATGCCATCCAGCCATCTCATCCTCGGTCGTCCCCTTCTCCTCCTGCCCCCAATCCCTCCCAGCATCAGAGTCTTTTCCAATGAGTCAACTCTTCGCATGAGGTGACCAAAGTACTGGAGTTTCAGCTTTAGCATCATTCCTTCCAAAGAAATCCCAGGGTTGATCTCCTTCAGAATGGACTGGTTGGATCTCCTTGCAGTCCAAGGGACTCTCAAGAGTCTTCTCCAACACCACAG